>OU892278.1:35102679-35702679 GCA_917834065.1 Ceutorhynchus assimilis | reverse complement strand
TAAATACATTCCACGCCCGAAAATAGCATAAATTCGTACCTTAAAAATAATCCGGGACGGGAAATGTATCTCTGTTCGTCTCCATATATAACCATTTTCAATTTCCGCCTGTCTACCGGTTTTAAGAGACGGTAGGTTTTTCGTTTTTGGCAAAAAAGGATACTTGTCAGTTAATGAAATTTTTATTAAATTAAATCTTGATACTTGATATGTCCATCATTGGCTAGTAAGGAATGTACTAAGATACTGTTGTTATTTTTTAAATTGAATATTCAGATAGTCCCAACTGAGAAAGACTCGATTAGATGATAAATTAGGTATTTAATTCAAAGAACTAATTTCCAAGAAACATAGAGCAAAACTGGAAGAACAGGCGGAAACTGAAAATAACTCAGAAAATTGATGTGACAAATTTTTTTTTTGGGAATAGTGAGTATAATTAAAGAAATAATGTTTTTTTCTTAGTTTCTATGTTAGATGTATAACACAGATAATTTTCTCACAGTTCGAGTTGATTTGCTAAGAAAATTTTCTTAACGATAAAATTTTTAAAAAAGACCTCCAGAAAAATATGTAGTTGAAAAGTGATTTTAAATTCAACAGAATCGAAATGTTTTACGACTTTTATGCTTATCTATTCCTAGCAGATAAAGGAAACTCTTAGTGTTTATGAAGTTGAAGGCTATTCGTTTTAATACTACGCATGAAAAATGAGGATAGTAGTTAGGTTTGAAATGATAAAAGTTATATCAATTGTCATATTTTAATTTTGTCCTTGTCTTTCGTTTGCATTTGGATCAGCCACGTTGCGAAGCTTTATTGCCTGCCTTTCTGCAGATTTTTGAAGGATACTTATTGAATTCGGCAAGGTGCCCATTGAGCAGGCGTAAAATTGTTTCATCTTATCGATAATAATTGTGGAGAAGAAATATTCGAGAGATCCGGATCTTCGCCTTTTTTAATCTAATCACACCGGTTTATATTTACAACGACTTAATTTTCAATGCGCTGGCATCTTGGCCAACTTAATTGGATTTGGGATGGAAATTAGTCAAATTCCATCTTGTGTTTCTTATCTTTACTTTAAGAATTGTCTTGGCTTGGTTTTTCCTTGGTGCGAGTTGAAAATTACTTTATGGGATTTTGCAGTTCGCACAGGGTGATTAGGTACTATTCTATGTTATGTTTTCTATGGCTATTCCTTTTCTTTTATCCTTATTCTTGCGAACGACCTAACCCATTCCGAAACAGAATACTTGAATAAATTAAGACACAGCTTGACCCTTTGGCTTCGTGTCCTGTGAATTGTGATCCCTTTTAGACGTGAGCTTCATAATCAACTCTTAATCATTCAATTATCATTTAATCTGGATATCATTCGAAATATCTCTAGAAGCATAAGAGTTGTTAAAAGCTGAGCTGGTGCATCATGAAGCACTAATCATCTATCTATACTTGAACGTTGGAGCTTTTCATGTTCCTGCTGGGTGTGGAGTAGGCTTTTTATGAAAACCGAAATGCATCTGAACATGTAAGGGTTGCTAATTTGCGCTTCAATGTTTCTGCTACGTGTGAACTAAGCAGACGATTCCTAAAAACCGGAAAATCTCCAAAAAATCAAAGGTTGCTATTTTGGGAATTGAAGCACTAATGGAGCACTTACTATTTATCTGTAACTGAACGTTGGTGCTTTCCTTGTTCCGGCTGGGTGTGAAATAAGCAGGCAATTTTTAGAATCCGAAATATCTCTGAAAATTCAAGGATTGCTAATTTGGGGATTGAAGCACATTAAGGCTTTAACGAAACACGAACCATTTATCTTTAACTGTTGGTGCTTACCATGTTCCTGCTGGGTATGAAGTAGGCAGGCGATTTCAAAAAACCAAAATATCTCCGAAAATACAAGGTTTGCTAATTTGGGGATTGAAGCACATTGAAGCAGTAATGAAGCGCTAAATGCTTACGTGAAATTTAACTTGTGTGATTCAGGTGTACCTGCCTACTTCACAGAGCCGATTATTGTCTAAAGAAGAACGTATTAGTTTCACAACATAACTTTTCAAGAGGCAAATCAATAAATTTCTGATAATATTTCCATTTTAGGACAATCTACTTTTGCAAATTTACATCTCCTTGCCAATGCAAAAATGTCATAAATATCTTCGAATTTTTTCTACGAACAGAATTTATCAAATACATTAACGACACATCAATACTTGAACAACTTCTACAATCTTCTAAAACTTCTTTCAAAAAATTTGTTCAAAAAGCTTTAACTATAGAATCTTCTAAACCGAGTTCTAAACTAAACAGCAAAGAATTATCTTCCATAATAGTTCATAATTATAACATCAGAAATCGACAAAATGCGACGGTCAACAATGAAATCAAGCCCTCGCGAAAATAAAAATTTCAAATTCAAATTACAAAAAATAGACTATCGAGAGAATGTTTGCGTTGCGATTGTTGCGAAAATTTATACCATGTTAAAAATTGCAAGATCAACCCTAAAAAATTACGATGCACAGCCTGTCAAAAAAAGTGAGTCCAAAAGTGATGACGTATTTGGAGTTAACAAAATCAGGCATTTTTACAAATCTTTCAAATAGTGACACTCAAAAATTTTATGCTACAGTGTTCATCGAAAACAAACCTCAAACATTTGAAGTAGACTCCGGTGGAAACTTAAATATTCATTCAGAAAAATCTGGAACTGCATTTCGAACTTATACAAAAAATGTTCTTTATCCTATTGGAAAAGCGAAAGTTTCTGTTCGATACTTCTATAAAATATCAACTGAAGAGTTTTAGGTCATGTCAGATAATTTCGAGCCACTAATGGGACGTGTATGGGTAAGACATTTAGAAATCAGCTTTCAAAAAATCGACAATACAAATCAAGTGAACACCTTACTATCAACAGAAGAAGCATTTGTTCAAAAATACCCAAACATAGTGGATTAGTACCAAATTTCAAAGTATACTTATATCTACGCGAAAATGTCAAACCTGTTTATTTTAAAGAAAGAGAAGTAGGTACCTTATGCTCTTAGAAAGAAAGTTCAACAAAAATTGGACAGTCTAGAAGCTGCTGAAATCATTTCAAAAGTCAGCCATAGGATTTGGGGTTCACCACTGATAGCCATTCTCAAAGCTCATGGAAATTTCAGGTTATGCGTAGATTATAAAATTGGTGTCAACTACAAGCTCGTGTCTGCAAATAATCCAATTGAAAAAATAGAAGATATTATATTAACAGGTTGACTACCGATCAAAAATGTGCATTTTTTGGAACGAGTATCAAATATTTAGGATACCAAGGACCGATACTTTTGATCGTGATTAACGAATTTGACACGTCGTTAAATTTAACAAGGTTTTGCTTGGGCCAAGGTCTGTAAGTATTATGTGGCTGAAGCACATTTAAACCCCTGATTATTTTTAACGGCTGTCAAATTCGAAAACTGAGGACAAAAGTAATGACGTCATGATGTATAATACTTCATGACGTCGCACATGCTCAGTAGAGTCCGCGTCAAGAGTAAAGAGTACGGTGACGTCAATTGCGCACAAACCCAATTTTGAAGACTTACCGAACTATCGTATTGTTCGGTACTTCTGCCGAACGCCAAGCACGTGGTTCATTGTCGTACGGCCAGCAGGCATATTTATTTAGTTTATTTTCTATCCAAGTTTTGTCTAAAAAGATACCCCGCTGCTGGTTTCAGCTCACGGCCGAGGTCACGGCAGATAGCGAGAGATAGACGAGGGAGAGAGATCGGACCCGCTTCGCGCAGCTTTCCCTGTCGTCACCGTACTCTTTACTGCTGACGCGGACTCTATATCTACAGCGTCCCCAGTTCACTACATATGGGGAAATTTTTTATTTGTAGGATATGGAATTTTTTCTTATGTGCGATCGATCCTGCATGTCCGATTACCTTAAAGTACATTTTGACATTGGTCACGTAATCTCTGTTGTGGCGGCAAATTCGAAAATCTAGATATGGAAACGCAAAAAGTGGAGTTGGGTGGCAAAATTTCGGAAAAACTGATTAGAACGATGTTTTAGGGCTGCCTGCGAAATTTGGAGGAAAAACAACGAAAAACAGGAAATTACTTGTTTTTCGCCATGGATCTCTTATCAACAAATATTATATAGTTTTTTTTATTGAAATAGTCAAAGTACCTCAATATTTAATGTCTATTGGTAAAACAAACTTAAATTCTTCATTGGAATCATTCCTAGAAAATTAAATAACAATTATTGATTAGCACGTGAAACTTTTCTGTAGCAATACCCTGTATCTGGACAGTCAAGTAAGGTTTTTTAGAACTGTATTGAAATATTTAATAAAAAATCTCAATAACGAATCTTTTCAATTGTTGTATCAACATTAAGTTATTGTAAATCTCAGAAACTGTCAAGATACAGGGTATTGTCACAAAAAAGATTCATGTGTTAGTCGAATATTTTTATTTAATCCTCTAGGAATGATTTCAATGAAGAATTTAAGTTTGTTTTACCAATAAACATTAAATATTGAGGTGCTTGGACTATTTCGATAATAAAAATTGTACAATAATTGATAAGAGATCCATGGATAAAAACAAGTAATTTCCTGTTTTTTGTTATTTTTCCTCCAAATTTCGCAGACAGCCCTAAAATATCGTTCTAATCACTTTTTCCAAATGACTTTTATCGAAATTTTGCCATCTAACCCCACTTTTCGCGTTTCCGTATCGAAATTTCCGAATTTGCCGCCACAACAGTAATTACGTGACCAATGTCAAAATGTACTTCTAGGTTATCGGACATGCAGGATCGATAACACATAGGAAAAAACTCCATATCCTGCAAATAAATTTCTTCCCATATGTAGCGAACATTATAGTAGACACTGTATACAGCGTAAAACGAAACAGGCTAAATATCTGATGCCACTTTTATTTTTTAAAAAATCGCTCGTACACATAGTTTGATTGTACGAGTATTTGACAACATTTTTAGCACTAACTTAACCCTGTAGGGAGAGTGGGACCAACCCTCACCATTCCAAATGGAACAGGGGGTCGAGAGATACCTGTTTTAAAAGAGTGTTCAATTTTCTATATACAAAACCTGCTATTTGTATAACTTTCGGAATAATCCGATTTGGACAAAAGATAAAAACACGATCGATTTTTTTTCGATTTCCTACAGTATGCAATAAACAATAATTAATTTAATTTTTTATGCAAGTACCCTATTCCGAGAAGCTGCAATTCCTAAAATCTCAACTTCAAGGAGATCCGCAAAACATAATCAAGCACTTGATGATCACTGGAGATAATTATGGAACAGCACTGACTGGACTTACTGAAACAATGCTACCAAAATACCCGATTGGTCGTATACAAACTCCTTGATAAAATTGGAACTACCATCAATTACGCATGAGAATGCTGAATGAAATAGTTTCACGATGTATCAATTGAATGTCGGGAAACAATAAAAAAAACTAGGAATTGACACAGCATCATGGGATCTATTTATAGGGAGACTCATGACTAAAAAATGGGACCCAGAAACCAATAAACTATACGAGCAACAATTACAAGATCCACAAAAAATTCCATCCAGACATGAAGTGTTCGAGTTCTTCAGAATGAGTTTTTAATCTATAGAGTCTATAAGTGGAGAGGTGAAGAAAGATCCAAATGTGCGGTATGCCAAAAGCAGCACGCAATTGTGTTTTGCCCCGAATTCAAGAAAAAATCAGTGCCAGATCGAAATAAAATCATTGCAGACAACCAGCTGTGCCAGAACTGCTTACGCCAGAGCGATAAATTCAGATGTTACAGCCCAGAAAAATGCAGAATCTGCAATCGGTCGCACACATTACTTAATCAAGAAAATGATAGTAGATACCAAGGCCCCGGTAATGTTGGAAATCAGAACACTCATCTTGGAAATTCAAGAAATCGAAGAAGCATTAACTACGCGGCAAGCGACAACCAGATAGAAATGAAAGAATCCCTACTTGCCACGACGCTAGTAGTAAGCCAGGCAGCCGACGGCTCTGAAAAACTTCTGCGAGTTCTGATCGATCACGGCTCACAAGCTGTATTTATAACTGAGCAAGCGTCCCAACTATTAGCTCTGCAAAGAGAACGAATATGTGCACAGATAACAGGAATGGGAAGTGAAGACACCAGGATATTAAAATCAAAAGTCACCACCCAGTTAAAAGCACGATACCCAAGTAACTTTCCACTGAATGTCGAGCTACTAGTGTTAACAAAAATTACCAGGGCTCTTCCGAACCAACTGTTGCCTGGCATAGAATCCCAAAAATGGAAAAACGACATACTAGCAGATCCTTCCGGACCACCGGACCCATTGATATTTTACTAGGAGCCGAAAAATATAGCAAAATAATTCTAGAAAGCCTTATAAAAATGCGACTCAGGATTGGTTGGACAAAAAACAGAGTTTGGTTGGATGTTGTCCGGACCAATGGCGAGGAGGAGATCAACCAATTTAAAAGTAGCAAGTATGGTCGCTCGCATCGAGGAAGACAAACAGTTGTCAACGTTCTGGGAGATCGAAGAAGTTCAGGCAAAAAAGTTACTAACAAGAGAAGATCAAGAATGCGAAGAATATTTTGTCAGGGCAACCAATAGAAACAATAATGGCTCTTACACAGTGCGTATTCCATCCAAAGAAGAAACAGATCTAGGAAATTCCAAAAACCGAGCTGTAGCAAGATTGCAGCAGTTGGAGAGAAAATTTTCCCGAGACAGAAACTTGTACAATCGATACGCCCAATTTATGAAAGAGTATTTGACGCTAGGTCACATGAGAAAGGTGCCCTGGAATGGAAGAAATCAAGGAAAATACTATATCCATCAGGTAGTGATAAGAGAAGATAGCTCACCAACCAAGCTTAGAGTCGTATTTGACGCCTCATCGAAAACCGACAAAAACATTAGTTTAAACCACACCATGCATACAGGCCTTAGATTGCAACAAGAAATCTCAGAAACATTGCTCAGATGGCCGAAGCACAGAATAGCGTTTGTCGCAGGTATCGAAAAAATGTATAGACAAATCTTGATTCATAGAGAAGATCGCCTTATCAAAGAATAGTCTAACGAACCTGTACAAGAATATGAATTACTCACCGTGACCTACGGTACAACTTCAGCTCCATATTTGGCTATATGAAAGTACCAGCTTCGACGAAGCATCGAAAGTTCTGTTGAGGGATTTTTAGGTAGACGACGTATTGTCTGGAGCAAATAGCATTGAAAAAGCTTCAAAACTTCAAAAAGTCCTAGTGAATCTCCTGAAAGCAGGAGGATTTACGCTACATCTACAATATCCTTAAAATTTTTGGTATAGCTCTCCTCGCATACACGATCCAGTATAGGACCTCTTCCAAGACCTGATACAAATCTGTCCTTTATCCTTTATTATTTCATCCAGCTGAGCACTAAATTTGCATGTACTTGCTTTATTTTTAATGCTAACCAACGTATTGTTTCCCCCTCAGATTGTCTCAACCCGTGAAATTCGATTCTTTCTTTAAACACAGACAACCTTATGAATACTGGTCTGATAAAATTGTGCATAAAACTTCAAATGATTTATCTCTTGGAAGTTCTGGGTCACATAAATCTCTTAATATCTTGTAGGTATGTTACCTGATAAGGTCAAAAGTGTAGAGACATTCTTATCATCAGCAATAAAATTAGCTTCCAAATGCTGCTTCAGTGTCTCCTGCCACATTAGCAAATCTTCCTGGATGTTATATTCGGCCATAGAGACCACTGTGTACCTTAATACGACTTGCTGTTGTTGAGCAAAGCCCCTTGCGCCATCATTACTAGCAGCCCTGTTTTGTCCACCCCTCACTCTAATATCAACATAAACTCATTCGGCCAAGTCGCTACTTTTTTCTTCTAACATAGTCGCCAGTATAATGCATTGATAATGTACAGGGTGAGTCACTATATTTTGACACCCACCTGCAGCCGTTATACAGGCATTTTATCTGAACCACCAGAATTTTCAATTAGACTGGAAAAATGAGCAACACAAAATGAACAAATATGTCAATGTTCACTTTTTTAAAATGGAATGCACTTTATTTCATTTCAAATTCTCATAATTCTCGTTTTTCTGACTCAGATTATATTAGTATATTACAATCCGAGACGGGAAATGCTTCATTACTGGTCGAGAGGTTTTATAGTTTATCGAGACGCGTAGCGTCGAGATAAACTGAACCTCGAGGTTGTATACTATTTTATTTTTAACCATAATTTCTTGAAAAAAAATAAATTCGGGGCAACCAAATGACGTCGGCAAATTAAGAGGAAAATGAGAACGGGAAATATTTCCCTGCTCCATTTTCCGTCCGTGGACGGGAAATGAGGACGGAAAAAATTTCCCGTCCTCACTTCCCGTCCTGGGACAGGTAATGGAGCAGGAAAATGAAAAGACAGAAATGTGACATTTTCAAATTTTTGAAAAGTCAGTAATGACAACATTTCATATATGGTTAAAAATAAAATATATTACCTAATGTTTCTTTCAATAGTTTTGGAAATATCTGAAGTTTAGTTATTCAAAGACCTTTCACGTATCAGAATGTTTTGTGAACAGGTGACTGGTAAATCAAGGTAAAATTTATTCAAGAAAACTACTGTTTTTGAATAACTGAACTCCAGATATTTCCAAAACTATCGAAAGAAACATTTACATATGACATAATCTGAATCAACAAAATGAAAACTTTAAGAATTTGGAAGAAAATAAAGGGCATTCCATTTAAAAAAGTGAACATCGACAAATTTTTTAACTTTGCGTTGCTCATTTGTTCAATTAAATCGAAAATTCTGGCGGTTCAGATAAAAAGCTACAACTATTGTATTTACACCTTTCACCTATCACCTGTAATTACGGCTGCAGGTGGGTGTCAAAATATGGTGACTTACCCTGTACATAAGTATAGTTATTAAACTTGGTTGTTCAATACGATTTATTCTCAAGACTGAACTTCGAATATATGCACGTGGCAAGAAACATTACATGACATGATTAATTAATTGGCATAATTAACTACGATATCGTGTCAGCGATGTAGCGAGCACGTACTGTTATTTGCTTATAGTGTATTTTATAGTTTTGAAAGTTCTAAAGTTATATTTATTGGACAAAAGTTGTATTGGCGTGTAGCTGAAAGTGCGAACTATAAGTTGGTGACGGTTTCCTTTGTCATATTGATGTTATAACAATTCAAGAAGCGTTTAAAACATATGCACTTGGAATTAAAAACAACACAGCGCAAAAACGGTAATGTTTTTTATATCTTTGTACCCATAGTACAAGCAAAAAACTTACGATACAATAGGATAGAATTGATATTTATTATTGCACAGAGTCGGACTTTATTATTTGATTAACCAGATACCATTTTTATCATCCCAATCATAATGTTGTGTAAGGTGTGCAAAACCATAATTCCAAAAAATGCCGCGTCTATAAAATGTTTCACATGTCTGGAATGGGTCCACAAAAAGTGTTGTGGCCTCTCCAATGAGGAATTTAATAGGTATGCAGTAGGGATTAAAAAAAACAAACTTCAATGGCATTGTCAGCTCTGCGTAGCGGAAACATCTGTTGTAGAGGGCGATGATGACGCATGTGTTGATCTCGGCGATGAAAATGGAACCGTCAATATCAAAAATTTGGAAGCTCTTTTTAGCAAATATTTTACGCCATTTCGTCAGGAGGTTGATGTTAAACTCTGCTCGATTCAGCAAAGACTTGACTTGTTGGTTGCCGAAAATATGAGTCTGAAGGATGAAAATACCTTACTTAATACCAAGGTTAGCAAGCTTGAATCTGATGTGGCCTCTCTCAAGGGCCACCAGGTGTCAGTGATGCCTTCTGATAACTTGGAGGGTGTTGTCTCAGAATTGAACGATCGACAGACTAGGCTGAGAAATGTTATGATTTTTGGACAAAAGGAGGCACAATCCCAGGAAACAGACGAACGCTCTGAGCTTGATTTGGGCATTGTGAAAGACATAGTCAATGTGACATGCCCAGATAATCCTGTTACCATCACAAAGGTTTTTCGACTGGGACGTATTAACAATGAAAGGCCAAGACCAATTAAGGTCGTCTTCTCTACACAGCAAGATGCGCTTACAGTAATCCAGGGTTCAAAACGTTTAAAAGGTAATGAAGCATACAGGCAGGTTGCAGTCAGTTTTGACCGCACTCCCAAGCAAATTGCTGAGTATAAAGGTTTAAAGGAACAATTGAATTCAAGGATAGCTCGAGGCGAAACAAACCTGAAAATCCGTTATGTAAAGGGGGTTCCTAAAATTGTTGAAAATTTAAACGGTTAGTGCCCAACAGTTCAGACTGTTCAGAGAGCCTTGTTATTGCCTATCAAAATGTTCGAGGACTTAATTCAAAGATTGACACTTTCTATTCTTCTGTTAGCGATAGTGAGTTTGATGTGGTAGCATTATCTGAAACCTGGCTTAGTTCTAATGTGAAAGATAGTGAGCTATTTAATGATGATTATCAAGTATTTAGGAAGGATCGGGATCTTGCTGCAACTGGCCGTGAGAGTGGGGGTGGTGTTTTACTAGCTATAAAAAATACTGTGAAAAGTGAGGCCATTCAAATGCCATTTTTAAAGCAGAACTTCCCAGAAATTGACTTTATTATGAACCGATGTGTGATATCCCATAGAGTATTGTTTATTTTAGTTATTTATATTCCGCCATCCTTACCTATAGAAACTGTTGAATTATTTTTTGAATCATTAGAACAATTTGAGCAATTATTTAATAAAAATATCTTGGCTTTGGGAGATTTTAATAATCCAGGTTTTGTTGATTTTGACCAGAATGATAGATACTTCACTAGTATTAACAATTTTATGAATTTTTTTGAACTTAAGCAGTACAACAGTGTGCGTAATTGCTCGGATCGTTTGTTGGATCTTGTTGCGACAAATTTAGATTGTAGCGTTGTTCACAATGCCAGTCCCTTTGTCAAGGAGGACAAATACCACCCTGCTTTGTTCATTTCCACTCAAAGTTTTACTTGCAAAAGGCACGACCAATTTCTTCCTAATTTAAAGAACAAAGCTTTCAATTTTAAAAGGGCAGACTTTCCATCCCTATACAACTCTCTTATAAATACTGATTGGGGTTTCTTGCGGGAAAATAATGTTGTAAATGACGCTGTTAAATGTTTTTATGATAAATTATACTCTTTGGTGGAGAGTCATGTCCCGCAATATAAACAATATAAACGTTCCTTTCCAGCCTGGTATAACGCTGGAATAATAAAGAATATAAAACTTAAAGAAAGAGCATTGAGCAAACATAGAAAGACTGGCATTGTGGACTTTTTTATTGAATATAAAAGGTTGAGAAAATTAACTAAGCAAGATATCAAAGCCGCATTTAAAGCATACATCTCCATTGTACAGCAAAGTGTTAATAGTGATCCTCGATACTTTTGGTCTTACTTTCATAGTAAGAACAGAAGCTCTAGAATCCCAAATACAATGGCATTCGAGGGGCAAACTTACATAGATTCCCAAGAAATAGTAAATGTTTTTGGTAGGTTTTTTGAAAGTGTATTTTTGCCATCCTCAGTGCCTAGTGATAACCTTTCCCAGCCTAGTTTATGTAGTACAGTTCATATCAACGACGTAACGGATGATGAGATAATGAAAGCATCTAAAAAGCTCAAAAATAAAATGACATCTGGTCCAGATATTATACCTGCTTTTCTAGTTAAGGACTGCATAGGTGTGCTAGTAACCCCTTTAAGAATCCTCTTTAACTTGATGCTGCATTCCCATACATACCCAGATCTGTGGAAGGAGGCAAAAGTCATCCCAGTATTTAAGTCTGGTGAGCGCTCACAGGTGGCGAACTATCGCCCGATATCCATCCTGTGCAATTTCTCCAAGATTTTTGAAACCATTCTGTATGAACGTGTATACGCATCAGTCTGTCGCCAAATTTCACCTTTTCAACATGGCTTTATGAACCAAAGATCAACCATAACAAATCTAATGCATATATCACAGGATATATCAGAAATTCTGGATAAGGGGGGTCAGGTTGATGTGATATATACGGATTTCTCCAAGGCTTTTGACAGATTGGATCATGGGTTATTAATTACGAAGTTGCATAGATTCGGATTTTCTGATGGTCTCCTAGCACTTTTTGCATCATATCTAAATAATCGGCAACAATTTGTTTTTTACAATGGATTTAAGTCTACGAAATATACGGCAACCTCAGGAGTACCTCAAGGGTCTAATCTAGGTCCTCTCCTTTTTCTTTTATTTGTTAACGATCTAGCTGATGAACTTACCTCTGGAAATTTATTATTTGCAGATGATCTCAAGATTTTTTCTCCAATTGACAGTCTGAGTGATTGTGAAAATCTGCAGACTAATTTAACTACTGTTCAAAGATGGTGTGCTGAAAATAGTTTAAATTTAAATGTGTCTAAATGCAAATGTATTACATTTACCCGTAAACTGACTTATATCACTTTCGCATATGCAATAAACCATACAGCACTGTTACGATGTTTCTCTGTCACAGATCTGGGTATAGTGTTTGATTATAAATTTACTTTTGTTGAGCATATTAAAACTAAAGCTAATGAGGCAAGTACGGTTTACGGCTTTATAGTGAGGAATTGTAAAGGATTTGATAATATAAACGCCCTACTCACACTTTACTATGCTTACATACGCTCAAAACTTGAGTACGGTTGTTTAATCTGGTATCCGTTTTACAGTGTCCACAAAATTATAATGGAAAAAGTTCAACGAAGGTTTTTAAAGTATCTAATGTTTAAAATGGACGGAACCTATCCAGTAAGAGGGTTTGACCATGGAGTGCTACTGAGTAGATTCACCATGCAAACCCTGGAGCATAGGAGAGTATTGGCTTCTCTGTCATTCTTGTTCAAATTGATACACGGGAAGATCGATTGTCCTCACTTACTCTCGAAATTGAATTTCTTGGTTCCCAGACTCCAAAGCAGGAACAACTTAACATTTTATTGTACTAGAGCAAAAACCAATATTCTCCTGAGATCTCCGATAACTATAATGTGTAGTAATTTCAATAGAATTGATCGAGAATGTGATATTTTCAATTGTACTCTCAGCTGTTTGCAGTCAGTTGCTTCGGGTGTGTTTGCTGCTATTTAATAATTTTATAGGTTATTATAATATTGTTTATTTTGTGTTATTTTTGTATGAAATTGCTCTGTAAATGGGTAACTCTGTTGGGCAATAAAGCTATTATTATTATTATTATTATTATTATTATTATTACATGGCCACCAGTCCTAACTGGCACCTCTTGAAAAGTATCTGCAATGTTACCTACCGGCTATGAATTACAGCGTCATCGTTGACTTGAAACTCAACTAATTGAGCATTCTTAACAGAAAGGCGAATCGATTTTTGATATATTTTCAAATAATTTTTATTGTTCAGGCTCCATTTTTTTTTTTTTTTTTTTTTTTTTTTTTTACGGATATGCGCACTCGCAAGGAAATGTCCTATCACGCTCGAGAAGCGGCAAGTGCGCGGAAATGTCGGTGTATGTTGGTCTTGAAACGGTTCAGGTTGTAACCTGCAGGGAAAACCGTCGTAGGGAGTTTATTCCACAGCGATGCTGTTCTCCAGAGATATGAATTCTGATATAATGAGGTTCTTGGTGCCTCTAGTTTGACAGTAAATTCATGGTTACCGTCTGTTTGACGGGTTCGCCTGGTAGGTGCTACTCTCGGTGGAATCATACGTGCCAACTCTTCAGAGCATTTTCCGTGATAGTACCTGTAGAAGAGAGATAAATCGCCCACCGTTCTGCGATGTTCGAGACCATCCAAGTTACGAGTAAGTGCGGGGTCATTGATCAGCTTGATAGCTCGTTTTTGCACGGTATTCAAAAGCATTAAGGTATGTTTGGGTGCTGCACTCCATATATGTGAGCAGTACTCCATAGTTGGTCGAATCTGGGCTTTGTAGAGTGTCAGCAATTGGCTTGGTGTGTACAGATGTCTTGTACGAAATAGCACCCCCAGCTTTTGGGAGGCCCTTTTAGCAATATCTGCCACGTGACTGTGCCAAGACATGTTGGTCTCTGCAGTAACCCCCAAGATGTTCAACTGACTCTGTAATGTGACAGCAGTTCCAGATAGCATGATGTTTGGCTCACCGGTGCTGGTCTTTTTTGAAAACAGAGCTGCTTGGGTTTTCTGCGCGTTGAACTGTACAAGGTTTTTGTTACCCCAGTCCTCTATTATCTCCAGGTCGTTATTTATCTGCGATATTTGAGTTAGTCTAAGATGATGGAATTCACGTGCGGAAAGACCTGTGGGTGGTATGAGTGAGGAGACTACATTGCCATCGTCTGCAAAGCAATAAAGTGGATTTACTGTTTTATCTATGAGGTCATTTATGTAAATCAGAAAAAGAGTTGGCGAAAGGATTGCTCCCTGTGGCACACCAGCATTTATTTGGTAAGAGTTGGAGTTCTGGCCATCCAGTGCAACATAAATGGATCTGTCCTTTAGGTAACTGTCAAACCAAGTGCAAAGTTTCGGCGATAATCCCATTGCTTTGAGCTTGTTGAGCAGATTTTCATGCCAAACTTTGTCGAATGCTTTAGATATATCTAAGGCAATTGTTCTTGTTTCACCCCGCAACTCATTCGCTTTTTGCCATAAGTGAGTGACGTATGTAAGTAAATCGCCAGTTGACCTATATTTTCGAAATCCGTATTGCTTATCGTTGATAATTTTGTACTTTTCCAAGTACTTGGTTAGGTGATTGTTCACAACTCTTTCCATTACTTTTGATATCACCGGAAGTAGAGCAATTGGTCTATAGTTTAACGGATCTGTCTTTTTTCCTTTCTTTGGAATGGGTTGTACTGCGGCAGACTTCCATGATGATGGATATACTCCTTGCCTGTAAGACAAATTGAATAATTTTGCGAAAGTTGGGGTGAGTTCGTTGGCGCAATTTTTGAGTACTATTGCGGGAATGCCATCCGGACCCATTGCTTTGTTTGTATCCAGCTTTTTTAGGGATTTTCGTATTTCTCTGTGATAAAAGGGTACCTCTGGCATACTATGGGAAACCCTTTCAATGAACGGTGGAGTTTTTCCGTTTGGCACTGTTAGGTTGGAGTTGGAGGAAAACATTTGGGCAAGCATATTGGCTTTTTCCTCTGATGTTGTGGCTAAGTGATTATTTTTATCTGTAAGTGGTGGTATGGATGACTTGGTGAAGTTAGATCCAACAGCTTTTGCAAGAGACCAAAAAGACCTAGAACTACTTGGACAATTCAGCAACCTGTTTTTTATTCTTTGATTGTATGTTTCTTTAGCGGAGTCAATAGTAATTTTGCAACTATTTCTGGCTTCTATAAATTCTGTGTGGTTTTGAGCGGTTTGCTGTCGTTTCCAAAGGTTATATGCTCTGTGTTTTTTCTGTACAGCCGTTTGACACTGGCGGTTGAACCAAGGTTTTGCATTAGCTCTACGTTTAGTTGTATGTGGGATATATGCGTCCATTCCAGATAAGATTACTTGTGTTATTTCATTACAGCAAATAGTGGGATCAACTGTTTTAAAGCAAACCTCTTGCCATGGAAAATCCAGGTAATACTGTTTTAGGTCATTCCATTTTGCCGATTTATAGTGCCACATTTTACGAGGAAGTGGTTGTAGGCTTGGTGGGATGAGCATTTCGCACTTTGTTATTATAAGTTTATGATCGGACGAACCAAGTGGAGCATCTACTTGAATTGTGTACGAGTCAGGATTGGTGGTTAGGAACAAGTCTAAAAGCGCTGCAAATTCGCCCCTTTCTGAGATACGGGTAGGTTCATCGACAAGCTGCGTTAGACCACAACTTATGGCAAAAGCTTCTGCTTCTCTGCCTTCGTTATCTGTTTTGTTGTGGTGTTTCAGCCAGGGTATATTGTGGACGTTGAAATCGCCTAAAAAGACAATTTCCGCCTGTGGATAGTTTGACTGTATACTATCACAGCTTTCGGATAATGTCGCGAAAAAGTTTTGGTAATCGGTGTTACTTGGCGGTCGGTAGAGGCAGCAGATAAACTTGGTCGATGACTTTGAGGTGAATTTTAGCCATATGATATCAAGGTTCGCTGGTTCTAGCTTCTCCTCTCGATGACATGAAAGGTCATTTTTAATGTACACACAGATCCCAAAATTATGTCGAAATCGGTGGTGTAGGTCATAGCCGGGATAAAGATAGTTCACAATAGGTGTTGCAGAACTGATTTTAGTTTCAGTGAGAACAAGGATGTCAGGTCTTTGTTCTTCAAGATGTTGGTGAACTGAATTCATATTTGTACTTATTCCTCTTATATTGCTAAAATCAATTCTGAGTTGAGTTTTTGATCTTCTCTTTATATCTTTGCATGAAGGACCCCCAGGATCACCCGACGCCCGGAGATCCGAGTGGTCGGGTATTTTACCTCCGGAATATTTTGATCCTGGAGGCGCCATCATGCTATCTGTTACTCATTGTTGGAACCGGACTGCCAGCGCAGTAGCGGAACGTGGTGATACCACTTAGCGCTACTCAATTCTGGCATGGTGGTATCTCACCGGTCGACGCCCAATGAGTAAAAAGCGTCTACCACCTACCATTTGGCTTGCTGACTCCTTTTAGCTCTTTTTGCCTAATTTTCTTGAAAACTGTGACTGGCAAGAAGTTTCCAATGTCGAAAATAGTGCGAAAAGAGTTTTAAGAGTCAGCAAGCCAAACGCAGCTATAGGCAGATCCTAAAATAGATACGAATAATAAATACAAATACGAATGAAACGATATAAATGAATAAATACAAAAAAATACGAACAAAAATTAGGGTTTTTTCAACCAGAACTTTTCAAATTTTCGCTTTAACGCGCGTGGAGCACAACACAATAATTAAAATATTTAAATTTTGGATTTCGAAATGACAAAACCAGCGAACACTAATCACTGTCCACAGATACCTGCAAATTTCTTTTATCTCCCGACAGTGTCGCCATCGTTGACTTAAAACCTAACTAAAAATCTTCGTCGCGAGTTTTTTTTTTTTTTTACGGATATGCGCACTCGCAAGGAAATGTCCTATCACGCTCGAGAAGCGGCAAGTGCGCGGAAATGTCGGTGTATGTTGGTCTTGAAACGGTTCAGGTTGTAACCTGCAGGGAAAACCGTCGCAGGGAGTTTATTCCACAGCGATGCTGTTCTCCAGAGATATGAATTCTGATATAATGAGGTTCTTGGTGCCTCTAGTTTGACAGTAAATTCATGGTTACCGTCTGTTTGACGGGTTCGCCTGGTAGGTGCTACTCTCGGTGGAATCATACGTGCGAACTCTTCAGAGCATTTTCCGTGATAGTACCTGTAGAAGAGAGATAAATCGCCCACAGATCTGCGATGTTCGAGACCATCCAAGTTACGAGTAAGTGCGGGGTCATTGATCAGCTTGATAGCTCGTTTTTGCACGGTATTCAAAAGCATTAAGGTATGTTTGGGTGCTGCACTCCATATATGTGAGCAGTACTCCATAGTTGGTCGAATCTGGGCTTTGTAGAGTGTCAGCAATTGGCTTGGTGTGTACAGATGTCTTGTACGAAATAGCACCCCCAGCTTTTGGGACGCCCTTTTAGCAATATCTGCCACGTGATTGTGCCAAGACATGTTGGTCTCTGCAGTAACCCCCAAGATGTTCAACTGACTCTGTAATGTGACAGCACTTCCAGATAACATGATGTTTGGCTCACCGGTGCTGGTCTTTTTTGAAAACAGAGCTGCTTGGGTTTTCTGCGCGTTGAACTGTACAAGGTTTTTGTTACCCCAGTCCTTTATTATCTCCAGGTCGTTATTTATCTGCGATATTTGAGTTAGTCTAAGATGATGGAATTCACGTGCGGAAAGACCTGTGGGTGGTATGAGTGAGGAGACTACATTGCCATCGTCTGCAAAGCAATAAAGTGGATTTACTGTTTTATCTATGAGGTCATTTATGTAAATCAGGAAAAGAGTTGGCGAAAGGATTGCTCCCTGTGGCACACCAGCAATTATTTGGTAAGAGTTGGAGTTCTGGCCATCCAGTGCAACATAAATGGATCTGTCCTTTAGGTAACTTTAGTATGTTATTTGAGAAATTTTTCTAGAGGGGGTATGTTCTGTGCTAACTGGCTCTTAAAATCTACTTTGGACAAATATTACACTACCTAATTACCAAGTATACCAGTAAACATACAGACCAACAATTATAGAAACAATACCATCCTTTATTACCTAATGGAAGAAACCCTGTTTGTCCACCTGTTTGTTCAGATCAAGAAAAGAAACGGCCGAATATCGAACCTGAAAAATTTAACACTCCAAACATGGATGTAGAAGAGGAATAATTACAATTTGACGATTCCGTAATCGAAAATCATTATGAAAGACCGTCGACCGAATATTCGATTGAATGTTGTAGTATAACATACCCGGGTTCGTCAGTAAGATTGAACGATGAGAATTTTTATTACCTTTTAAACAACAAATCTTCTGAAAAATGGAATGAAAAAAATAAATAAAAAAAAATGGACCTACGTTGTGGAAACTTACTCAATTTTACTTACTGGACATGCGCCCGACATAGCAAATATTTGGGAAATTTAAGGGAAGTTGTGATATGTAAAAGAAACGAAAAATTTGTGAAACGTCTACTTTATTATTAAAGTAAATCGTACCTTTCTCGACCTAGAATTCTCGAGGGGAAAGAGAACGGCAGCGAAAACCTCGATCTAACATTCCTCAAAAATGGAAACATACTGTGTCATTTTTAATAATAATTGTGAGTCAATAATTCAATAATTTAAGTCAATAAAAGTTTAAATTAGGTACCATCTTTGTTCTTCGCGCTAAAATTTCAATTACACACACAACATTCAATCAACACTACCTATATTCAATACTGAAGAGTTTTTTGTTAGTAACAGTTTCCCGGCGGATACCGATTTCCCATACGGGAAGTTACTCAGCCAGGGGCGGCTTCTCAATAAGTGCGCTCGTGCGCGCGCACTGCCTCCAAAAACCAAGCAAGAAAATAAAATTAAAATTTTGGAAAGAAAAGAAACTTCAATTAAAAAATACCTACCCAATTTTCTAAATTAGGATAAATATCTACTCTCTACTTATTTTTCTATTTTTAAATTCGCACGAACGGAACGAAAGCGCGCCCTGCGCCTGTCTTGTATATTTTTTTCTCCCGCTTGGTTGTGCTGGTGGTCCGGGTGGTCGGTGACAACTCTGTTGTTCGCGGTTTTTTTTTTAATTATAAATTTCAATATCAATTATGTATTATGACTAGAATACAAACATTCAAGCCTCATTTAAATACATATATTTTTGTTTTCGATAATTTTTCCTAAAGTAAACAGAAAAAAAATCAACATACAAAATAAATGTAAAACAGGACGTGGCACCTCCAAAAAATTTTCCAAGAGCGCACAACCACACTAGGTTGCCACTGGCCGCCACTGTACTCAGCTATAGTTGTTTTTGAGCCAATATCTCTAGATTGATTATTTCAATTTGTTAGGATATTCTCTCGTCAGGGTAGGAAAATGTTAGTAAATTCAACGAGGGCCTAATACACGCTCTGAATACACAAAAATCAAAATTCCAGCACAAAAAGACAGCACATAATTTTAATAGTTTTAATCTACTCTTTGTCTGTGTTGTTTACAGCATGAAACGATTTTAGTTAAATACATAAACAATGCAAATTGTTATAAACAAACAAAAAAACATAAAAATTGGAAAAAAATATTGCTTGCGTAAATTGAACTCTCAATAACAAAATAATAATTATTTAACTGACCTGGTGATCGCTCCTTGACACACACACTAATAACGAATTGGATTGAACAATTAGTTTAATACAAAATAAAAATAAATTTTGAATAATGAACAATGGCGGACCAACGGTGTTAAGGGACCAGCCCAAGCAATAGGCCCAAGCCAAGCGTCTTCTCTGTCTTCTCCTCTTTCAGTACGCTTTTTCGTTGATGCGCTTCTCGTTCCTATAAACTTGTACGGCACATACATGGTTGCAACATTTAATTTTATTCAGTAAACATTTTTTTAAAAAGTTAAGATTTGAAGAAATAACATTTTTAAATAGGTGGTTTTCCTCAATGTTTACGTTTGGTGCCTAGCTGTTTTTATTTTCTTTTGTATTTTTAATTAGTGTGGGAGATCATTATATCTTTGTATATTGTTTATATTTCTAATGGGTTATTATGCTCAAGTTGAAGGAAAATGTCAATGGCGTTTGGTCAGAGTTCTGTCAACGTAAAAATGGAGAATTTTACTTCCAAAATTTACAACAAAGATTGTCAATAGAGCATTGAATCTCTCAGCCCTTTACCATTTTCTTATGGGCGTTACGTCGACCGACGGTATTCTTGATGGCTTTAAACTTTCTAAATGGGATGAATATGGTGATAAAAATGTTCCGTAACCAGTTCATAGAGAAATTACTTGGAAACATTTATAAAATTATACATAGTATTCAGCCGAAAGTTTTAAGTACCTACACTTTATAATATAAAACTTGAAATTGGTTGCCAACTATAAAATGCGACCTGGGAATACCACAAAATTCAAATATATTCATTAGAGTCAATATGAACTACTTATTAGGATAAAGTTTCTGAAGCCTAGCAGGACTTTATTACTAAGAGCTGAAAAAGGTTTTGAGGCATTAAATACAGAAACACTCCTTGAGATTCTGATAGAGCAGCACTTCTCTGATAATAACGTCGAGCTGAGCCAGGAAATTCTAATTCCTTTTCATAGCTTCTTAATTGTGAGAAATGCTGCGCAAGTTTTCAGTATTCATTTTTTTTACAAATTGAAATAATATCAAATTTTTGAAGACCCTTGTAACATAAAGCCGGTCCTGTGTGTTTTGAATGTGAGATCACCAGTGGTTACGTCACTGACACAAAACAGCTGATGCCAAGCAACGTCAACTCACTCGCACACACACAGGCTGGAGGGTGGTGGATCGATCACAACAATAATAATAAAACAATAAAGTTCATTTAATAGTATATTACATACCGAGTAGGGAAGTGTTTCATTACTGTCGAGACAGAAATGAAAACTTTCCTCCGAGGTTTGTATACTATTTTATTTGCAATCACACCATTAATTATGATTAGTCAATAATTTTTTTTAATATTAAAAAAATAAAACAAACATGCCAAAATGTGTCATTCACTGCTTTGACGATTTTACCTGACATGTTCTCATTGTTGCCAGCAAAGGTAAATAAATTAGAGTGAGGGAAATCGGTGAGGGAAATCGAAGAGGGAAGTGACACAGGTAAAGTGCCACTTCCAGATTTTTAAAAAGTCAGTAATGACAAGATTACATATATGATTGCAAATAAAAGTAATACCTATAGTGTTTATTAAATAACCTGCGTTGTACCTGCTGTGTAAGCCTCTAACAACCCTAACAATCCAAATGCATTTTAGAAAGATTTCTAATTTTTTGAAAGGAGGTATTTAAGCCTGCCTAGTCGCTCAAGGAAAGCTATGAAAGAAAGAGGGGATTCTGGATCAGTCGAATTAGATTTATTTTCCTATATTTGAACTTTTATTTCCAGAACAACGAACAATGTGCTGCCCGACCTATCATACTTCTACTTTAATATTGTCGAAATCTAGGGGGCATAGTACGAACCATTATTAAAGTTTTGCAATGTTTTGTAAACGTCAAATGACAGCTTGGCTTGATGGCAAATTAATTTCCAGAATAAGAACATGTCAGATACCTGTGCTACCCAAATGTACTCTTGGGATTTTGATTTTATTGTATATATACTTCACCCCCTTGCTCCTCATATGGTGAGTGTCAGCAGATTAAAAACGACGGACAATACATACATTATTGATTCAGCCCAAAATTGATTATTAAAATTTAATTCTCAAAAAATTTGTAATTCAGTGGATTAACGATGCCAATTCGACTTCAAATTACTGTATGATTGGGTCCATTGGTGCCTTACCCACTTTATCTAACTTCGCGAACTACGAACGAGTGATAAATTTAATTTTCGATATTGCCTCGTGCCAATTAAGGTACCCTTCGTTATTTGCTATTCGGGAATATAGTTTTGTAATATTACATTATTGTATTCCCTGAATGTCAATTATGTCTAATACGAATATTTTTATTAGAAAATATAGGGTATTTATGTGTATACCTGTTAGTATGCTGAACTGAAATTTAAAATTGTCCATTTCAAGTGCATGATCATTAAATAATTCGGAATTCTTCATTAAGCTCGAAGCTTTGACAAGACAAAATTAAAGCTCCTCTACGAGAAACAGAGTGTTAATGGGCTAAAGTGCATATTCGTAATGTAATTTGCTATAGCTTTTAACCCAAGTCAAAGAGTCTGAAAACGGTCGTTACTTTATAATGACAAATTATTTAATAGCCTGCTTTTATTATACTTTCAAGCTTAATTTGCGACACGAGTAAGAATCAGTTTGCGTATTAAATTGTTAGACAAGAACAAAGTTTAATTGACATTTCGAAAGTTAATTTGGAAATTAAATTTTTAATTTAAGAATAAATTGAAAATGCTCTGAGAATACTCGAAAGCAAATAGCTAAACTGTAAGACTAAAGACAAAAATAATCCGTTAAATTTCACGCTACTAAAAACTATTTTGTAGCGTGAAACTAGTTCCTGACCTAATGAGAAAAGTTTTAATATAAAATTTTACAACTTGCGTAATGAAATCAAGTTGTGTCGGCAAATTTATACTTTTAAAAACTTTGGGCAGCCTCGTACTCCATCAAGCACATTTATATCACTTTATCTGGACTCGCTAATGACTATTTATTTAGTTTTCCTATTAAGATAAAGTAAAATAAATTCGTTTCCGTCTGCATTGCGCTCCGAATTGTTATTTTATAAAACCGCAAAAATTGAAACAGAAGTAGGTAATTGCGATTGCATGTTGGTAGCTTTGAAATTGCTGTGAAGCTTGAAGTATATAGGTATATATGTATAATTATAGTTATCGCTCTAGAACGTTCTATGTCTTCTGATATGCGATCTCCAACTCTCTCTGTTAATTCTGCCATTATATCAATCTCTCATCCTCGTGCAGGTTCTGTCTCTTATTTCTTAGTCCACTCCACTTCTCCAGCTTCTACTGGATCTGATGCGTCTTCTTCTTTCACCTCGATGATTTGCTTGGGTATTCTTGTTTCTGCCATTCTTTGTACCGTCCGAAACAAATAAGTTGTTTGTTTTTGATATCATCTACTATTGTGTGTCTTACATTTATAATTTCTCTAATTCTCAGATTTCATGTCCTTTTCATATTTGACCTGTCTGCCACTCTCCTCCAATAGTTCATTTCAGTTGCTTCCAGCATTTTTGCGGTTCTCTCCTTTAGTAGCGAGACCTCTGAACTATACGTCAAAAGCATGGATGATAGTGATTATTCTAGTTTTGTTGATATTTTCTTCCTACAGTACTTTTTTAGCAGCAATATTGCCATTCGCCTTCCATTCATAAATGGAATATTCATCTATTCACATTTCTCCTTTAATTTATAGATCACTGCATATTACCATTAAATCTGTCCCTAATTTTGTGACATTATTTCTGAGTAGTGTGTTCAAACACTACTTCGAGTTCCACCATATGGTCAAAGTTTCTAATTGACGTTTAAAATAGTTTTTATATCAGCCCCAACAGTTTTGAGGGTTGTCAGCTTCGAAAACCCAAATTATAAAAGTTTAGATTACTTCAGATTGTGGAAGTAGAGCCAAAAATCGTTTGGAAAAATCCTATTAACCTTAAAGTAGAATTCATCAAGTTTCTAAAAAAAGGGTATTGCTTTCAGTTTTTTATGGAGTTTTATTTCTGCCTCACTAAACCCTGACCCTCAGTAACTTTTATGGCGGTTCCACATAATTATAATTAGCTTGTAACAGTAAACCTTTATTTTTATAGCCTCTACTTTGCAAAAAGCGTTTTCTTGGCCTTATTAATGAGAAACGAACATCTGTGCCTTGCCGTCTTACTTTAATGGAAGGCTTTAGTATAATTTTATTTTGTTTCGGTAGGTAGGATTCAGTGGCGGCTCGTGACAATTCAAACTGGTGAGGCCCATCTCGTGGAAACCCACCGCAGGTGCCGCGAAAACTCCCGAGTTACCCCAAACAAAATTTTCGAGTGCCACGCCCAAATTTTGACCCAAAAATTCATCAAAAAAACACCTTGGATATTTTTTTTTTGTATCATTCTAATAAAATTTTGCATTCTTTTGCAGTTGCAAAACAAGAGTAATACATAATACTTAATTTAATACAAATATTAAGTTTCAAATTAACAAAATAAATTCTAAATAAATATAGTTTAAAAAAACTAAAAAACACGCTTTTATAGTAAATTGAACTAAAAAGTGAAAAATAATTTTTAATATAAACAGAAGATATTAATGAACAGAAAATATTAGAATTATTATGAAAAAAGCGTGGGCTGCTTTGTTCCACATTTGTCGTACATTGAGCACCCCACGCTTTTTTCACAATAATTCTAATATTTTCTGTTCATTAATATTTTCTGTTTATATTAAAAATTATTTTTCACTTTTTAGTTCAATTTACTATAAAAGCGTGTTTTTTAGTTTTTTTAAACTATATTTATTTTTCACTTTTTAGTTCGATGTATTATTTTGTTGTTCATTTTTTCATTTTGAAGAAAAAACTTAAATTCTTATTTGTGTTTTGTTTATATTTTGTGCCATTTATCTTTATCAACGGCTAGTGCGTCGCACCGCACCGGTATCACACTCACACTGAGTGTGTCATTCCTGAATTCTCCCCAGAGATTTCCAGACTTTTGCAGACAATATCCAGACTTATTCAGAGCTTTCCAGAGTCTTCCAGATTTCATCCAGACTTGTACAGACTGATCCGGATTCTGGAAAATGATCCCTAGGTTTTTTGGGACCTTTTCCAGAATTTTTCCGACCCTTTCAAGAAGTTTCCAGGCCTTTTCCAGATGTTTCAAGAGATTTCCAGACTCTTCCAGACAATATCCAGACTTATCCAGAGTTTTACAAACTTCATCCAGATTTATCCAGCCCTTATCCAGACTTGTACAGACTGCTCCGAATTCTAGAAAATGATCCCCAGGTCTTTTGGGACCTTTTCCAGAATTTTTCCGACCCTTTCAAGAAGTTTCCAGGCCTTTTCCAGACGTTTCCAGACTTTTCCAGACTTATCCAGAGCTTTCCAGAGTTTTCCAGACTTCATACAGATTTATCCAGTCTTTTTCAGACTGATCCGGATACTAGAAAATGATTCCCAGGTCTATTGGGACCTTTTCCAGAATTTTTCCGACCCTTTCCAGAAATTTCCAAGTCTTTTCCAGACGTTTCCAGAGATTTCCAGACTTTTACAGACAATATACAGACTTATCCAGACCTTATCCAGACTTGTACAGGCTGATCCGGATTCTGGAAAAAGATCCCCAGGTCTTTTGGGACCTTTGGCAGAATTTTTCCGACCCTTTCCAGAAATTTCCAGGCTCTTTCCAGACGTTTCCAGAGATTTCCAGACATTTTCCAGACTTTTCCAGGCTTTATCCAGATTTATCCAGACTTGTTCCAGCTCACTTGGCTTGTGCCAGGTTCTTGTTCATACACTTCCCAAGGGCCAAAAGTTCGCACGCATCCCTATGTGCCCGTGCGATAAACATTTCAATGTTAAATTCAGGAAATAGTATTATACTTCAATGAAAATTCGATATTTTGATACTTTAAATGATTGAAAATAGTTGAAAAACGTTAAATATTTAATAAATATTATCTCAAAATTTTACATCATTATTGTAATTTTTACATGTGAGGCCCGGCCTCAGTTGCTTTATACGACCAGCCGCCACTAGGATTAACTTAAGACCCAGACCAAGACAATCAATATGTATGTGTTCTTACTTTTATGTGAATATGCAAGAACATAAATCCATTGAATGTAACTAAATATAGGTACCAATGGAAAAAATAGGACTGTATGATTAAAATAAAGATTGTTGGAGATGGTTCATTGGGCCAATCACCTGCAGCACGAGCACTTCAATGCTATTTCAGCATACCGCGATCCACGATTTATTTATGTTCTTAATTCCAGTTACTATATTAATCCACAAAAAAAGGTTAAAAGCGGGTGTTTCAGTTACCAATTCACAAGGCAAGCTCGTAGAGATTCGGGCTTGCCTCAATAAGTCCATCTGACAATATTTCCATTGATATGGGAATACATAGTAGGTACATATTATAATATAACTTTGTTTCTCCTGAGGAAATATGAACCATAAACCACAGCACATAAAATATATGGTTTAGTTTGGGTTTAACATGCTCCCATCGCTTATCGATGATCCGCTTATTTATTTCTTTCAATATTGAGAATTTTTCTCTGAACAGTGTGAAAACTAATACTTACTGACAACTATGGTGTGTTGCAAGAACAACTAGAATCAGCAAAAAAAAAAATATTAAAGGAGACAGCAGAAGAAGAATAAGGAGAAGTCTGCTAAGCGATGGCATACAGGATACAACGGAGTAAAAATAAATATAAACATCAAAGCAATATTATAACAAAATTGAATAATAGGTACTTCTAATATCTAATTTATTTATGGACTAAAATTTAAAAAAAAACTTCTTATTTTGACTATTTTACCTGATTTTGGCATATTTACCTGGTATTGACAATGTTACCGGACTTGATAAATTTATCATTGCCTCGGACATTGCTATCAAAAAAAATTTTATTCGAATAACCCTCGAACATTCACAAATACTCAAAAATTTTACAACTTTCTCATCGAAATCTGTTTTAAAATTTTTACGGACAATTATCAATGTCCTTGGGCTATTACTACTGATACTGATAAGTCCTATGGCGCCAACCACTACTGGGGATGGATACATCAATCAGCAGGCATGTTTTCTGCTTTTTGTCTTTAATCTGGTTTGTTCGCTTTGATGAGTCTGTCTGTGTGGATTTGCGTGTCCCATATTAGTATTATCTGTTTATTATTAACAACAGGGTCAGGCTCATGTTAGTACCGTTTGTCTGTGACGTTTATATTATAGACTCTGCATAATAATTCCAATGGAGTTGGGTAGCGACGGCATTGTGCCTGGTTAAGTATTCTTCCTTCGCTAGGATGGGGCATCCGGCTAGGATATGTCGAATGGTCTCATAATTCTTCCGACCAAGTCTACAGTTTGGTTCATTGCCGGTTTTGAGAACTTTTGCTTTGATGTAGTTTGTCCACACTGCCTGCTCCTGTGCTGCCGTTATGGGCGCTTCTGTCTCAACTTTCAGGTCACCACTTCTTAACCATTGCCATGACTGTTCCGAGTGTATATATAAACTCCTTTTGGCTTTCTAATACGAATTGTCCATGCATGTTTTTGTCCTTCCACTCTTGCTTTATTTGTTCCAATGACTTCTTCTTTATTGTGTTTTTAGGTCTTTTATTCTTTCCGTTTCTGTTTTGCCAGATTTATTCGCTTCTAATTTATTACAGTATGGGTTTCTATTTTTTGACTGAGAACCATTTTCAGTATTCCATCTTCTTTTTTCATTTCCAAGTATATCTCTAGGCTATTATTATCATTATTATTAATAATAAAAACCAGTACTCGATATCAAAACAAGGTTGCACATAAAAAATGAAAATGGATCGAGAGAAACGGATAAGTACCTATAAACGGAGGAAAAAAAGCTTATTACCACTGGAAATCCTATCCAACCTATGCCCTGCTCTTCCATGTGGGTGATTGGACTGACAACAGAAACTATCGTCTTTTCCCCTGTTATCCCAAATATACAGGCTAGGCTGTTAATGAAAATCATCACCATCCGAATATCACATAAAATATCTACCGACCCATCGAACGGACTGGGACCGCATGGTTTTGGTACCCTGAACCAAATAAAAAATTCTCATAAAAATCTCATCCTCATCTTTAACTCGATATAGTTGTACTGTAAGAATTCTCGATAGCATAGAGCTAAAGGCCATAAAAAATATTTTATTGAGCAACTCTCGAAATAAATAGCCCATCCATGACATCTACAGAAATTCAAAAAAAAAAAAACTCTTAGTCTTCCTCCACAAATACTTCATTCGTTTTAAAATAAACGGCCCCACATGTTCCGGGATCAGTAAATCCCATCATCAGGGGCAATAAATTAGCTCATATGTTAACAGGGATGGATATCATAGGCTGCCAGATCATGCTAAAAAATTTAAATGAGTTTAGATTTAGGCTTAGATTAGAAATATGTAGAATCAGGACCCCAAATGTAAAGAGGACTTACCATTTTGTAGAGGAAAAAATAAGTACAAAAAAAATTACTGTGTCATGTTAATTAAAAAGTTTTTTTTTTGGGGTATCCTGGCTAAATGGCAACATTTCAGTGGTTGGGAAAAATTTTAAAAATTTTATGTTCCCATATTTATCCAAGTGCCTATTCTGGATTCCCAGGTCGCGGTAGAGTTATTGGTGGTGCATCATGACGGATCCTTGAGTGGGAGGCGAGTCTTGGCTACCTCGGAATTTGCTTCCCTAGTGTGGGTGTCTTGATCCCGGTGGGGCTGGGTTTTGCAAATCCCTAATTTTTGTTTCGGCATTTAGTTATTGTTGAATGGAGTTTATCTGTCGCACTAGTGATTCCAATTTTGGTTGCGCTGGAGGTTGTTGCAGTTGGCGCTGCTGTTGCTGGGTACTGGTTGGCTGCATTTTTGGCTGTTGGCCCCAGACGAAATTTGACTGGGGACAGGCTTGTAGGCAGGCTTCCTCCGATGTTTGGAATTTTTCGGGTAACCTTGATAAGAAGCTGGATGCAGTCCGCCGCAGTTTGCACAGGTGGCAGCTTCCTCCTTGGGCTTGGTACAGGTGGAGGTGTGGTGGTCGCCGGCGCATTTGACACATTTAGGTTGTTACGATAAATTTTTCATTTACATAACATGTTCCATCTCTTCTTATTTTCATTATAAAGTTGAAATTAATCAAATCCAGAATGTGTCAAAATTCTTGATTGAAGTGAATATGATCTTTTGGGTGTACTCGTCTGATTGGTTGAAGCTGGTTGGAATGAAGTAAGTATAAAAAACACGGGATCGTTTTCCTGCTGGCTGTGGTTTCTAAAACGACCTCTTTTCTTGAAAAATAGTCTGGCAGGCAAGTCCACTTTATTTTTAAAATAATTTTGTGCTTTGAATTTCTGGATCCTCCCTTATAAATATTTCAATATTCAAATTATCATATCTTTATTAAGTTTTTACCTGTTAAATCTTATCTTATCTGTTTTTGAAATATAAATATTATATTTTAAGTTTTTTTATCTAATTGTTGGCTTCCATTTTGTGTGAATTGCTTATTGGTTGGTGCCACGTTTTGTTATAAGAGGTAAGTCAAAAGATTTTTGGATTTTAAATAGGTAGTGCTGTCCTGGTTTTCAGAATCAATTCTAAGTGTGGGAATATTGGACCATTTGCTCTAAATAGAGTCGGTGGAACCAAATTTGTTAGTCCATCCCCATTAACTCTTTATTGAATCCAGGCAGAGGCCTGAACAACCATTATCTGTTTGACTCCCTAAATTATTATCTCAACTAAAGGGTGTCATTTTTTAATAGAAGTCCAGACAGGTCAAAAATTCAGTTAAAAAGTTTTAATTAAAAAATTTCAAGAATTTTGACACATTCTGGATTTGATTAATTTCAACCCCAGGTTTATCTACTATCTGTGGTAGCTACCTTAATTCGAGAGGAAAATTTTGTCTACTCAGGGGAGAATCCAGAAATTTGATTTCTTTTTTTTTTACCTACCTTATTTTTGCTCGTATTTTTGCCTGCCAGAACTGTTATCAAGAAAGCAGCATTCCGCTCAATTATAACGAGCATTTTAATCATTATAATTAAATCTTGTTATTATTTTATTTTACTATTATCATTACCTTATCATTGCTCTTAATTAGTCAATTTTTTTTTTTTTTTTTTTTAACGAACTAAAGGGGGTGTGTTACGATAAATTTATCATTTACGTAACATGTTCCATCTCTTCTTATTTTGATTATAAGGTATGGCTTGGCACTTGGATTGAGAATGTCCGTGAAGCTGGAATCTGTGGCACAGCGTGGATCGCTCTTGTGTTCGTTGAGTTTCAACTCTCACTCTTATGTGATTATAGACTGTAAGATAGGGGCTGTTTAGTGGAGTCATTTTTTTTTGTCTGGCATTTTGAGGGCTGAATGTGGCTACTAAGCTGATGAGAATATGGGTGATTTTAATGCCGGCCTCCCGTTCGAAAATTAGCAGAAGAAAAAAATTGATCAACCCTCGCCGCCCCAAAATAATTTTAAAACTTGGGATCCCAGAACAGGGTCAAAATGGACCCAGATACAAATCTTTTTTTTTGAGTGATTTTGAATATAAAATTTTGGGAATCATAATAAAACATGTTATTGTATTATGCTTTAGTTTTATTATGCAAAAAAAACAACAAAATAAACTTTCTATTCATAAGATAAGTAGATAGTAAACTGAAGGACAAAAGCTAGAAATTCCGAAAAGACGTAAAAAAAGCTTGCTACGACTTGTCGAGTTGGAGGGTTTCAGGGTATACCGATTTATCCCAAAACCGGGTCATTGGTGACCCATAGAAAGTTTTCTGGGGAAAAATTGTTTTTTCGAAAAAAATATACAAAAGGCAATATTCTTGACATAAAGTAGGAGAATTCACAGAAGATCTTTGAAAAAAAGTCGCGGGGCCGCAAGATATTCCTGGAAAATTAGATTTTGGGTCATCGCTGACCCGCTGTCGGTAAGGCGAGGGTTAACATGAAGAATTTTTTTTTCATGATGTCAAATTTTCTAGCTTTTAAATAAAAGATTGACATTGATAAATAATTCACCCATGAAAAATATCAGATGCTTTTCAATAGCTGAAAAAATGGGGATGGGTGTCAACTTCCAAGAGAAAAGAAAAGAACCTTCCGCGTTTACTTTTTGTCTAGCAATCGAGAGAATGAAAGGTTTTGTTGTGAAAATAACGCTGAAAAATCGCCAGATGGTAATCACAGTTCAAAATTGAGTTTTCCGGCGAAACATTCTGTGGACATTTCGAACAGGAGGCAGGCATTAAAACCACTCATATTCTCATCAACTAACTAGTCACATTCATCCCTCAAAATGCCAGACAAAAAAAAAATGACTCCACTATACAGGCCCTATCTCAGGGTCTATTAATATAGTTGAGCTTGCATATCGACGTCTCAGCGATTGGTAGGATCACCAGTACAAGCACTACTGGGGCTCCCTTAACGTTGTACCATCTTATGACTGATGGCGGGTGTAGGTTTTCTCTCTCAAGCTCTTCTTTATGAAATCGGTTCTCCAGTCTTCCAGTGGACCTCGGATGACTACCCTCAGCTTGTTTTCCTCCAGGAGAGAGGAGTGCAACGGTTCTCCGTTCTTCTCGAGGAAGTCCAGCATTAGTCTGTAGTCCTCTAAGGAATTGGGGTGCAGTTTGATCACCTCGCTGGTGTTGGTTGCCTGGCCGAGCGAAATGTTTTGTGCCTTAAAATGGGCGCTGATCTCGTTATACTTATTTTTGTTCCTTAGAACAATCGGGGGGACTCCCGTGGAGGAACATGAGTGATGTGATTGTGATTGGCGCTGGAGGATTGATCTGGAACCCCTTTCTGACAGGTCCTGAACAGGCAGAAGATGCAGCGGTCGGGTTGGAGGAGCTCCGGGACTGGGCCGGGTTTCATACAATGACCGTCGGGGTAACGGTCCTTTGAGCGGGCTCTGGCTTTTTTTTTCGGGTTGCTTCTTTCTTGGTTGTGTATCTTTGCTGTCTGTAGAGTTTTTCTCCCTTTTAGAAGTAGCAGCCGTGAAGTATTTGATGTCGCTAATGTCATGGTCGTGATCACTATTACAATTGGAATCCTCGCTGGAGGCTACTTCCATCACATGATCGTGTACCAATTTGGTGAGGCGTTGTATCTCGGACGTTTTAATATCGTCCTGGGTTTGAAAATGCACTGGCGGCGGTTTCTAATTTATGGTTTTCTTTGAAGGTGGCTTCTGCTGCCTGGCGGAGATTGGTGTTGTGGGTTTGAAGACGAACCACATCTTCTTGCAGTGTTTCGTTTTCTTGACGTAGCCCCTGAATTTCTTCTTGCAGACCCTTGATTTGCTGCACGATCTTCTGCTGCCAATCGCTGGATTGTGGTTGGTTCATGACGGACACAAACTTCACTATTTCATTTTGAAAAACTATTCACTTGGAAAACTCGCAGAGTGCTCGGTAACTAAAAAATGTGTAACTATTTCTTTCAGCAACTATCCTGAAAAGGACTGTTGCTTCAAAGGTGGCAAGCAATCGAATGAATTAAAAAGTGTGGAAATAGAATTAGGTTCAATAATGTACATAGTTGTAGAAAGTTTTACATAAATTTCATTGAAAAACGTTTGAATAATCATTGGATCTGTTAAGAAGCTTATGGTAAGAATGAAGAATCTCAATCTGACCCATGCCAGATGACATTTTTGCTTGCCTTAGTGGTCATAAATATTTTACAGTTATTGATCTAAAGGGACCTTGTCAACAACTAAGAGCAAATAAAAATTCTCAAGAGATGCTGGTAATAAACACTCATCTGGTTCTATACGCTTATACATGATTGACTTATAGAGTTAGTTCTGCCCCAGGAATATTTCAATCTGTGTGTGATGGATAGCATACTGGCAGTCAATAATTTATAATTTAAACAATTTAGCAAGAAAAAACTACCCAAGGTGTAACGGTCTTTTTAAACAAAGATAAATCAAATCATAGTCCTGATACTAGAGACATCTAGCAGATAGCAAGTATTTAAAAAAAAACAGAAGAAATCTAACAAAAATGGTAGCACTCCACAAACATTGGTACAGAAGGTTGTACTTCGAAATATAAAGTGTAGGTGCCTAAATGGACATTTAGTCCAAACAGAAATAGGGAGCTGTAAGTCAAACAAAAATCCAGCTTTAACCTACAATGAATATAAACAAAATAATAAAAATTAATCAAATGACACATTCAAAGAATCCAAAATTAGAAATTTGAAGAGTTAAAAAATGAGGTGGTTAATTTGATCATAAAATTGTTTGAGGAACCCTACTAAAACATCTTATTTCAGAAAATCGCCTCTATGTACCTAAAACTTACGCAATAAACTTTACAACGACTTTTCTACCTAAACGGTTCCGTACATGTATATGGCACCTAGCACAATCTCATTGGTCAGATTTAAAATTTAAACCAATTAAACTTCGAGTGCCATACGCGCGTACGGAATGTAAATCAGTGCCATATGCACTTACGGATTGTAATATAGTTATGCGTTATGCGCACGCAAAATCACGTCTCCAGCGGCCAAATATATTGTTTTATTTTAGTGATTATTGTGATTGTCGAGCTTACAAGATTCTTCTTCTATGGAGTTTGGTGTTGCGTCCTCCCTTTCGATTTTAGAAATATTTTGAACAAGACATTATTTTAATCACATTACTTGTGTTTATTTGGGTGTTTGAAATTGCAATGCATGCTGCGACAACGTTGCTTCCTTTAAATTATAAATATTTTAGACAGAGTCCTGGAAAATATGGAGCAAACCTTATGACTGAAAATGACGCTAGACGATGGGTGGAATTTGTGTCTTTGATTATATTATTCAATAAACATATTGACGCTTTTCGATTTCGCTCTGATACTCTACGTATATTTTCTTTGCTCACCGAAACTTAGATTAATTCATAGGCCAAGGCACTTAGCGAAATAACAGCCATATTTTAACATAAAATTTAACAGCAAACTATCGATGCAATATTGTTAAGGATCATTTATAGATGCTAAAAACCAAAAATGCAACATCTAATTACTTTTAGGGGATTTTATAAACAATATTTAGTGCAAAAATAGGGATTTTTTTAATTTCACTGTATTTCGAAAACTAATGATCGGGTGGTTTTGCTACTCTTGCAGGGGCGCCGGGTTTAAGAAAACCTCGTGGGTGCTGATGCTCATGTACCGGCATCTAGCAGCGGGGCGGGTGAACAGGCCGCCGCAGTCGCCGCCGGCGGCGAAAAACCTTTTCCGGATGCCACGCCCAAAAACGTTTACCAGTTAATTTCAGACGAGTGTCTGAGAAGGGAATGGTAATACATTTCAAACAACGTAGTTCACACCTTTCCATATTCGTTTTCCAGCTGCGGGAACAAGTGTCGCTTGGTGTTTGCATAAGTTTTTTGCGGTATCTGCTAAAATTGGAAAAAAGGACGGCTATGAGGGTAAAGTGTGGAGATCTCTCCTGCAGATATTCTTTTCCAAACCAGCATGTACCGAAAATCTGCGTTTTACGCTGTTCTCCATAAAAGATTTCTGATTTTCTTTATCTTCTTTTTCTTCTTAACAAAGTTCCACCATGTTCCGATGTTAACTGACAGTACTGGATTTACTGTGCTGATTTTACTGTCATTTGCCCCAGGGGTGTCTCACGCTCTTAAACTTTGTACACCTATTCCCTTTTTGGAAATGTTTTCCTGATATTGCCCATAATTTCCGAAATTCTCTGAATATTCAGATTTTTTTAAAGTATTTCCTATAATTTCTAAAATTTCCTAAATAATTTATTGAACTTCCTGAATAGTTTCCTACATTTCCCAAATAATTACTTATTTCCTATAAAATTTCTGACATTTCTGAAAAAAAAAAATATAATCCTCAAAATTTATGAGAGATTTTTCATTTCTCCTCAAAATTTCCAAACATCTCTACAATATTTATTGTAGTTTTATAGTAATGAACACTTTTTGCTGGAATATGTAGGTATAGTAGCCGCCAATCGCCATAGATATTCGAGACTTGTACAAAAAATTATGTTCCCTTATCAGCCGGTCTGAATTTAGTCAAGAGGCACGGGTCAGGTAACCGCTAAGTACAAGGTGATTCATTAAGAATGACACTCGACCATATCTCAGAAACTAACTATTCATTGTAGTCTCGACGAAAAAAAAAGTAATGATAGCAATGGATTTTTGATAAAATTTCACATGTTCGTTAATGACTTTCCACCATAACTTATCGGATAAGATAGTTATGAGCTGTCAAATATTGCAACTCAAGAAGGCGGATAACTTCAAAAGACTCAACAAATTGGGTCGATCTTAGGTTCGTTGGAAAGATGAAAGTCTGCTCTTTAATTTTGTTACAAAAAATTCAGGTTAGATGGACTGACTTTATGGGTGAATATTTAAAAACAATTAAATTTTTCTAATTATTTTTGAAATTTTCAAATGGAACAATATATTTAAAAAAATATATTCATTCGATTTCTGAGGATGTTTTACACAGTTTGTAGTCTTTATTACCTTCCTATAAACCAATTCCAGAAAGTGCTAAAATTTATTTTATCAAAAATAGTCAATATTTATGAAAAAGCCCTTGTAGATAATGGGCGCATTCAGGCGGTCCCAGCGGCCAAGCTCAGCCAGGACTTTATTCTCGAAATCAAGGAACAGCGTTCTCATAAGAACGATTGCTCTGTCATTGTCAGTGTTATGCCGGACAACAAAGACAGAACCTTCGTTCCAATGAGGACGCTGCTCCCCTGTTTCGAGAATAAAGTTCCTGCTGAGTGGCTGAACTAAGCAGCTGGCACCGCCTGAATGCACCCATTGACTTCGTTTTTCTGACAGAGGGCAGAGGATTCTCGTATCAAATTGTTCATGATAATATTCTATGTTTGAAAAAAATCATGTAACTAACCCCAATAAGTAAATTATTTCACATAGTTTGGAGTGAATGTGGAAATGTTTGGAAAAACAGTTGGAAATTATATTCAATATTTTACAACAAAAATATAGTTTTAATTGATATTGTAAGAACCTGAATTTGAGGGTATAGGTGAAGTAAGATATTGTTTATAAAGGTAGAAATAGTATATTACATACCGAGTAGGGAAGTGTTTCATTACTGTCGAGAGATTGACTATAATCTCGAGACATAAATGAAAACTTTCCTCCGAGGTTTGTATACTATTTTATTTGCAAGTACACCATTAATAGAAAATTAGTTAAATAATTTTTTAATAATAAAAAAATAAAGCAAACATGCCAGAATGTGTCATTCACTGTTTTGACGTTTTTACCTGCCATGTTCTCATTGTTGCCAGCAAAGGTAAATAAATTAGAGTGAGGGAAACCGGTGAGGGAAGTCGAATAGGGAAATCGGTGAGGGAAATCGAAGAGGGAAGTAAAGCAGGTAATGAGACACTTCCAAAATTTTAAAAAGTCAGTAATGTCAAGATTACATATATGCTTGCAAATAAAATACATTATTTCCAACAAACAAATACAGGAAAAACCGAGCCATATTCGAAACTTAAAAATTCTCAAAGATTTCTGGTGATAATTTCCTAATTTCATAGAATAATTTCTGAAAATTTTCTATAATTTCAGATAATTTCCCAATATTTCGAATAATTTTCTAACATTTCCTGACATTTCCCAAAATTTCCAAACATTTCCTATAATTTCTGAGAACTAACATAATTTCTGACAATTTCCAGGAAATTTCTGTAATTTCTCAACATTTTTGGAAATTATTTTGAGATTTGTACACCTATTTCCGACCGTGAGACACCCCTCGCATTTGCCGTTTCGATTTCAACAGTACTCTTATGGTCATTCACTGAATCGACTGAATCCATTGTACTGAAAATAATATCGGAACGGCGTCCAGTAAATTTAGTACTGATAGTTGATATCGGAACATAGACTAAGGCTATGGTCCAAATATAACCAAACATTAAGCATTAGCTCTGTTCCAACAGACATGAGAACCGTTCCAGGACCAATAATTTCCAGTTGCCCACCTATTTTTCAATAAGTTGAATGTTTTTCCTAATTGATAAATGGATTGATCGACTGGAAATTACCGTTCTAGAAAGGTTCTCATGTCTGTTGGAACAGAGCTTTTAGTAACCGAATCGGTCGAAAGATGGTTACTGAAAATTCCGGTTACTTGGGGAACGCAAATATGGAAATAAAACATAATTGACAGAAGTTACAGATAAAACCAACAGAATCGACATCCGATGGCTGGTAACTATTTTGACATTTGGTTAACCAGATTTCAGGAATCCGAGGTACAAAATTAACCAGTTTTCCAGGAACTAGAGAGGATTATCAGTTTTTATGTCTATTCTCGTGGATGCTCCGCATCCACTGTTTACGTCTCGTGGGTGCTCGAGCCCCCGAGCACCCACGTAGTCGGTGCCTCTGCTGGCAATAGTTTTAGAGCATTGAACAAGCTTTACAATGAGCCATCATACAACTCTGTAGGTCTTTTAGTCTTCGAGAAATGATTTTGTCCCCCCAAAAAAAAGATTTTTGTAAAAAATTCCTAACTTTTTTAATTTTCATGCTAGACAATTAATTTTTTACACATACATAGTAGATGAGGCAGACTTTATTGAGCCCAAAGCAAAATGGGGATGTTTCTAAAGCAGTCTGTCGAATTGAGGATGATTTTTTTAAATTTATTTTGAAAAGTCCACTGATAAGTCGAAATACCGAACTATCGATCCTCTATCTCAGATTTTCCATTTAATTTTTTTATCGCAAGTAAAACGGCTTCGAACATGACTAAAAATGAAAAAAATCGGCGGGAATTCAAACGGAGTAGGCAGCGAGCTCCCCCCCGCTCACGCAAATTACATTTTTTTTTCCAATTTCAGTGATGTTCGGAGCCATTTTACTTGCGATAAAAAAATTAAATGGAAAATCTGAGATAGATGATCGATAGTTTGGCATTTCGACTTCTCAGTAGACTTTTCAAAATAAATATAAAAAAGTTATCCTCAATTCGACAGACTGCTTTAGAAACATCCCCATTTTGCTTGACAAGGGTATTATGCCGAAACGACCCATCGGACCGCGCCCAAATTTGGGCTCAATAAAGCCTGCCTCATCTACTATGTATGTGTAAAAAATTAATTGTCTAGCATGAAAATTAAAAAAGTTAGGAATTTTTTACGAAAATCTCTTTTTTTGGGGGAAAAAAATCATTTCTCGAAGACTAAAAGACGTACAGGGTTGTATGATGGCGCATTTTAAAACTTGTTCAATGCTCTTAAACTATTGCCACAGTAGCAAAACCATCTGATCATTAGTTTTTGAAATACAGTAAAATAAACAAAAAAAAAGCCCTATTTTTGCACTAAATATTGTTTATAAAATCCCCTAAAAGAAATTAGATGTTGCATTTTTGGTTTTTAGCATCTATAAATTATCCTTAACAATAGCATCGATAGTTTGCTGTTAAATTTTATGAAAGACGGTCGAAATTTGATCGTGGCGCCATCTAAGACAAGGATTCAACACTAAACAGCAATTTTTGCTGTAATTAGTGATGCCATCTAAAAGGTCAATAAATTTTATGTTACGAAAAAATTTATCTGCCCTGGCCTAACACCGCATGTTTGGAATGTGTCAATGGCTACGTTCACCAGAACCAAAACGGATTGTAAACAGTTTACAAATACTAACGGAATATGTTGGGTAAACTCTTGGTTCTGCTGAACGATTCAACTTTTCAATGATAGAACGTCACCTTCTAAATGACAGGTCACCACACAAAACACAGTGTTGAAAATTATAAACACTCTGAAATTATGCTTGCAAAAATGGCGACCGTTTGCAAAACATGTTTGGTTTTAACACAAATTCAACGTAGCGTTCAGCAGAACAATTGCAAACCGTTTACCAACGTTTGTATCTGGTGAACGCAGCCAATAATACGATAATACCTACCTATTTATAATAGTACTTAATTTGAGATACAGTATTTACTGCAGTTTAAAATAGATATAGTTGGAGAATAATTGACGCTTAACTCGTTTTCAGCTCAACAAAATTTTCTGCTGCAATAACTAGGTTTGACATTCCGTAAGTGCATATAGCACTGATTTACATTCCGTAAGCACGTATGGCACTCGAAGTTTAATTGGTTTAAATTTTAAATCTGACCAATGGGATTGTGCTAGGTGCCATATACATGTACGGAATGAATAAATACAAACGGTTAACTCTAGCGAAAATATGCTAGGTAAGGTTTGTTTCACCAGGGTTCATACTTTTTGCCTTCCTTTTTTAATAAATGGAAAATGACTGAAACAAATCAATGACGTCAAAAACGTTCGTCGGCTCTTAAACCAGAAGTCAATCATTTCAATTTGTCAAAAAAATTGAATGTGTCATATGAATTAATCTACGACAACCCTTTTTTCTCAAGTTATGACGCGTTCGATATCAAAAGTATGAACCCTGGTGAAACGATCTTTAGGTACATTTTTTGTATCAAATTTCCTCCTCCTTAAAATTTGTTCTCTACATATTTCTTCGAAAAACGCAGAATTTTGGCGAGAATTGCGAAAAACAGTTTTTGGCGGCTATCTTGACAGTATGCTAATGTCAATAGGAGCAACCCGGGTATAGTTATTTTCCTAACAAGTGCGCAAAGTGTTACTTTTCCGCATGCAAACACAGTTATACGAACGACGCAAAGCGGAGTTCGGATAAGTCAAAGCGGAGTTCGGATAAGTGTTTGCGTGCGGAAAAGACACTTTGCGCACGTGTTAGGAACACAATTTTTCCTACGAGCTTCATATCAGGTAGGTAACAACAAAAATTTAAAAAAAAAAAACGATAATTTGTTCAATTATTTTCAATTAACTTGAAGCGAACCTATTCATTCATCAAAAAATTACATAACAAAAAAACAGAAAATTGAAATCCTCGTCACAGCTGTTCATCTTAAAGCATTTAAATTTGATGGGAAAGGAGTTTGTAGATTCTTTTTCATGTAAATGGAGAACACATATCTGACAATGTGTCAAAGTTAATTATATTCAGTGTTTGTATAGATGTTGGCTGATATATAAACAGAGAAAAAATTTGTCATCGTGTCAAAGTCGACAGGTGCACTTATTGTTGCTTGACAATTATTTTTACTTTTCCGCACTCAGCGCGGATAAGGCCCGTATCCGCACTGAGTGCGGAAAAGTGTAACTTTGAGAACGGTAATGCGTGCGGAAAAGTACTACTTTGCGCACGCTCGTAGGAAATAGTTATTTTCCTAACAAGTGCGCAAAGTGTTACTTTTCCGCACGCAAACACAGTTATACGAACGACGCGAAGCGGAGTTCGGATAAGTGTTTGCGTGCGGAAAAGACACTTTGCGCACGTGTTAGGAACAAAATTTTTCCTACGAGCTTCATATCAAGTAGGTAACAACAAAAATTTAAAAAAAAAAAACGATAATTTGTTCAATTATTTTTAATTAACTTGGAGCGAACCTACGCATTTATCAAACAATTACGTAACAAAAAAAATAATAATAAAAAATCCTCGTCAGAGCTGTTCATCTTAAAGCGTTTAAATTTGATGAGAAAGTTTGTAGATTCTTGCATATAAATAGAGAACAAATCTGACAATGTGTCAAAGTTAATTATATTCGGTGTTCGTATAGATGTAGGCTGCTAAAGAAACAGAGAAAAACTTGTCATCATGTGTCAAAGTCGACAGGTACACTTATTGTTGCTTGACAATTATTTTTACTTTTCGGCACTCAGTGCGGATAAGGCCTGTATCCGCACTGAGTGCGGAAAAGTGTAACTTTGAGTACCGAAATGCGTGCGGAAAAGTACTACTTTGCGCACGCTCGTAGGAAAAAATATTTTCAAGATGCTGGCTTTTCCGGGTATACCGGCAGTGGACGTCAACTTGCTTATTTTAAATGAGACACTCCATACCTAAGTTCAGCTGTTTTGGAAATATTGACAGTTGAGAATTGACGTTTTTGCAAATTTGACAGGATGTAAAACCTAAACGGTGAATTTTAGAAGAAAACCGATCCTATGCATTCTTATCTTAGATTTTCATAAACTACCTATCATTTGACACCAACTTTGAATTTAACCGGAGATTAAACCTATTTGGAATTTTCAATTATGGAGTAAATCAAAGTTGGTATCAAATAATAGTTTATGAACATCTAAAATAAGAATGTAATATCGGGTTTCCTCTAAAATTGACCGTTTAGGTCATACTGCCTGTCAAAGTTGCAAAAAAGTCAATTTTCGACTGTCAATATTTCCAAAACAGTTCAACTTGAGCCTGTAATATTCCATAATACTTTGGTGGAGTATGGAAAGGCGGTATAAATAATACACACACTATAGAGAATACGTAGTTTAATAACCGGTAATAACTAACTAATTACATTCGTGAATCCGGAAGGAACCGCATATGTACATATATGATGACCGATACGATTAGTACTGAACCTGCAGGGTTGCCAAATATTAGTACTCAAAAGTACTTGGAATATAAGTATACATTCATAAAGCTATAGTATTTTTAATACCTATTTAGAAGTACCTGTCGTTTTAGTGACAAAACGTATGTCGCTTCTTGACACACAAATAAAATTCGGTTAGGAGTTTTCTATTTGTAGATGAAATTGACGTATTAGCAATCGACGTTCGTTTTTGTTGGTAATTTTTTGTTTCATCTGATTCGTGATTGATAAATAAGGATAGGGTTATTCTAAATGGGTATTACAAATGCTATATAAAAGTAGATACATATACAATATATGACACGTCCCCCATAAAAAATAAAAAGAATTACTATATAATATTTAAGCAGAAGTAATCAAATAACAAAAATCAACTAATCCCCTAACCCCTGATTTTAATCAAAACCCAATCTTTTTGGAACTCTAACTAATCTCCCACTTTTTGTAATATAATTATTTTCAGTCCCATCGGTAACCTCACTTTTGATATTCTCTCTTGAGAACGGGTTTAGCACCTCTGCGCTGGCATCACAGTTTTGTGCTTTGACTGTATCTTCCTCAACGAATATGGGCATTTTCACACACTCATCCCTGGGTACAGACTTTCTCATTGGTCTTATATATTGTCTGTTTCTCCTATAGTCAACTTCTCCAACACGAATTATGTAATCATTAGGGCCAGACTTGCTAATGATCACACCAGGGCTCCAATTTCGAGGACTCTCCTGAACAAATACTTCCTGCTCTGGTACCATTTCGCTCAACTGTTTGGTAGAAACATCGTAATATTGTTTTTGTTTTGCCTGATTTTCTAATAAACTTTGCCTAATGTTCTCAATAGAAAAATTCGGAACAAGAAGTTCTTGGCTTACTGGTAAAGTTGTTGTCAGCCGCCTGCCCATGAGGGAGTAACATGGAGCAGGTAGATTCTGCTTGGGTGTGACGTTGCAATTTAGTATAGCAGCAAAAGGGTCTTCTCCCTCCCGGACACACTTTGTCAGCAGGCCTTTGACAGTTTCAATCGAACGTTCAACAATTCCGTTGGATCTTGGATACCTGGGACTCGACTCGGAAAAAAATTCTTGTGGTAAACCATGTATGGCAAAAATGTTTTTCAAAACACATACAACAGCACTGCATATCTTATTTGGGAGTCTGTTAACAATTACAAATTTACTGAAATAGTCAATTATGACTATAAAATCTTGGGGTCCTAATGATTTAAAATCAATACCTATCTTCTGCCATGGCAGGTCTGGAACTTCATGTGGCCTCAGAGGTTCACGTGAATTAGACTTGGCATAAGATTGGCAAATCTGACAATTTAAGACCATATTCTCAACATCAGTCGACCATCCGGTATGGTTAATAGCTTCCTGTGCTTGCTTTTTACACGACACTTCCCCTTGGTGGTATTTGTGAATTAACGATAAAAACTCGGCTTTTAGACTTTCACGAAGAATTAAATGATTTTTATAAAATAATATATTTTGGTTCGTAAAAATATCATGCCTGATGTCCCAAAATTTTTTCACTTCTGGTGATACTTCGCTCTTATGTTCAGGCCATCCATTTAGTATATAATCTTGAATCTTCACTAAAATATGGTCATTTTGAGTAGCGGAAACAATTTTTTGTTCAGTTTCAGGCCTAACAGCGATAACTGAGTGAACTTTAAAGTTTGGGTCCAAATAGTCGGTGTTGATATGCTCCCCGACAGGATCTCTACTCAGAGTGTCTGGAACTTGAAGATTTTTTCCTGGTACATATACAAGCGAAAATTGATATTTTAGAAGTCGTATAGCAAGCCTCTGTATACGTGGAGACATTTCGTCAAGAGTTTTTTTTAAAAGTCCAATCAGCGGTCGATGATCAGTCTCAATTATAAAATTTGGTTGGCCACACAAATAATAATTGAATCGCTCGCACCCATAAACTAGCCCCAGCAGCTCTTTCTCTATGTGGTTATATCTCTGCTGCGTAGTTGTTAATGAAACACTAGCAAATTCAATGGGTTTTCCTCCTTGAAAAATTACGGCGCCGAGACCAAACGGACTTGCATCAACCGACAATGGTTTTTTTTCAGTCTGATCAAAAAATGACAATTTTGTAGCATTAGAAACTATTTCTTTCAACTGATCGAACGACTTTTCTTCAACAGGAGTCCACTGCCAGTCCGTTTTGTTACTTAGAAGGGCTCTTAGAGTAGAAGTTTTATTAGATAGATTAGGAAGAAATTTCGATAAGTAAACTATCATACCCAAAAATCTCTGCAACTCCTTTTTATTCTTGGGAGGTGTCATTTCTTGGATTGCCCGTGTCTTTCGTTCATCAGGATAAATTCCATCTGTGCAGATGACATGTCCGAGAAATCGTATTTTGCTAACACAAAACTGAGACTTTGAACGATTTAGAGAGAGTCCACTCTTTTTAATCCTTTCCAGCACTACACGTAAATGTAGATTATGTTCTTCAATTGTCTTGCCATAGACCAAAATATCGTCAAAAAATGAAATGACGCCAGGAACTCCATCTAAAATTTCGAAAATGCATTTCTGGAATATTTCAGGGGCACAGGATATACCATATGGTAAGCGCAAGTAGCGATAACGGCCAAAACTGGTAGCAATAATGCATAATAACGAACTTTCATAAGTAAGTGGTAACTGCAAAAACTCAGAAGAAGCATCAAGCTTACTGAAAAACTTTGCTCCTGCGAGCTGAGAGAATAAAACATCCTGGGTAGGAATTTCCCATATTTCCCTTTTAACATACTTGTTCAAAACACGAGGGTCCATACAAATACGAATATCATCGCTTTCTGGCTTTTGAACAACAACAATGGGATGAACCCAATCTGTAGGCTCAGAAATAGGTGCAATTAACTGGGCTTCAACCATTTCATCAAGTTTCATTTTGACCTTATCTTTAAGAGCAATAGGTATTTTTCGCGGCGCGCTAACATGGGGCACGGCATTGTCACAGAGAGTAATGGAGAATTGTTTATTTATTTTTCCAATGCCTGAAAAGATTGACTTAAACTGGCTCAAAGTGTCTGCTAAATTATGTTTTACAGCACTAACAGTGTCAATTTTATCTTTAAACCCCGGTTTCTGCACTGCATTTAACCCTAAAATGGAGCAAGTCTTTTCTGAGTCTATAATATAAAAAAGCAAATTAAAGTTTTTATTTTCAAAAACACAGCTCAAATTTATTTGTCCCAAAACTTTAATTTTGTGTCCCGAATATGACATTAAAATAGACGACGCATTAGAGAGTTTATTGTATGGAATTTTGAACAGTTCAAAATCAGATTTCGTCAAAGTATTAACTTGACTGCCTGTGTCTATTTTGAATTTAATATTCACGTTAATAACTTTCACAATCTCTAGCCAGTCAATCGCGTTTACATCGGCAACGGTTATTGTCCACAAAATATTAACATTATCATGATTTACGTCATCATCACTAGTATCAGAGAGTTTAAGTCTGTCAAAATGTTCAAAATGTTCAGTAACGTCATAAACAGTTTGTTTATTGTTATACTTTTTATTTTGCTTACAAAATTTTCGATAATGTCCGGGCATATTACAAAAACTACAAATTCTATCAGCAGCAGGACACTTACCTGGCTCATGTTGCAGGCCGCAACATAAACAGCCAAAGTTACCTTAAGTTTGCCGATTGCCTTGACTACCATATCCAGAATATCCTGGTTTATTGTTCTGCCATCCTCTGGCACTTCTTGTAACAGCACCTGACTGCCACCCTCTGGAACCACCTGGAACAGCACCTGACGCACCACCACTACTTCTTGAATAACCGCCACGTCTCCTATCTATGACATTAACAGCTAACGATTACTTATTTATTTCTTTCTGGGTTTGAACACTTGTTTCCATTGACCTGCTTATGTCTATAGCCTCATTGAGTTCAAGATCTGGATACTGCAGCAGTTTTTCCTGGATTCTCAGATCTTTAACACCCAAAACAAGGCGATCTCGAATTAAAACGTCTTTTTCTTTGAAATCACAGGACGAAGCTAACTGCCTAAGTGCAGTGACAAACTGGTCAATTGTTTCTTCTGAACGTTGTTGCCGTTTGAAAAATTTGAAGTGCTCGTATACCAAATTTTTTCTAGGGTTGCAATATTTTTCAAACTTTTCCAAAATAGTGGCGAGTTTTTCCTTATTATCACCGTTTGTCTCATCATATTCGAATGTATTGTAAATGGCTAATGCCTCATCGCCTAGTAAATTGAACAAAACTGCAATTTTCACATTGTCTTTTTTATCGTTTTTTCCGGAGGCTAATAGGTAAAATTCGAATTTTTGTTTCCACAATTTCCATTTATTTGCTAGATCAGTATCATAAAAAGAAAATTGCTCTGGTGCTCGGCTCTGATCAGCCATATTAAAAACTTTTTCAGATGTCCTGAATCCACTAAAAAAAATTATGCTAAAACTAACGTAGCAGATAATCTGTCTGTCCGCACTATCTGGCACCGCGGTACTTGTTAGACTTTGGCCGGGGTTATCCAATTCCTTAATTCTTAATTTTTGTTCTTAATTCTTAATCCTTAAAAACACCAGTGTTAAATAAATTGAACTTTTTAAGAATTAAGAATTAAGGACAAATATTAGGAATTAAGGAATTGGGTAACTCCGGCCTTTGTTATCACTATTGTTGAACCGGTTGATTTCTTATTTGGCGATATCCGCAAAAAACCTTGACTAGGTAGGTACCACAAGGTACTCGAAAATCTATAGTGGCACTTTTACCGCTGTCACCATGTAATATTCCATAATACTTTGGTGGAGTATGGAAAGGCGGTATAAATAATACACACACTATAGAGAATACGTAGTTTAATAACCGGTAATAACTAACTAATTACATTCGTGAATCCGGAAGGAACCGCATATATGTACATATATGATGACCGATACGATTAGTACTGAACCTGCAGGGTTGCCAAATATTAGTACTCAAAAGTACTTGGAATATAAGTATACATTCATAAAGCTATATAAGTAGATACATATATTGTTCGTCGATTTTAAGCTGATACTCGGACGGAATGTGAGCTGGTGGCTACCTACATTAGAACGCCAATGGTTACCTGACGTCACACCTGTTTTTGCCATATGAAACACCCCCTCGCTCTTCATACCGCAAGTATCAGTTAAAAATCGACGAACAATACAATATATGACAGAGCCCGTATTACATCTGTGTATTTTTCCGTGTATTTCTTCATGTAGTTCAGGGTACCAAAATTATTTTGTTTTTCATAATGCTGATTTATGATTATGTTGCGTTTGAAGTTTCTCGGTTGTCACCCTGAACTACTACAAGAAGAAATTCATGGAAAAATACACAGATGTAATACAGGTTTAGGTATAGGGTACACGCGATTTATAATGGTGTTCATATCGAACTATTATTATTAATGATTATCAATTTGAGCAATTAATTGGGGGTGATAAATAAGGAACACATGAGCTATTTCTGTATTATAAGAACGCGAAGTGATACAGTGATATGTTGCTCCAACTATGAATTGGGGGTGATGAATGAGGAACACATTAGCTATTTTTGTAATAAGAGCGCAAAGTGATACATTGTCGCTCTGAGCGAGGAGTTTGACGCAGGACGTGTAGCGGAGTGCGGCTATCTCGCGAGAGCGACAATATTACTTTGCGCTCGAATTACACACATGATTTTTTCTACAACCGAGCATAAAGTAAACTTTGTCACTCGGCGAGCGGCAACTGGATTCTACTCGAAAAACTACCTATACTAGGTATATTTCGTTTTTGGATATCTTAAATCTTGATCAATAAAGAAATTAGAAGGTCTTTCGAAATTATTGGACAAAAATTGAAAAGTGACCCGTATTTCCTATAAACGCACTAAGTTAGCCGTGATTTGTCACCGCCATTGTTATTTTCTCAAAGAAAACGTCAAGAATGTGTTTCCAGATTTTTGATATCTCTGTTGGTTTTCGATATAGCCCATATTAAAACATCGAAAATGGGTCACCCTATACCTACAGTAGGTTACAGTGACTAAATAAATATACCTTTACAAATAGGCTAGTCCAACAAATCGATTTCAATGGCTGCTGCAGGAGAAACAAGCCGGTTGCCCATATACTTCGTGCTATTTAGTTTTATTCGAAAAGCGTTTCAAATTTTGATAATTTTATTGCGTTTTTTATATTTTGAACTGATTGACTAATTTTATATTTTATATTTACTAATTATAGACTAAACAGACGTATACATTCAAAGAATAAGCGATTATTATATTTATTTACAAGTCGGAAACTCTGAGGGTTATAGTGCTACAATTTACCACACAGCAAAATGCGGGCATTTCAATACATAAAATTAACAAATTACATTGGAATACTTCAAATTTCCATAAGGATACATAGTAAACTTAAGTTTGTTTATCCTGCAGCAGCCATATTTATTTCGTTTTTGACAGTTCGTTGGAGTGCCCTATAGTGGCGATGCTTACCTCGTGCTAATTTTAAAAATGAATAGGATTTAAATGGACATCTATCATAAAAAATTGGAAACGACCTATCTGATGACTATTATTAGGTACCTACATCAAATAGGTTGTTTTCAATTTTTTATCTACAAGCGTTTGGTAATGACGTTTTTACATAACCATTTTTCTAGTATTTGAGTTATGTCATGAGACTCATAACACAACTAGTGGTGCTATAGACTAGGTTTTAAATTCATAACACAACTAGGTGTTATGGACGAGGTTATGAATCTATAACACAACTATTTTTGGTGATTTGACAAAGTCAAAGGTAAACCTGTAAAGGTAAAATGAAGGTGGACAACTACTTATAAACGAAAATAATTAATAAATTAAACCAACTTACCTTGTAAGTGATATCGTTCGATTTATATTTTATAAACGCCTCTTCATAGAAATCAATACGTAGTCCTTTCTCTAGTCACTAGGTGGCGCACAACTTTAAAGCAGCAAGTCAAAAGTTGTACTATCATCACTCACCCTAATGTAGCCATGGTACCCGTAATGAAATGGGAGGGTGGGTGATTTCTATGAAGAGGCGTTTATAAAATATAAATCGAACGATATCACTTACAGGGTAAGTTCGTTTGATTTATTAATTTTATGTCACGCCTCTTCTACGAAATCAATACGTAGATGTTTAAAGTGAAGCACATTTTTATTTTTTGTTGTAAATTTATTCGGTTATAACTAGGTAAGTATACCTACAATATACCTACAATTCATAGAAGCTAACTTAAGACAAGTAAAGCAACTGCTAGAACTAATATATAGGTATATAAGTAGTGCCAAACACATAAATGTAGGTAGCAAAAAAGAAAATCCGAAGAACCAGATAACTATACAGAACAGACTGCATTAGCGAAAATAAACTTTTCTCTGACAGAAGATAAAGGTTTATTATAAAAAGCACCAAATACTTGAGATTTATCTGACCAACCGGCCGTCTTACGGATCACATCAACTGAAACTCCTTTACTCAATGCCAGAGACGTACTGGCATGTCGCATGCTATGTGCAGTGTATACTGACGTGTCTATATCACTAGAACCTAAGACTAACTTAATCCAACGGCTAATATTTGGGGGCAATGAACTATAGCTAAAAACTGGAATGCGCATATATTGCCATATCTGCCAAAAAAATGAAGCCATGAAAGACAGATGCCACAAGGGGAAATGTTGTTTTTTTCTGTTGCTCACTGTCATATGACGTTTTCGAAAGTTTTGTCATATTTCCCTTCACAGGTTTCATCGATTGGAATACGTGTTGGAAGCAATTTTCGCCATTTAACATAAGGAGTGCGACAAAAACAGGTATCCCCTCCGCAGCAGCTGCACTAGGCTTCACGTTCGTCCTTATGTGTTAGCATTCCAGTTTTTGGTTATAGTTCATTGGTTGGGGGAGACGCCGCTCTATGAGGTTTATTAAACGTAATGAGAAGTCTACACTCATGTTTTCTGAAAATCTTTGTTTTCCCCAAATAACATTCTAGGACTGTTGAAACACATAATTCTGGTACAATTTCAAACTTTGGCAAAATTTAATTAGGTTGAATTTTATCCAGCGCTGACGTCTTGATTTGGTCTGACATTTTGATTTCCAATCTATTGGCATAAAACTTTATATTCTCTATTTTGATCAAAGAAAAGGTCTGCACTCTATGAGCAGTGACCAGAACAAGCAATGTTACTAACTTGAGAGTCAGATCCTTCAAGGATAAAGAGTCATTTGGGTAAAAGCCTTTCAGGTAATCAAGAACACAGGTCGGGTCCCAAGTACACTCATATTTTGGTTTACTAGGACGAAGATTGTAAAGCCCCTTAAAAAATCTATTTATACTAATATGGTTAACTATGTTTGAGCCAAAAACCAGACTTAAAGCAGCCCGAAAGTTATTGAGAACCATAAGACTTGCCAACATTAAAATGAACAGTAAAAAATTCTAACACTAAAGATACAGATGCAGAATATACATCAACATTTTTTAGTTGACAAAATTTCACCAACATCTATATGCAGTATTATATTGTTTCATTGTTGAACTTCGGACAGATGAATAAAGGATATCCATGGAGCCCTCGGGAATATTCCCCAGCTGAAATGCATTCCTGACAAAACCCCTGCTGCCAGGGTAAGCTTCTGCCATAATGGATGGGGTTGCCTGTCAACAGATATAAGTAATATATTTTTTTTTTATCAGCTTCAAAAATTATCAATTCAGATATCAACATATTATCAAACATCGGAAACCAAGTTTGGCCTTGCCAGAATGGAATTACCACAATCCCTGTAGCGGAATCATTATTGATTTTCCTCAGTACTCCAGGGAGCAAACAAAACCGGGGAAAAGCATAACATTTGCAGCCTCTGGGTCAGGCAGCCAGGAAATGAATCTTGAGCATTTATTATTGAGCCGAGTAGCGAATAAGTCAACTTCTGGAATACCAAACTTCTGAACAATTTTAGAAAAACATAGACTGGAAAGCTCCCACTCATTCTCAAAGTTGCTAGTCCTGGATTCTTGGTCAGCCTCAAAATTATCTGAAGAACTTATGTATGAAGCGAAAACCCAAATCCTCTCTTCACACCATGCCCAAAGCTCCCTCGCAATATTATTCAATATGGGATACTGCACTCCCCCCATTCCATTAACATAGGAAATAGCTGTAGTATTGTCAATACGAAGCAAAATTTCACAGTCACTTAAATCTGAAGCAAAGCGCACTTGATTCCAAAGAAAGCAGCTTTCAATTCAAGTACATTTATATGTAATTTAGCTTCATCAGGATTCCAAAAACCCCTTGAAGTCTTTCCTTGACTAGCTAAGCCCCAGGCCACTGGATAGTACTCCAAAAAATCTCTAACGAAAAACAATGTTGCCTTATTGGAGAAGAGTGTTTATAAATTTTTGAACCACCATCTGAAGTCAACAATAAGATCTTTAGAAAGAGTCATTGAACTATCATAATTATTATTATAGGAGTTTTGCAAAGCAAGAAACTTTGCCCTCTCAAATAACTTAGTATGCACCCAGCCATATGCTACTGCTGGACATATTGAAACCAGGACTCGACATAATTGGGCAAAATCTCTAATCTTACAAGACCTCAATTTATAAAAACTATTCAGTTTTCAAGACATGCCTACACTTGTCATCTGGAAGGCTCAAGGTCATAAGCTCCGAGTTAAAAATAAAACCTAAAAACTTGCAAGACATCCGGAACTAAAACACTCTTCTTAATATTTATGACAAACCCCAATTCTTGTGAAATATTACAAGTTTCCTGAACATTATTGGAACAGCTACTGTAAGTACTGCCAACAAGCCAAAAATCATCTAAATACACAACTGATAAGTAACCTTCGGCTCGAAGAAATGAAACGATAGGTTTTAAAAGTTTAGTAAACACCCAAGGTGCTGTACAGAGCCCAAAGGGAAGTACATCAAATTGATACAATTTAGAATCAAAAACGAAACGTAAGTATTTTCGATGCATCTTTGCAATAGGAATAAGAAAGTAAGCTTCTTTCAAATCTATTGTTGCCATATAGCAATCTTTTGAAAGAATGGTTTCAGCAACTTTTCGATCTTCAAGTTTAAAATGGCAGGGGTCAATAAAACAATTTAATTTTTTCAAATTGAGAACCAACCTAAAACTGCCATCTGACTTCGGAACTAGAAAAATTTTCGAAATAAACTGTGCATTACTGGGCTGACACTTGGATACAGCCCGAGTATCACACAAGTGTTTAACCGCCTGCGTCATATTCAGTTTTTCTTTTTGTGCATAAATTGGTTCCCTGGGAACCAAATGTTGCAACACAAAATGATTTAAATGCAGATAATCTTCCTCCAAACTGACTTACTACTTGTTGAACTTCCTCGGAGGGAACTTCCTGCCCCTCTCTCTTTCCCTCCTCTCTTCTTCCTTTGGGAATCGAGATTCCTGATAGTACCTGTTTTGCCCACTCCGGCGTTAAGGTTTGTATTTCATTTGTCAAAGTGGGCCCAAGGAGTTTGGGTTATGGGCCTTGAGGGTCTGTCGTGCATACTTCGGTTTGGAAGAGCCAGCCTTAAGATCAGCTACTGACTTGCCAATAGATTAGGCCATTTTGATTCGCTCACCTAAATCTTCTCCGAACAGGTAAGTGCCCAAAGGAGCTTCAGCCAATGCTTCTTTGAGTTCAGGCTTAAGATTATTGGAATTCAGAGAAAAACTTAAAATAGAAGATTTTCTATACCTACTCAGAATCAATGTTGTGTATTTTACACAGTAGAGATGTTGTATCTAAACCTAAAATCAAACAGATGTAGTTACTTACACATCAATCTTGCGGCATTCTTGGAAAACAAACGTATATGTCTTTCGCACTCGTTACTGTAATCATGTTCATAAACGCACTTGTAATGTAAATAACTATTATGATTGATGGATGTCCAATTAAATCATATACTATATTTATATTTAGAATTAGCAATAAGTAAGAAAGCATTATTTATTATTGATACATAAACAACTATTGTTGTCTTTTCTGTTACTGAAAATCGTAACCGTGATCGCGTAATCGTATAACTTTAATTGTTTTATCACTAGAAAATACCTTCGAAAAATCCAATCGACATTTTTATTCAAGAAAAAACCTAAATGCTCAAAGATAAATTTGTTCTCCCCCCCCCCCCTAGCTCAATTAGTTTCCATATCTAATTCTAATTGCGGAAAATTATGATTTTTTTCATTATCCATTTTTGCGACCCTATAGAGCATTTGCTGATGAAATTTTCACAACGGTAATTAATTTATCATCATCCCCCAGGAAATAATAATTCCTGTTTATAGTGTCAAGTCATTAAGGATCGCATCGGTACACGTGCGACACCTGCAATCTGTTATCTATCATAAAAGATTTTCCGAGAAATATTAAATTAATATAACGGAGTGGCGACAGGGGCGCTAAAGGATCCTGTTTTTTTTTTTGCGAGGATAATAGAAGGTGACAAATGGTATCTTCGAATATTGTAAAAGGTTATTTTTGGGAAAATCTGGAAACTCATCGAATTCTTTCATGATTCGCACCTCGATCCCAAGATATATACAGGGTGTCCCACAATCAGCGTTACAGGCCATAACTTTCTTATTTTTAGAAATAAAAATTTGAAAAAAAAAAGACTAATGGTTAGTTAAGCTCTCTTCAAAAATATAAAAAAATCTTCCCCTGACAAAATCATCCCCTATTTACAACCCTTCACTTTTTTTTTTCAAATGGCACCCCTAATTTTTTTTTTATTTTTGAGAAGTTCATGAAATTGCAAATTCAATGATGTATGAAAAGTTTGTTTTTCTATGTTTGGTTGGAAAAAAAATCAAAAATGAAAATAATGATAATGGGGTTCTATTTGAAAAAAAAGGCAAGAGTTGTTTTTAGGGGATGAGTTTGTTAGGGAAGATTTTTTAAATATTCTTGAAAAGGGGTTAATTTGCACACAATTAATTTTTTTTTGTCATATTTTTATTTTTGTAGACAAAAATGTGATTGTCTGTATAAGACTAAGGATGGGACACCCATTTTTTTTCCCCCAAGAGACATGGAAAAACTAACTTTTTATACACCATACAAATTTGTAATTTCATAAGCTTCTCAAAAAAAAAAAAAAAAAATAGGGGTGCCATTTGAAAAAAAAAGTCAAGGGCTGTAAATAGGGGATGATTTTTTCAAGGGATGATTTTTTTATATTCTTGAAGAGAGCTTAATTAGCCATTAATAATTTTTTTTGTTTCAAATTTTTATTTTTGAAAAGAAAGTTATGGCCTGTAACGTTGATTGTGGGACACCCTGTATATATTATATACGTTTCGTAAGCGACACATTAATAACTAATAGTATACATACCTACTTACTTTATAATCGTATCGACAGTTTTTTGAATGATAATAATTATTCGAACGACATTTATTCGAATAGACAATGCTTCGTATTAACAATTTTTCGTAATATTGTAGTTGGCTCAGGTTAGTTTAGTTTTTGTTTACCAGCTCTACTTACATATTTTATTAAAAAAATATATTGCTTCCGAGGACTAACACATATTTCTAGGACGGATTAACTTGGGTGAGTTTGCATCAGTTCGCATTTTTTTCATCAGCTTTGACAGTAGTTCGGTCACTTCTGGATACATTGTAAAGGTTTTTGGTAATTCATGTTCCCGAGGAAATTACCTTTGAGATTTGGCGAGCGCAGCGAGCAATCGAAGACTTGAATATAATTCAAATTTCAAGGAATATGCTATATTTAAAAAAGGTTTTTCACGTTTTTGGTGGATTGACGTTTCCAAGGATTTTCTCTTTGAGATTTGGCGAGCGGAGCAAATAATCGGAGACTCAAAAATAATTTTCTTTCGGAGAACTATGCTTTCGAATAACTGTCCATTTGAAGAACTGTCCTTCGAAGAACAGTTTTTGATAAAGAACCTATTGATGTGAATCCGTTCTGGAAATGCATTGAATTTAAAGAAAATAAGCGTCCACAAACAATAGGGGAACCGGGTATAGAACGGGGTACCAGGGTAGAACGGGGTACCACGTTTCAAATTTTCGCGGGTTAGTGCAACGCTGCCATATCGATATACAGGGTATCCCAAAAACACCGGAACGGTCAAGTATCTCGGCAACGGCGTGACATAAAGGTATGAAATTTGGTATACGGGAGTTCTGAATAGTGCCGGATCTAAAAATGATATTTGCAATGTTGCCAGTTTTATAGTTTTCCGATAAATATCTCAACTTTATTTTTTTAAATGCAAAGGTACAGTAATTTTTCTTCTAAAATGTTGTTCAAACCAAAGTATTTTCAATCCTAAAATATCAAATTTTTCTTTCGTGGTTTTTAAAAGATATGGCATTACTGCATTTTCATTTAAAAGAACTGAAATGGTGAAATATCTTAGGAACGGCTTAATACAACGTTATGACATTTGGTATACAGGGGTTTTTAAAAGTGCCGGATCCAAAAATAATATTTGCAACGTTGCCAGTTCTATAATTTTTCCGATAAGTCTCTCTACTTCAGTTTTTTCAATGCAAAACTATAGTAGTTTTTCATTTAAAATGTTGGTCGAACCAAAGTGTTTACAATCCTAAAATATCAAAATTTTCTCGTGTGGTTTTTAAAAGATATGGCAATACTGCATTTTCATTTAAAAGAACTGAATTAGTAAAATATCTTAGCAACGGCTTAATACACCGTTATGACATTTTGTATACAGGTGGTTTTAAAAGTGCCAGATCTAAAAATTATATTTGCAACGTTGCCAGTTTTACAGTTTTATCCATAAATCTCTCAACTTTAGTTTTTTAAATGCAAAGCTATGGTAGTTTTTCATTTAAAATTTTGGTCAAACCAAAGTGTTTGTAGGTCTAGATTATTAAATTTTTCCTTTTCGCATTTTGAGAGATATGGCAATAATGCATTTTCCTTTAAAAGAACTGGAACGGTGAAATATCTCACCAATGGCATTACATGACGTAATATTATCAGAAATTATTTGGTTAAGTGTTTAAATAATACCTAGACCTTAGAAATTTCAGAAAAAATTCATTAAAGTTCTGATTTTTATAAAATAACTTAAACACTTAAAAATCTATAACTCGAAAACTAAACAATCATTGGAATTCATACTTAGTGAGATAGAACAGCTTCGGAAGAACTCAAAAACCGTGTTCACCTTTTTCAAAATTTTAATAATTTTTTGTATTTTTATTTATTTTTTTTCTTAAATTTTGACATGTCCTTGTATGATATCCAGTTGCTCGGTGATGGATGTTTTTAGTCAAATATCAAATAGATATTCTTAAAGACAACTAAATTACGAATTATTTAAAACCTTTTTGGACCCGACACATTTCGAAAAACTATAGAAATTTTAACTTTACATTAAATTTTTATTTGCTTTATCCTAGCAATGTTCCTATCAACATTTCTACAAAAACAACTAGTTTTCGGAAAGCAGATAGCTCAACACAAGTGAAAGACTTAACGTATTAGGTGTTCAAAAATTATGGCCATTATTTGCCAAACAATATCCAAGTCTGTCATAACTCACGTGTAGTATTATTTATTATTTCTGGGGTAATAAGATCAATTGATCTAAATTTAGTGGTCTTTTTTTGTCCCAAATGTCCCCGATAAAAAAGTCCATGGGTGTCATATCCACGAAGCGTGCTGGCCATTCTATCGATCCTCTTCGTCCAATCCATCTTTCTGGAAATACCTCGTTCAAAAATTGTCGGTCTTCCTGTGCAAAATAACCCTCTTGTTGGAGCCATATTTGATAGATGTCAATGTTCAAGTTTCCATCGATAACAAATGGTCCAATAATATTACTGCCGAGAATCCCTGCCGAAATGTTCAGTTCCTGTGGATGCTGTGTATGTAGTTCTTCTATCCAGTGAGGGTTAAATCCAATCCAAAACCTACAATTATATCTGTTCTGCCTATTTAAACAAAAAGTCGATTCATCACTAAACCACAGACTAAACAGTATTTGGTTTTTAAAGTTCGGGTACCTATTAATCTTATTCACCATGATCTCAGAAAACTCAATGCGACTGTCAGGATCAAGAAAAAACTAAGCCCTATAAATTGATGTATACTAAAGAAGTTTTGGAAGATGATCCTCACCGCCGCATTGAGTTTTCTGAGATCATGATGAATAAAATTAATAAACACCCGAACTTTAAAAACCAAATACTGTTTAGTGATGAATCGACTTTTTGTTTAAATGGGCAGGTGAACAGACATAATTGTAGGTTTTGGAGTGCAACTAGCCCTCACTGGATGGAAGAACTACATACACAGCATCCACGGAAACTGAACATTTGGGCAGGGATTCTCGGCAATAATATTATTGAACCATTTGTAATGGATGGAAACTTAACTAGTGAAAAATACCTACGACTTCTGATAAGAAACGTAATTCCTGAATTGCAAGAGTTGAACATTGACATCTATCAAATATGGTTCCAGCAAGACCTTCCCATTATGCACAGGAAGTCCGAGACTTTTTGAACAAGGTATTTCCAGATAGATGGATTGGACGAAGAGGATTGATAGAATGGCCAGCACGCTCCCCGGATTTAACCCCCATGGACTTTTTTTATTGCGGATATTTGAAAGATCGGGTGTACAGAAACAGACCACTAAATTTGGATCAATTGGAAGAAAGAATTTTATATGAATCCAATCTTATTACCCCAGAAATATTAAATAATAGTACACGTGAGTTTTATGACCGACTTGGATATTGTTTGGCAAATAATGGCCAACATTTTGAACACTTGATACGTTAAGTCTTTTAGTTTTGTTGAGCTATCGGGTCCAAAAAAGTATCAAATGATTCGTTATTTAGGAAATCTATTTGATATTTGACCAAAGACATCCATTACCGAGCAATTAATTGGATATCATACGGGCCACGGGGACAAGAATTTGAGCAAAAAAAAATTAAAATATAAAAAAATATTGAAATTTTGAAAAAGTCGAAACACGGCTTTTGAGTTCTTCCGAAGCTGTTCTACCTCACTAAGTATGAATTTCAATGATTGTTTAGTTTTCGAGTTATGGATTTTTAAGTATTTACAATATTTTATAAAAACCGGAACTTTAATAAAAAAATTCTGAAATTTCTAAGGTCCATTCACTGATCTCAAAAATAAATGGATACACAATCGTACGGCTTGATTGGCTAAACTTGTGCGAAAATTTGGGGTCAATATTCAACGGAACAGCCTAACGCCTGAGCAGTGTCTTACTTTCGAACAACTGTTCTAAATTTTGAAATATCCTTCATTCTCATTGGCAATATTTTGCGCAAGCACAGTACATGTATCTACTGCGCACGCTCACAGATGTTCCAGTTGTTTACATTATGACCTCGTAAATAAGCAGCATTAGAAGCGTTCTTTGTTTATCCATTTATTTTTAAGATCAGTGGGTCCATTATTTAAACATTTAACTAAATAATTTCTAATAATATTACGTTATGCTACGCAGTTGGTGAGATATTTCTCTGTTCCAGTTTTTTCAAATGAAAATGCATTATTGCCATATTTCAAAAAATTCGAAAAAGAAAAATTTGATAATTTAGACTTTAGTTTGACCAACTTTTTAAATGAAAAACTACCATAGCGACGCCTTTTATTTAAAAGATTTATCTGGAAAACTGTGAAACTGGCAACGTTGCAAATATTATTTTTAGATCCGGCACTTTCAAAAACCCCTCTATACCAAATGTCATAACGTTGTATTAAGCCGTTGCTGTTGCTAAAATATTTTAACATTTCAGTTCTTTCAAATGAAAATGCAGTATTGCCATATCTTTTGAAAACTACACGAGAAAAATTTGATATTTTAGGTTTGTTAACACTTTGGTTTGACCAACATTTTAAATGAAAAACTACCATAGTTTTGCATTGAAAAAACTAAAGCTGAGGGATTTATCGGAAAAACTGTAGAACTGGCAACGTTGCAAATATTATTTTTAGATCCGGCACTTTTAAAAACTCCTGTATACCAAATGTCATAACGTTGTATTAGGCCGTTGCTAAGATATTTCACCATTTCAGTTTTTTTAAATGAAAATGCAGTATTGCCATATCTTTTAAAAACCACGAAAGAAAAATTTGATATTTTAGGATTAAAAACACTTTGGTTGGACTAAAATTCTAAAGGAAAAATAACTGTAGCTTTGCATTTAAAAAAATTAAGTTGAGAGATTTATCGAAAAAACTATAAAACCGACAATGTTGCAAATATAATTTTCCGATTCGGCACTATTAAGTATACCAAATTTTATACCGTTATGTCACGCCGTTGCCGAGATATTTGACCGTTCCTGTTCTTTTGGGATACCCTGTATATTCACAGCACTATACCTTAGGAATACGTTGACAACAAATTTAACTTTGTTGGTAGTCCTTCGAGTTGTGTTGCGCCAAATGCATCACTATAAGAAGATCCACTGTAAGAATTGACGAATTTGCGAACAACGGTGAATGTTTAATTTTACTAGCCGGTCATTTTGTGTAGTATAGGTAGAAATCCCTTCTCTTAGGGTACCTTTTCCCCATAAAATTAAATTATTAGTTGAAACCCTTCAATTGTTTATGTAGTCACAATGGCGACGAATGCTCTTGGGCAGAATGGGGAGAGGCAGAACGGGGTAAACCATGTCCCGCCCCACGTATATGTTGAACTGCTAAACTTCATTGTAGATGTTGTTTAATAATATAAACTGTTTTAAATACATTGTAGATGGTAGCTATAGAACTTACTTCGTACTAAACGTCATTTAACCATTATCATCATGAATAAATTATTTTGTCTAGATGGTTCGAATATACGTAAGAAAAACGGAACAACAATGGTCTTCGGAGTCAAGTCAATACATTAGTTAGAAGATAGAGTTAGAGATCAATAAAGACTGTTGACTAAGTTTTAAACGACTATTCTATTCTGTCTCACATGTACCCCAATGTGCCCCATAGGTGGGGCCCAACGAGGAATTGTGCAGATTTTGTTATAAAAATAAATAGCAAATTACAGAAAAGGAAATAATGAAATATTTTTGTAATAATCATTAGAAAAACCATCAAATAAAGTTTCCAAGAAAAAGTTTGAGGATCTGTCGGTAAATTTTCTCAAAAAAAAATTTCAAACACTATGTACCCCGTTCTACCCCGGGTTCCCCTACATTGATTTCTGAGGCAAGGGTTTATTAAAGTTTTGAATTTTGACCTCACATACAAATTGATAGAAGTTAATTTCTAAATTGAAATTAGAAAAAGCTGTTACGGATTGCGGTTCGCGTGGTGGTAAGGCTTGTTGTTCAACAGCCACAAAAGTGTGTACTTTTGTTTTCGTTGAGAATATTTCTCTTTAAATTTGAAACTTAGAATATGGATCTTTTTTGATTTACTCAATGAAAAGCTGAAATCATTATGAAGGAAAGTGAATTTAATTTTTAACAAGATTTTAATTTGAAAAAAATGAATCACTTTCTACATTAATTTACGGACCCACATGGTATTGGAAATTTTTCTCCGAATAATTGCATGCCAACCCAAAACTTTCAATTAGACCAAAAATTTTACAGTCGAAAACCAGGTTCAGCTTTAAGATTCAGTCTGTGCTGTCTCCATTTCTAACAGCAGTTTTTATGAACAAAAGACAAGCTGTGAAATGTTTCTCAGATCAACTCAATTATGTACGTATACGTATCCATTACATTTCACAAATGAGATTCAAGAAAATGGCCAGTTCCCAGCTAACCTTTCTCGATTTATTTGAGAAAGTTCCAGCTTCCAGCTTCATTTACCTTAGTCACACACCACCGATAATAGAAAGTGCTCATATCTCAGACGCTACGTTGATAAGGTACCGCTAACAATGCGGAATGCAATATTTTAAATGGAATTACCTACATAATTTGATTGAATATATCTGCCGGAATTCCATAACCTAATTTACATAACATGTAGGTATATGACTTCACTTTTGGATTCTATAAAAAACCGCACAGTTAGTTATCTTCCTAAACGGATTGGCTGAGCGATTTTGTAGCTATTGAATAAGCTTGCCTTTAGGGTACCTAACTCAAAGACTTTCAAGTGGTATAGCGTGTAGTTGAAATTTTTCAACTTATATTGTTGCCACACAATTCCTCTCTTCTAGGAAAGGATAGCGGTAATGGCGTCAGTCGCTTCTAGTTGGTCAATCAAAAAAGTGCAGCTGGCTTATAGTGAATTATTATACAAGACGGAAAAATGATGCTTTACCTGTGAGTGGATCAATTTCACGAACAGGTGAAGCTTTTTTACCGTCTTGGTAATATTCTATTTTATTCTTGAGCAACTTTTTATTTATTACTATAACTTAAATTATGACAGAGATAAATACTATATAAACTGTCGAGAATGGCATCTTAGTGTAAATTTTTTTGTCAACGAAATTAAGCCTTCCTATCACTGTATTGGAATAATCACCATTTACTAGTTTTGCATCGATGCTACAGACACCTACTTTACATAGGGTATTAATGGCCGTTGCACCGATCATTTCAAGGAAGCCTTAGCGATAAATATTACTTAAAATTACATGTTTACATGGAAAAATGTCACTTTAAGGAATACTTATCGCTAAGGCTTCCTTTAAATGGTCGGTGCAAACGGCCATAAGGCATTTTCATGATACATGGCGCCCTGTTCGCATTGCTGTCGGGCTTTCGAATTTGTTTATTCTGGACTCTGGGACATAATGTTTGCTTAAATTAATTGGCGTTTTGTTAATTACATCAAAAGACAAGACAGTTTTAGTATGGAACGTCTCAATTATCTCTAAAATGTCTTGCACGATTTTTATGAATTTTGGTATGAAAGGGGGTAATATGGCCGATATTATGGTAGTATTTACATGGTAGTCAGATCTTTTGTTTTCGGGAAATATCGGAAACTTTTTTTTTTAATCACCCTGTATATTTTTTTGTTTCTGAAATTCGTGAGCAATATTGAATATTTTTCATGTTATGTTCCCTATACCTAAATGCCATAATTTCGGAATTATAGCCACATTTACATTATAATCCGCCGAAGTTGAAATAATACATTGTCCTATTTCGCGCGTGTCGCAAGCTTGTCGCGGGCGGCTGTCGTCATGTCTGTGCGCACCATAAGTACAGTATCCGCCAAAATAAACAGTACTGAACATATAAATTATGTAATTTATTAATTTCATATGCATATGTCCAAAAAATATATCATAGCGACGCAAAAAAGCTTCATAACGATTCTGCAAATCATTGAAAATATTTATTAAGAGTGGTTGCTGAAATTTTTCTGAGACTTGTTTCAAAGTTAAGCCTTTATTCCTTCCAAATCGGTATGACCGAAAATATTGCTCCACTAAGAAAACTGTCTCTTAAGTTGAAAGATACATAATGACGAAAATTTTAACCTTAACTTAATGTCAACCTCATAACTTATGCTAAGTAAGCGAAATATGATAAATGCAACTTGCGTGCGCAATTACTCACAGCTCTAGATTTCGTTACTGTTTATTTTGGCGGATACCGTATTAGCTTCGACGTTTCAGTAAACCATTATTGTTGATATTTATTGAAAGTCGAACGAATTGAGATTTAAATGATAGAAGGATATGGTGTTGTGCGTAGAAGTCAACGAAAAATGTGTGATATCTTTAATAATTTATATCCCAACCGAAATCCTATAACAAGATTTAGCCAAATCAGGGCACAGGAAAACTGCATTAGGTACCTGAGAACAAATCTTTAGATGTTTGTGTCATGCCAGAAGTACGATCCACACTTGAGTACTGGACAAATATCCAGGGAACTTGATATTTCGCAAAAATCCGTAATGAGAATTTTACGTGATACTGAATTCTATCCATACAAAGTAAGGTTTTTTCAAGAGTTGTCAGATGACGATTTTGATGATGGAAAAATGTTACGATCCAAATTTTTTAAATAATTTTATGATCCACACCCAATATTGCTCTGGACTCTGGTGGTCGTCGTGAGGTTGATGACCGCTGTTGTCAGCTCTGGTCTTCAGTCCCATAAATTCGTGTACCTCTCCTGGGCTTTGGTTTAGTCCATCTCTCAGAAGAGGTTGGAGTGTTTTGGGCAGTTTGTCCTTCTTGTTGAGGCGAGTGCTCCTGCTCTGCTACTGGTGTGGCTTTAGTAATACCCAAAAAAAAATAAATAAAAAATAATGATTTTGATAGAGGTGGAAAGTTTGCAGGTACAATGATGATATTAAAAAGTATTCAAATTGAAAGAGTTTATGTTCCGGGCCCGTGTTCAAAAATTTTATCGGGCCCCTACTCCTGCGAGATGAAAAAATGAGAAATGATAGAAATATGTTTTTTTTTTTCAAATATACAAGGTGAACTTAAAGTATGGAACATATTCAATGTAAAATAAATGAGGGCGTTTTCGAAAAAATGCTCGGATAGGTCGATTTTTGCTTGAGATCTTTTTACATTAATGTTTTTATACAAGAACAGCTGTACCGTTATCAACTTTATTTTTTTAAATGGTACCCTCTGTATATTATGACATTTCTGGATTCTGCAGAAAATTCTTGACATATTTCATGTACAATGTTATGCCAGAAATACCCTTTATGTTAAAGCTGAATTCACCTCATCAGAGGGCAGCAAAACCCAGGTTCCTAAAGTTAATAGGTTGTCTGGTAATGGGTAACTTGATGATTCATCTAATCTGTGGTGCCGCTTATGGAGATTTGCATTATGTTTCGGCACTCCAGATGACGTCATAAAATTATCAGGCAACTTACTCCTCTCAAACAAACTTGAGCACAACAAAGCGCAATGCAGGGATTGCAAGATCTTGAGTTGGCATAACTGGCCTACTATGTAGTGGTTCGGCCGTACTAATGAATTTTGAAGATATGCGACAAGCGGTAAAATGGGAAAGTTTTCATGAAAGAATAAAAGAAATCATGTCAAATAAGTCTACATAAGAATGTAAGAAATGACGACTTCACCTACAGATATACATATATTATTTTTTTATTAAAGTGGAATTTCTTAGGGTCGGTTTCTCAATAGCGAGTTAATTCCGGGTTGGTTTTAATTCCAGGGTAAACGTGTCCAGTTGCAATGTTTACCCTGGATTTATGCTTAACCCAAGGGTGACTTGCTATTGACTATTGAGAAACCGGCCCTTTGGCGGCGGTCTGATATTTGGACGAGAATGGAAATTGGTTTGAAAGACGCGTCACGTAACGTCACGTTTTGACAAATTTCGTTACACGATAGACGAGAGAAAAGAAAGATATGATATAACGTAGATAGACTGACAAAGATAACCAATGATCGCCAATGACAATGACAGCCGACGAACGATCGATACAAACCAAGGATTATAAGCAAAGAGGATTGCCTATTATTGAAGAGCGACGATACCTTTGGGACGTCACTGAAGATGCGCGTTTTCTTTTTGTGTGGCCCTTCGTCTTTACCCGATCAGTGCTTTACTCTGACTCATACTCTTGTTAAATTAGCTTCAATGTACCTATATATTTTTTTCTTAACAGGAGAAAAAATAATATTGACATGTTGAACCGGGCCCCTTGAGCTACCCGGTCCGTGTTACGGGAAACACGCAGAACACCGGTGACTACGCCCCTGCCTGGGATGTGTGGTCAATTCGAAATGAGTAGAATGTTATACAATGGCCTTATAGTTTAGAGACCAAAATGAAAATAGATTCTAGGCATTCCATTAACAATCTGTGACTGGATTTCATCAGAAAATTAGTTCTATCATCAAGCGGTCTATGATTTGAACTTTATTGTCGTCAATACTTCACACAGAAGGGATCCATTATGTCCCTAGGACCTTATTTTTTTTCAGTATGACAAAAAATAACAAAATTTAATTGGCTATTGGAACTGTCAAAAAAATTTCGCTGTAAGTTTTCTTTAAGTGTATTCCTCTTATGTGATTTTTTACACATGAGGGAAATATTCGCTGTAATTTTGAGAAATGTCACTGTCTTAACCTGTAACTCGTGAGGTGGGGTTTCTCAAACCCCACAGATTTTAAGAATCTTTGCACCTTATTAACCAATGGTTGGAGGCCCGCTACCATCTGTGTAGCTTTCGGTCCGTTGTCCGTCAGTACCCTAACGGTGTCAACAACGCGCCATATTTTACTTGGTGTGCGATATTACGATTTTGGTAAAAATTGGGGTTTGCGTAACCCCATCTCCCGGTGAGTCTTTTGGGTTAGTTTGGGTAATTGCTCTCTAAAAAGTTCACTTGAAATACAATTTTGTTAAAGGTTTGTTCCTTGAAAATTTTTCAAAGATTTTTAGACACTTTTCCGTCATTTTGTATTTTTTATGCTACATTTTCAGTTTGATTACTTCCAGCAATTGGAAATAAGTTTTGATGTGTGTTTTGTGCAGTCCCACAGTAAAATTGAATTATTCCTAAAATATTTCTTTTCTTTTTGTTGAAACTATGTACCTACGCGTTCCAAAAGGACAAATGTTACCCAAAAGTGAATAACATACACGTTTTTTTATTTTGAATTAGCAGAATCGCCTTTTTGATTTGGGGTTTAGCAAACCCCACCTCACCGGTTATGTTACAAAAAAATGACCTCACCAGTTACGGGTTAAGGTACTTTTAACACGTCATCAGTAGAATAATCGAAAATAGTATATTATGCAATGATCACCCCGACAACCGATATGGGAACCTTTCTAAAACGGTTATTTCCAGTCGAACAATTGATTTGTCAATTCGGATAAATGTTTAACTTATTGAAACATGAGCAAATTACCATTCTAGAACGATTCTCATGTCGGGTTTGAACAGACCTATTAATACACGAGCATGTTGTAGGATACGAAACGAGCCGCAGGCGAGTAACGTATATAATATGCGTGTGTATTAATGGCCATTACATGAGAGTTGCATACACTATTTTTCTACTTCCATTAATAAACGAAATACATATTTATTTTAAGAAAAGTAAACATCCCAACTGGTGACCATTGTTGACAATTTCGAAAATTAAGATCTAGACGTCATTTGGGTATAAATTCCGCACCTGATTTATTAATTTTTGGGTCAACTTTCGTCTAGCAGAAATGAGCTATCAGAAAAGAAAATAGAAAAATACCTTCAAAATGCCTCCATAAAAACGAAAACACACAAATTTTCCTGCGGAAATGCTTCATTTCCATTTTCCGGACTTTAGAATAGCTGAAATCAGTTATGTGAAAAATTTTTGTTTGTTTGCATTTTCAACATTTTTCTGAACATACAAATACAGAAATTTTCCTGCGGAAATAAGCTGTTCCCATTTTCCGGAAAAATTTATGAGTAGGTATTTAGAATCGTTGAAATTAATTACGTGAAAAATTGATATTCCTTTGCATTGTAAACATTTTTCTGTATGTAAAAAAGGAAAAATTTTCTCACGAAAATGCATAGATTCTATTTTCGAAGCCATTCAAAAAACGCCTCTTCCCTACCTTTGATAAAAAAAAATGAGGAAAATGCACATTTTCCATCAGAAAATTAATATATTTATAATTGACGATTTGGCCCACCCTTCGAAAATCAACTACAAAAATTCCCTATTATCGGTTGGTCGCTATCAGCGCGCTTTCTTGTCAACCAGTACACAGTACACTTATAACCAGTAATAAACGGACTGTAAACCAAAAATATGCAAATTAACCCGTCCACCTGATGCGTACTAGTCCTTGAATATTAATATTGATTTTAGAAAAACACAAACGCGCTTCGCACGCTTCACTTACAAACAATATTAAACGAACTGTAACGAAACGATTTACGGACTCTACCGCGAAAACACGAGCCGCGCGCGACATCACCGCGCACTGAAAACCACGCAAAATTTTATCGCGCAAGACCAAAACCGCGCAACACAAAACAGCGGAAAAATGTTTTTGAACAATTACGGCGAAAGTGGAAGACCGCGCAAAACAAAACCGCGCAGAATACATAATAGCGAAATAGTTGAAACGCTTTGGGTCGAAAACCATATACTTAGGTTGTTGAAGTTATTGGAAATTTAATTTGGAAACGCTTCCTAGTTACAAATTCAGATCCTCTTCTCAACCTTTGACACAGATCAATAAATAATATCTATTCTTATCAGCTTAATATCACAATCGCTCGACTTATTGTTATGTGAGCCTGAGTATTTTATTTTGAAAATTAGATTTTTTAATAACAGATTTAGACTAAATATTCAATAAATTTCCAGCGACAAACATATTAATTTGTTCCTCAAAAAAATCGGGAAATCTGTCATCTAAAAATGGGGTTTTTGGAGATCAACTATACAATTTTGTTATTTAAATTTGGTTTCTGGAGGTCTTCATATTAAGGCGATAATAGCAGATATCATTCATTAATCTGTATCAAAGGTCGAGAAGAAGATGGAAATTTCTGCCTAAAACAGATCCTGCATATTCCATAGAGATCTGAGACCTTCAAAGATGATTTCTAAGTTCGGTATTAACATTTTCACGATTGATGCAGCAAATCAATAAATATAATATGTATTTTTTTCTCTGATTGTGTATATTAAAATTGCATTGGATTTCAACAAACAAAATAAGAGATGCACGTTTCTGTCATATAGAAAGGAAAATTTATTTTAATACTTTGCGCGGTTTTGAATGTAAACCCTATTTAGAATTTTGCGCGATAAAAGATATGAGCGGTTGTGACAAAAGCGATTTTGGACGACGCGGTTATGGTCTTGCGCGGTTTTCAGTAGGCGGTAATGTCGCGCGCGGTTCGTGTTTTCGCGGTGGAGTCCGTGAACCGTAACGATACTAACCGAAAATATGCAAACTAACCCAAACTAACCCGTCCACGTAATGCATGCTAGTCCTTGTATATTGAATTTAGAAAAACAACAGCGCTCTTCGCACGCTTTGTTATTAACCAGTACACCTATAATAGTTATTTATATTACTAGTAAGGTATGAGCTTCATTACAGTAACGAGTGGGGAATATTGCCAAGACGAGGTCGTAGATCGTGTCGTGGTAATCACACGAGTGGTGTTATGAGAGTTAGCGTACGTGTGATATACAACATTTTATGTACGACCCAGATTTTTTTTCATGTATTCGAAATGGTTTTAATTTTTCACAGTAGATTATTTTTATAATTTTTGATTAATGAATTTTAAAAAGTGCCGTTTTTAATAATAAGCTCTTACAGTGTAGCTCGTAGGTACGTAAACAGTATTAAACGAGCTGTAACGAAACTAACCCGTCCACCTACTGCGTGCTAGTCTTTGTATGTTGATATTGAATTATTGAATTTAAAAAACAAAGCGCGCTTTGCACGCTTTGTTTTCAACCAATTAAACGAAGTTTATCGGAACTAACCCAAACTAACCCGTCCACTTAATGCGTACTAGTCCTTGTATGTTAATATTGAATTTAGTAAAGGTTCGTCGAAGGTGAATAGAATCCTTGTGGCGCCAATTTCACTGTTTGATCTAAGCCGCCATAGTGATTGGATTGCCCTATTGTAACCTTATTACAAATTACAACCAAACAAATGAATAATTATGACTTATTTCCGCAATAAAATTTTCACGTTTTTATATTCAGAAATGTTTTTAAAATGCAAAGCAACATCAATTTTTCACGCAATTGATTTCAACTATGTACCTATTCTAAAATCTGATGAATTTCTATGAAAAATAGAAACAGCAAGGAAACAGCTTATTTCCGCAGGAAAATTTTTGTGTTTTTTTATTCAGAAAAATGTTACAAAATGCAAAGCAAACAATTTTTTCAATGTAACTGATTTCAGCTATTCTAAAGACCGGAAAATGGAAATGATGCATTTCCGCAGGAAAATTTATGTGTTTCTGATAAAAGGAAGACTTTCTGAAAACAACTGTAACAACATCTCTTATATACCTGATTTCAGCTAAACGAAAGTTGAGCCTAATTTAATTTATTGTTTCTTTTGGTGCATACTAATAGAAACAATCCAAAACAAGTCTGTCATTTTTATATAGCCATTGTTCATGTTCAAAATAACTCGATTCCACTGGCTGAAAATCTGTAAATGAAAATCTGTATCATAATGAAGTTCATTATGAAACAGATTTTAATCGTTTAATAAGCGTATTATAAAACGTCAGTAGAAAAAATATATTTTACAATTAAAGCCTTTGATATGAATACTGGGCACAGTATTATACATAATATATGTATTTGATAGTCACGTATCATTATTCAAGCAATATCAGCACAATCACATTAGTAATATACATTTTGGATAACTAATTGTACTACTTGTGCGAAGTAATAATTATAGCACAAGATTATCTTGTTTCAGAATCTATCGTCCCAATCTGAACTGCTACCGAGTTAATAGATATCTGATTTATATATCTTTATTAGGTACAAATGATATTATAAAAAGATCTAAATATGTAAATAGTCCTATCTCGTATTGTTTCTCAATGGTTTTAGTGAAGAAATTTTTTTGATTATTTAAGTTTGCTGTAAGCCCAGAAATATGAAAGCACAGTTTTCATTTCGACTAGTAGTTATTTTACCACAATATTTCTGGAACAGAAACAGCTTTAATAGTTAATATACTCGTTAAAAGTGCATTTAAGGTATACATTTGCTGCAAGGCAATTTATAAACCACACCTATAAACAATGCGTCTAATTAAATGCTGTGAAGTTTGTAATACACTAAAATACTGCTGTTAGTTTATTAGTGATAAGTTGTTTTCTGAAATATATAATAAAATATTAACTTTAGTTCTTTGATAAGCCAGTATTTTACAAAATGGCTCTAAATAAAGGAAAGTTAGTATGTATGTATTTCCTATGATTGCAAAATTTATTTTCTCTAATTCTTCAATTTATTACGATCCATACTATAGAAGCTTATTACGTAACCCATTTTAGCCTTTTGAGTTACCTACGTAATAGGTTGTATTATCGTACTAGTAATGTAATGAGCACATTAAATCACCATTGATATAATAAGCTCATTTATATTGAGAAAACGGAATTTCTTTACAATTTATTTATTCGGGAAAATTATATCAAAAGTAGAACTAATACCCAATGCTGATGACAGCACCTGAACTGTATCTTGAACGTTCTGGATATTAAAAGAAGTGGTTGCAGCCTTGCGCAAAGTACTTGTCGGAAATAGTTATTTTCCTAACAAGTGCGCAAAGTGATACTTTCCCGCAGGAAAAAGCAGTTAGACGAACGACGCGAAGCGGAGTTCGGATAAGCTTTGAGTGCGGGAAAGACACTTTGCGCAAGTGTTAGGAACAATACTTTTTCTACGAGTGCTCGAAGATTTGCCTCCAGAGGAGCTGTAGGTACCTAATCTTCTTAAATGTTTCCAGATGCTCAAAATTGGTAATTTTCTCTCCTAGTTCAATGTGTTGTGTTTTCAATTTTTTTTCAGTGATCAGCTTGACTTTATTTGCAACATTGGTTGTGCTTGCGAGGTTTACTTAAAATTTGAAGTCTTTGTTTGTTTTTCTAGCCAAAATTCTGGTATGGAGGAGTATAACTTACAGTCCAACCTTTATATTCTGATGCTCCAAAGGAATGTGAGTTAATGGCTCTCCATGCCAATGTTCACATGACCACATGTCTGTTTTTGCTTGATTTTTCCTCCCCTCGCTCCTCACACGGAAAGTGTCAAATTAAAAAATCTAAACATTACCTGAATGCCTTTCTTGGAACAAAAATAACATCAGGCCCTTCTTTCTGCATATAAGTTATCCAAAAACCCACAAAACATTGAAAAATCGAATTTAAATGCGGTAACTATGCGTAACAAAAATGAGCGCGCAAAGAGTTTCCGTGCGCAAAGTTCAACTTTGCGCACGCAAATGAGTGTGCAAAGTGATAACTTTGCGCACGCAAGTAGAAAAAGTATTTTTCCTACGAGTGTGCGCAAAGTAACTACTTTTCGCACACTTTTGCGTACGCAAAGAAACCCTTTCCCAAAAGTGTGCGCAAAGTAACTACTTTGCGCCTACTATGCGGGAAAAAAAATTTCCGCACACTTTTTTTTTGGTACCCATAATAAAATCAAGGGGCCCCACATTTGGGGGACAAAGCCCTGCGAGAGTCTCCTATTTGTGGGGCGGAGCCCCGCGGCAGCCCCCTTTCTGGGGGCCGTGCCCCGCGGGGGTCCATTTTAGGGGGTTAAGCCCCGCGTAGAGGGGGCCGAAAACATGTTTTGGCCGATTTAGATATAGATATAGTTAGTTATAGCAAGTTGTTGTTTTTGATTCCTATAAAAATTAAAAATTTAAAATGAAGTAGTTATTTCACTCGTAGAAAAAATATTGTTCCTAACACGTGCGCAAAGTAGTTTTCCCGCACTTAAAGCTTATCCGAACTCCGCTTCGCGTCGTTCGTCTAACTGCTTTCGTGCACTGATTAGCAAAACTACTATTCTTTCAGCCTGGCTCAATAATCTGTTCTGACAAATGTCAACCATTTCGAATACATAAAAAAACAAAAATCTGGCACGTAGATAAAATGTTGTATATGACACGTACCGTAACGCTAATTACAGCAATCGTGTGGTTATCGCGATTGCCGCGACGTGGTCTACGACCTCGTCGTGGCAATATTTTCGACTCGTTACTGTAATGAAGCTCATACCGTACTAGTAATAACGGGTCTTCAAAAAAAAAGAATTATAATAGTTATTTACATTACAAGTGCGTTTATGAACATGATTACAATAACGAGTGTGAAAGATTAAAACGACGAGGTCGTAGACCGAGTCGTTCTAATCACACGAGTTTTGTAGTGATGTTTAAACGCACGCGTGATGTACAACGTTTTATCTATAAAGCGAAAAATAGGAATGTTTTTTTTTAATTATTTTCGTTTATTAGTAGTTGTCTACCTTCACTTTACCTTTACAGGTTTACCTTTGACATTTGTCAAATCACCAAAAATCGTTGTGTTATAGATTCATAACCTCGTCCATAACACCACTAGTTGTGTTATGAATTCATAACCTAGTCTATAACACCACTAGTTGTGTTATGAGTCTCATAACACAACTCAAATACTAGAAAAATAGTTATGTAAAAACGTCATAACCAAACCCTTGTAGATAAACGTTTTTTCCCCGAAGGGTATAAAACTAGTTTTTGGGTCTTGCCTAGGCTTGACACTTGTGCAATTGCCCTTCTCAATTTCCGCCTATAAACGTTAATTTCTTCAACGCCCTTGTCGTCTAGTGCGGCCTGGCAATGCCGCTCCTCCCCACCTGTCGCAGGTCACTCACGGCAGGCCGCTGCAAGTTATCAGTACTTTGTCAGTACCTCTCGCATATAAGTCGTCAGCACTTAATGGGGTCAAGCCTAGGCAAGACCCAAAACACTCGTTTTTTACCCTTCGGGGGAAAAACGTTTATATTTTAGGGTCTGTGCCGTCGGCTTGACCATTGTGAGGAGTGTTTGGTTTCTGACGACAATAGTTCTAGTATTTGTGATAGCGTAAGCGAATTGTGATTATATGAAGAGAATCAATCAATCAATCAATCAATCAATCAATCAATTTGCTTTTATGAGGCAGAAATGGCCCGAGGGATATATTTCGACTGAAGGGCATTATAATCTAAAAATGCCCGTGGTGCATACAATGCTCTATTTTCTACTCAGCGTTATTTCATCCATTTAGTATCAAACAAAATCAGTTAAACTTGTGTGACAGAATATTGATTTATATTTTGACATATGCCTTTTATACTACCTATACCATAGGAAACAGAAAATAAAAAGACCTTCGAAAGTATAGCCGTAAAAGGTGATACTAATACTGCGCATCCGGTAGTGCATAGCGCATTGCAGAGTTTTCGGCAAGCTCAGGGTTGGACGAACTTTTGGAAGTGGGCCGGGAAATTTTAGTCTAGCGGCCCATGCATGGGCACATCCCCACACTTAGATGTGATCTAATAATATAATAACGACAGTGAAAAAACAATAAAATGATGAATGAAAACGCAGAATGAAAAATTTAAAAATAACTCTTATCTTGTTTTTTTATTTCAAAGATGATTTCAAACAATCAAAATGATATTTTTTTCTTTAATGGGGGGCTTAAGTTGAACATTTCCATAAGAATCTTCTCCAAAGTCAACAATCCTAAGATTTCATTATGAAAGTTCACTTTCATCAACGCATCCAAATTTTCCATTTAAAGTCGATTGATTTCCTAACCGATTTTTTATGTCTTCAAGTGTTGAAAAGCATTTTTCGCACCCTACCTGTGAACACGCTAAAATAAGGACATACTGGTGAAGGCCTTGAAGATGACTGCTAGCACGGAGGTATAATCTGTAGTTATACAAAACATTAAAACAGCAAACCAAACATTGTTTGCAAAGTGAATGTGATTAACACTTTTTAAGAAAATTCTAATTCATTCCCTGTATGCAACCCTATGTCATTTACATTATCTTCATCTCCATCGTTGGATCCAGAGGGGTCATACAACTCCGTCCTTTTCGAGTCAGGCCATTTTTTTCCAAAATCTTTTAATTCCTCCCGTAAAACAGCTGCGGCATCCCCTTTTTTTATGAGAATGAATTGCGGGTAATGAGTCTTGAATTATTACATCACTTTCATTTGCTTCTAGTCCTGTATTTGCCCAATTGTCAAACATTTTTAGCACTTCATACTTCTTTGATGTTGCGTTGTTCTTTTTTCAATGCGCCACAAGTTGAATTAACCATTCTTATGTGCTTTCATAATATTGAGGCCGTCCATTTGATCCCAGATTTTGGTTTGAAGGTATCTTGATAATCCTGTTGTTCTAAAGATCGGCCCACACTCCGATCGGCCCACCGGGAATTTCCCGGTATCCCGGTGGGTTCATCCAACCCTGGGCAAGCTAGAGACGTATGAAAGATCACTCTGATCATTCAATTATGCTGTAGGTATCTTTCTCTGTCTTCCCAATTTACAAGACCACACCGTATGAGTTACAAAGCTTTCCGAGCTGGGTCCTTATTCTTGAAACAGGGGAGCAGCGTTCCTAGGAGAACGAGTATTTCGATTTTGTTACTTATATCATCATTTGCATATCATTGAGAAAGACGGAATACTCGTTCTCCTGGGAGCGCTGCTCCCCTGTTTCATGAATAAGGACCCTGCTTTGTAGAAACCTGTGAAACATCATAACCATAGAAAGTGTGAGCATTGAGGGGACCATAGAGAAAACAAATAAATAACCTTATCTTTATTTTTATTTTATCCACTGCTTGCTCAAAAGTGAAAATTGAAAATATGAGGAATTATTTGCAAATTATATCTTTAGATAAGGTTTTAGATATTGAGTAGGTGCAAGACGTTAAACGGGATCGGTAAAATATATATTTTTTCATAATTCATTAGGCAGTTCGAATCAGCTGATAATTCAAGATGGCGATGCGGCACAAATGTAAACAAACCATTGAGGTTAAATATGCCTCCATATAAACACAGATATAAATGTGTGTTATTTCACTTATTTCTACCTGTTTTAGAGTTTAATTTGATGAATTTTAATTTATTTCAATTTCCTTTAATGTTCGTAGTTACTTGGAATATTTATCTATTAATAAAATACCTGGACATCAGGTACAAAACGGACCCCAAGAAACTGTGCCCCAAATAGGTAGAAAGGCCTAAATCTAAGTCACATCAAGATGATTTTCTTCACCTACGATCAGTTATTCATGTGCTCCAGAACTGTAAGCAATCTGAAACACATAGTTCATAAATATTTTTTGATTTTTTGATAAAATACAGAATGCTTATTGCTTATCTACAAAAGTTATTGCTGGAATCTCCTGATGTTGGGAAGAGGTAAAAATTTGTAGGTCACTTGTATTAAAAGCTCAAAAGATAATGGGCATATGAAACGTGCCTTGTCAATCTTGGCATTTTTGAAAAATATAAATTGTGCCAGAGGCAAATGAATGTCAAAAACATAAATTACATGAACCACAACAACGCCAAAAATAAAAATTTCTATCAAAAAACGTTCTTTAAACTGATAAAAACACTTTAGAAATTCATAGAAAATACACAGTCTCTTAAGGTTATGTTTGCTATGCCGCAACGCCATCTTGAACGTCAAACATCAAACTGCCCTATTTAGGAAATGGCATCTGATTGCAGTTATCAAAAGTGGTTCAGTTTAACACAAACGCCAAAATAAGCAGTGTGTTTTGATACAGTATTAGAATGAGATCTTATTTCATTACTGAGTGTTAAAATTAGTTTATATTTTTAATTTTTAATATTCTTAATGAATCACAATATATCTTGTATGAAACACGTCACAAAATGGCTGTTTTTTGCACACAATTTTCACATTTAGTGCAAAAAACACGCTCATTTTACAACTTGTTACATAAATAGCTATTTAGTTTTGTGATTATATCACAAAAATAATTAGGCTATTTTTGTTCTAGGGAACCCCAAAATCGTAAAAAAGTGGAGACACAACATTTCTGTGTTGAAGTTTCATATTTTATTCTTGTAACTTTGTTGTTTATTGTTAGAATATCTATTTCTTCTCCGCAGGAGGTTGACGTTTGTTTTGCGTTTGTTAACTCTTTATTTGACCTATCTAGCTATACAGGGTGTATCAGGTTTGACTACAAAAATTTTAACACGTGAAAATATGGCCCATTTTGAACAAAAAAGTTTATACAACATGGAGTCCAAACTCAACTATTTTTGAGAAAAAGGCCATTGAAGTTCTGACATATTTTGACGAATATTTGAAAGATAAAGAAAAATTTCATCATTATGAGATCTAAAAAAAATTATTTTACCTATTTAATTACTAAGTAATTATGCATTTTTAGTCAAAAATGATCATTAAAAATTAAAAAAATAACTTGAAAATATTACTCTTAATTCGGCTTCTAAACATCTAGCAAAGTAAGATGTTTACAAACTTCGAATATGCGGATATGTTACTTGTTTACGGAGAGTCATTACAAAATGCCCATTTAGCGGCCAGAATCTACAGGAAAAGATTTCCTGATAGGATAACACCCAAGGATAGAAAATTTGTGTCCGTTTTGCAAATATTGCGTGATACGGGAAGTGTAAGTGTACAAAATGTTAATCGGGGACCTGCAAGACAAATGACACCTGCCGATGAAGAACATATTTTAGCAATAGTGGAAAAAAGCCCTGGAATAAGCACTCGATCCATTGCCCAACAAGTTAGATATTCCCACTCAACAGTTCATCGGCCTCTTCGACAAAATTTGCTTTACCCGTATCATGTACGCGTGTAGAGGCATTGTCTCCTGGAGATTTTCCAGACAGAGTTCGTTTTTGTGAATGGTTTTTCCAAGAAATCCAAAGACGTCAGAATTTTGAACAATCGGTACTATCTACTGATGAGTGTTGCTTTACAAGAGATACAATTTTGAATTATCACAACACTCACACCTGGGCAGAAGAAAATCCACATAGCATTCAACAAAGCCGATTTCAACAAAGATTGTCGATAAATATTTGGGCAGGAATTCTTGGAAACAGTTTGATTGGACCTTTTGAACTTCCAACAAGATTAAATGGTGTGGTGTATCGAACTTTTCTTCATGAGAATTTGCCCCTATTATTGGAAACTATCCCCTTAGAACAGCGGGCTAACATGTGGTATCTTCATGACGGCGCCCCTGCTCACATTGAAGGAACTCTTGTCCAACATTTAAGAGATACATTTGGCGATCGTTGGATAGGGCGAAATGCGCAAGAGCCTCGAAAATGGCCTGCTAGATCACCAGATCTAAATCCCCTTGATTTTCATTTTTGGGGTCATATGAATTCTCTAGTTTACAATGGACGTTAAATTCAAGACGTGACCTCCGAAATCGTATTTTCGCTGCAGCAGACCAAATTCGGCAAAAACCAAACCTTTTTGAGTCAGTTTGTAACAAATGGTTTCATCGTTGTCGAAGGTGTTTGAACTCTAATGGTGCACACTTTGAACATTTACTCTAATTTTTTATTGGGAACTTTCTGTGTTGTCTTCAATTTTAATGATTTTTGTGTTGTAAAAACGTAAAAAAAATTAGTATTTTCATAATCAGGATTTGGCAAGTAGCTGAGTAAGTATTATTCAATTATTTTTCTCTTGATTATTTATTGCAATTCAAATCGGTACATTTCTTAATTTTACCACAATAACAATAAGTGATAAAAATGCAAATTCTTATTAACATTATTTGAAAGCGAATTAATAAACCAAAACGTGTAGCATTTGAGTTTTCTTTAAATGCTACCCTTCATTTTTTTTGTGAAAGGTTTATATCAAAGAGGATATTTACCTATCTAGTTATATAATATTTTTACTTGAAACAATAATTAAGGATGGGATTTCCCATCGGTTGAATATTTTTATTTAATTTCAATCATACAACATAATACATCATATTTTTTATTTACAAACTTAACCTATTCAAATTCCACTTTCGCTTTCATTACTTTAAAACACATAACCCTGTTTTGGTCATCATCATCTGTTTATCTCAATTAAAGGATGAAGAACGCATCTTCTCCACTAGCCCACGGTTAGGGGTTGAGGGCGTTAACTTGCTTTAGCCTAAAACAAATGGGAATTATTAATTATTTTAACTTTCACGTAATGGTAGCAAATAAACAATACTTACCTGGTATGTTAGCTTAGCTAGCAAGGGGATGAATTCACAAGGGTTAATCTTGCATAACAACCACTGATTGGCTCCTAGAGACTGGGACTTTGGGTTTAGAAGTCCTTTTGTCCATTGTTGTTATTTCACATTTTGCTGCTGAAATTCCCAGCTGTTAAATGTCAACCAGTATCTGCCGCGGGCTATGGTCAGTTCCTAATTTGAATTTTGCAACGTTGCCAAATTTATTTTGCACAATTCCTTGAATTTTCGTACACATTCAAATTAACCGCGCTTTCTTCTTTCTTGGATTTCCGCTGTCATCGAATCTGGTGGAATCAATTTTACGGGTTCTGGGGACCGCCATTCTGGTACTGCTTCTTTGTGACTCAACACGCCTTTTTCTTGGTCCAAAAAGAAATCGGGTATGATCTGCCCAAATACCTTTTGAAGAGTTTTGTTGAAGTTTTCTATCATTGGATCAAGGGGCCATCGAGTACTAGAGCCAAAGAAAAGAAGGTTTTCTGTTTAACTTCCTGGGTTATTAATCTAGAATCTTTGGCGTGCCAGAATCGCTTTTTGTGTTGTGTTTTGTGGAATTCAATCAAGGTAAGCTGCTCAAGCATTAATTTCTTTATCTGGAATATATTTCCACAACTCTTTTATCCCACTTTTCCGCCCCATTTGTGACATGTGTGTTTTTTTTACCCTGTAGGATCCGCGTGGGAGTCGACTCCAAGAATTGGACCGTTGGTTATTGGTTGATTATACCATATACCTGTATGTTTGGTAGTTTGCACCCCATACCATCATCGCCCTGTAATTCCTGCCTTAAGAAATTCAGTACTTCAAGACTCGCTGACTTTAAGAGTCGCGAGACACGAGACACGACGTACTCTATTGGTTGAATTATTCGTCGTAGAATTGAGATTGTGACCGCTTCAAGGATAAACAGGCCAGAATATTTTATCATTATTATTAAAACCACTTTATTAGCAATCTAATTGCTGTCATATCCAGAATTTTATATTATTAATATTGTCACACTTTGTTAGCAAATTAATTGCTATCATATTCAGATTTTTCAGAACATTCAGATTATTATTTTTATTACTATTTAATTATTTATTTTCTCTCTTTAAATAACCATATTATAATTCACATATTTTCCCTTTTTACCCATAAGGATTATATAAAATTATTGTTTAAGATTCTGTCAATCAGGGTGATTTTCATCCCTATTTAAAGGGGCTTTGTGCCCTCAACGTTAACGTGAATCACAAAATCACTACACTAACCATAATTCAAAAAAATACCATAGAGCAATATTGTGAACTATAGTCGACTATGGGGTTCTAGGTTCTAGGTATGAGATAATTAAAGGGGTCAATTAGACAATAACCTAATATCCAAGTTAAACCAGTTTCCAAAAATTTTAGGATTCATTAACTACTTACATATTTTTTTTTTTTTGAAAAGAAACTTATGAATTACATTGATACTCTACTCAAGGTATCTACCATTAAATAGGTACTGGTTATTTAACATATTTATTTCATAGGTACTCCTATTTTAAATTGGCTATATATATTTTGTGATTACAATGTGACTTGAATAACCATCGATAATTATTGACAAATAGAATTTTATTCAATCGAAGATTGAAGTGTTGTTTTAATTATTATTGTTCCACTCTCACCAATTAATAATTTTGCAGATGTTCTCTAAGTTTGGTTTCGCAATTTAAACCAAATCAAATAAAAATTGCGTGGCGCCCTTTTAGTAATATATACTTAGGTGTATATTGAATTTTAAATATTTGAGTAAATAATTAAAAACTTCATTAAAAATTAAACTTTGATTTTGAACTCCGACCCATCTGCTCTCCAGATGAAAAGCAGCCATTCGCTGTGTACCAAAAGATAAAAAGTGCTACACATATTTTGGCGCCCAACGTGGGGCCCGAAAACAAAGTTTCAATCATTTTCTTTCACTTTCTAAACAAATAAATAATAATTATTTGCTCTTAATATTTTGTTATATATATATTTTTTTAATTTGTTTTTGGTTTTGATTGGTGAGTGTGCAGGCAGTAATGGTTGAGCACCTTTAATATTTCAAGATACTTATTTAATATGTTTTTATGACAGCTATTTTTCCTTAGTGCATTTTAGAAAAAAGCATCTGGCCTGGTTCCACTTTAATAAGCGGTACTAGTGGTACTACAGTAGCAAGTATTTTTTTGTTGTTGTTGGTTTATCACTAAGCCCATAAAGAACCTTGAGATAAACATTTTTGCTGGGTCGATATTTTTGCAGTTTGGTTTTTCGTTTTTGTTTTTTTTGTCGTTCTTGAAAAACCAGAACCTTATCGATCAATGGAATAAATTATAACAAATTTGGATGGTCCGGATTTCAATAATATAACTTAACCGTGTTGTCAAGTGCATTTTTTTTTCTTTTCTGAAATTCTGGTCAAAAGAAATCAACGTATTCAATGATTAGGATTTTCACTTTGTCATTCCATCTCGTATTATGGTAAATATTATGAAGATTTTTCATGAATAAGACTTTGCTGGTTTTTCTTTAAGTTTATTTGTTTCACTTCAGTATAAATTTCTTTGTTTCGAAACACACCAAAAATGGACGAGTACCTTAGGCCAAATCTTCTTCTTAAGGACGAACTTGATTACGAACTAAGAATACGTGGTGTTATTTGTGATCGGCCGGTGGCTGAAAAGAGAAAAACTCTTAGTCGACTTTTGGCTAAGGAACGTGAAGGTAATGTAGATATTTTGAAACTCGCTGATAATTTTTTTGATATTAATAGTGAAAAAATAGAAATAGAAAAAATAATAGATTCCATTCAAAATTTAATTGCTGACTTTGAAGGTCCTACCAGTGACTCTATCTATCTCAGAGCTAGAGCACGCATTCTTCATCTTACCAACCGTGTATTGAGATTTAAACCTGATCCAAGTAGTGCGGATTATGCTGATAATCAAAAATTTAGAGATTATTCTTATGCTTCGGCTATGTATCTAGATGCCGACTTGCATGATAAAGTAAAAGAGTTAGTTCCCCCAAATCCAGCTACTAGCACCCCGTCTCATACTCAACAACATATCAATACCACTCAATTTCAGAGTTCACCATCGATAAGTCACAACAATTATTTCAAATCAACCCCTGTTCATACTTTGGGTATAACTTTTGATGGAGACCCTAAGCAGGTTATGTCTTTTATTGAGCGTGTGGAAGAGATGGCTCATGCGAGGCACATTTCTAAAGTTGAGTTGTTCGAATCAGCTAGTGATTTATTTGCTAACAAGGCTATCTTCTGGCTTAGGCATGTGAAGTCATCAGTTACAGACTGGGATACATTAGTAACAAGATTAAAGTCTGATTTTTTGGATTCTGATGCTGATGATGACACGTGGCGTCAGATAAGAGATAGAAAACAATCAAGAAATGAGCCTGTTGTTTTGTATATTGCCATAATGGAAGGTCTTTTCAACCGTTTGTCTTATTCTCCGGCTCAGGTCACTAAATTGAAATACATAAAAAGAGGTTTACAAAAAGAATACCAACAGCGATTGGCTTTACAAGAGATGGATACTGTCGAAGAATTAAGTAAGTTATGTAAGCGTTTAGAGGAAGCTGATATATTGGGTTTGTCTTCTGGTTCATCTAGGCAAGTTTTAGAATTGAATGATGAATTCTGTGCTGAAAATAAATCAGAGCTTAATAAGCATCATTTAAATATTTCCAAGCCAACGCCACTGGACAAAATTCTAGAAATGGTGTTTCAACGAAATCTAATAATTCGAATTTTTCTAAAAATAAATCTAAACAACAAGATAGTGTTTGTTGGAAGTGTGGTGGTCAAAATCACATTTTCAAACATTGTACTTTGAGTATCAAGAAAACATTTTGTTTTAAATGTGGAGCACCAGATGTAACTTCAAAAAATTGTTCCAAGTGTTCGGGAAACTCCCATTAGAGAAGCGCGTCGTTGACTCGCGAACTTCTCGTTCTGTTCAAGTCAACAACTCAAGTGTCAGTAATGACTTGGTTCATAAAATTTTGCCAATGTTTTTGCTCAAAGAAAATGACAATAGGCCCTATATATCGGTGAACCTTTACGATCAACAAATTACAGTTTTATTAGATAGTGGTGCAAATATTTCAGTTGTAGGGAAATTAGGTTTAGAGGTTTTGAAACAGTTAAAATTGGAGATTTATAGCGTGCCTATAAAACATGTTGTCACTGCCGATGGTACTGAACAAAAAGTTAAGGGCATGGTCAATTTGCCAGTTATTATTAATAATTCTGTACAGTTATTACCCTCGTACGTAGTGCCTTCGCTTACGCACTCCTTTATTTTTGGAAGTGATTTTTGTAGGAAGTTTCAAATTAGTTTTGACTTCAATAAAAATGAATGGCGAATCAATTCTGACTTTTTGAATACCAATATAGATGCAGTTAGTAAACTCCCTGATAATGTTAGTTATGCTGGTTTATGTTCATTGGAAACTCTTTCTGATAGTCAAAGAGAAAAAGCAAAAAGTGTTGTCACTTCTTTTGGTATACTCAGCAGTAAAGATAGGTTAGGCCTTACTAACAAAATAACTATGAATATTGACACTGGCGATGCCAAGCCTTTCAAATTACGACAGTATTTAATGAGCCCTTTCATGATAAATATTCTAAATAAAGAATTAGATGAGATGTTGAAGTTAGGTGTTGTAGAACCATCCCACAGTCCGTGGAATAGTCCTGTTCTGTTGGTCAAGAAAGCAAGCGGTGAACACCGGCTATGCTTCGACGGACGAAGGTTGAACGAATTGACCCGTCACGATTCATATCCTCTTCCAAGGGTTGAAAGGATACTTAGCTCTCTTCGTGGAGCCAAGTTCATCTCGAGCATTGACCTTAGAAAAGCATTCTGGCAAATTCCTCTCGACCATTCTTCACGTGAGAAAACTGCCTTCACAGTTCCATCTCGAGGTCTTTTTCACTTCAAGGTGATGCCATTTGGCTTGTGCAATAGTGCGCAGACTCAGCAACGTCTAGTAGACGCGTTGTTCGGCCCTAAATACGAGCCCAATATTTTCACATATCTGGATGATATTATCATTATTTCTGAAACTTTTGAAGACCATTTGAGACTATTAGGAGAGGTAAGGGATATTTTGCTAGATGCGAATTTGACTATCAACCCAGATAAGTGTGAGTTTTTCAAAACTCGGTTAAAATATTTAGGATATATAATTGAGGGAGGTCGAGGACTCCGCACAGATCCAGAGAAGGTTTCAACAATGGTAAATTATCCCCAACCGACAACCACCACGGAAATAAAGAGGTTTATAGGTCTTTGCAGTTGGTACAGACGTTTGATATCAAACTTTTTGACGCTGGTGTCGTCAATAAATGACTTGCTGAAAGGGAAGAAGAAAAAACAAAAGGTGGATTAGAATCCAAACGCTGAAGAAGCGTTTATCAATATAAAAAATGCTCTTATAACAGCCCCTGTGTTGTGTTCCCCCGATTTTAGCCAAACCTTTACAATTCAATGTGATGCAAGCGACACTGGTCTGGGAGGTGTTTTGACTCAAGAATTGGATGGTGGTGAGCGGGTGATCGCTTACTGTTCTAGGACTTTGTCCAGAGCTGAGCGTAATTATACAGTGACAGAGCGAGAGCTCCTTGCCTTGTTGTTTTCTTTGGAGAAATTCCGAATGTATGTAGAGGGTACAGAATTTAAAGTTATCACAGATCATGCTAGTCTTCTGTGGCTGAATAATCTCAAAGATCCATCAGGACGTTTAGCAAGGTGGTCAGTCAAACTCAGGCAACATTCCTTTCAGTTAATTCACAGAAAGGGTGCATCTCATAAGGTTCCTGATGCACTTTCTCGAATTAATAACTCTGCTGAAGTTTATAATGTTGAGTCACTATCTATTGATTTCAATAATGAATTGGATCTTTGGTACTCGAATCTTAAGGATAAGGTACTCAAGGACCCATCTTCTTACCCCCAGTGGAAAGTGGAAAATAGCGTTCTCTTTAAATATATTCCCAATAATATTCCTTTATCTAGCAATCTTTGTGAGTGGAAGACAGTTGTTCCAAAAAGCTCTCGTTCTTCAGTACTGATGGATAGTCATGATCCCCCTACCAGTTCCGATTTCGGTTTTTATAAAACACTTTCTCGTGTCCAAGAAACCTATTACTGGCCTAAAATGCGTTATGACGTTATGAAATACGTCAGGTCATGTAAAGTTTGTCAGTCTCAGAAAATGTCTAATTCGACTCCTTTTGGTAAGATGGGTATTCAGAAACGTGTACAATTTCCTTTTCAAATTTTAGCTGTCGATCTTATGGGACCACTCCCTAGGTCTAAAAAAGGAAATTCTTACTTGTTAGTTGCAACCTGCTGGTTTTCAAAGTTCAGTGTTTTGTTTCCTATTAAGAAAGCCAATGCTTCTTATATTGTTAAATGCTTGGAAAATTCGATATTTTTGGTTTATGGTGTACCTCAAATAATAATTTGTGATAATGAGACACAGTTCGCTGGTAAAACTTTCAAACATCTAACTGACCAATACAAAATTAAAATATGGTTTACGCCACGTTATTCCGCACAGTGTAACTTCGTAGAGCGGACAAATAAAACGGTGGGTACCGCCATTAGATGTTATATTAAAGAACACAAAGACTGGGACGCTGAATTACCTAAGATTCACTTTGCGGTTAATAGAGCAAAGCACGAGGTCCATAATTTAACTCCTTCTCTTCTAGTTTTTGGGAGGTACATTCCTATATCCGGCGACTATTATGGTCAGATTGGTGAAACTAAAAATATAGAATTGGATCCTGGCGATAGGCATAAATATATAGGAGATCTTTCCGAAATTGGCAAGATTTTTGAGGAGGTTCAGAGAAAACTTACGGCTGCTCATAAGCGATATAAAAACTCATATAATTTACGCAGGAGGGATGTAAAATTTTCTGTAGGTGACAAGGTTTGGCGTCGGAATAAAGTGCTGTCCGAGGCAGCTGTTGGTTTTTCAGCGAAATTAGCACCTAAGTTCATATTGTGTAGGGTAGTTAGCAGAAAGTCTCGTTTAGTATATGTTTTAGAAACTATTGATGGTAAATTTGCGGGTGAATGGCATGTTAAGGATTTAAAGCCATATTTTGGGTCCAATTCCAGTATTTCAGTATAGAAGTTGAATTAACTTGAATTGAGTTAAGAAAAATAATCATATATAGGTCTAGGCTAGCAGATTTGATTGTTTTTCCTTTTTTTACTTTATTGGAAAAATTAAGGTAAGAGCGCGCTCTATTCATTCTTCTATTTAATTTTAGTTAGCATAGCTGTAGGTAGTGTATGATTAGGTTAGGAAACAATAAACAGACCGTTTAGAGACATTCCCGACTTTGTAACTCTAAAATAGTGACTTTTCGAATTTGACGCTATACGCCGTGTGGTACGCGGAGATACCAAGCTAAACGGTCAATCGAGTAAAAAAAAAAAAAAAAAATGAGGATACTAAGAATTTATTTCATTTAGAATTAAAAGGGTTCTAATAAAAAAATATATAAATATATTTTTTTTTCTTTGGAGGAGGATGATGTAGCATTTGAGTTTTCTTTAAATGCTACCCTTCATTTTTTTTGTGAAAGGTTTATGTCAAACAGGATATTTACCTATCTAGTTATATAATATTTTTACTTGAAACAATAATTAAGGATGGGATTTCCCATCGGTTGAATATTTTTATTTATTTTCAATCATACAACATAATACATCATATTTTTTATTTACAAACTTAACCTATTCAAATTCCACTTTCGCTTTCATTACTTTAAAACACATAACCCTGTTTTGGTCATCATCATCTGTTTATCTCAATTAAAGGATGAAGAACGCATCTTCTCCACTAGCCCACGGTTAGGGTTTGAGGGCGTTAACTTGCTTTAGCCTAAAACAAATGGGAATTATTAATTATTTTACCTACGAGCGTGCGGTAAAGTGCACATTACCGCACGTATTTGCAAATGGAAAGTATCACTTTACCGCACACTATGCGGTAAAGTGCACTTTACCGCATAGTGTGCGGTAAAGTCAACTTTACAGCATAGTATGCGGTAAAGTAGAACACAAAGTGTGCGGTGAAGTGCACTTTACCGCATAGTGTGCGGTAAAATAGAATTTTATATTTATAATCAAAAATCCTCTCTTTTTCAGGAAATGGATTTTTAATCATTTCTAAATTTTATCTAATTTCATTAATTAATCTGAACCATTAATTAATGTTATGAATGCCTTTTTTTTGGAGTTAAAGATGCTCCTACGTAAAATTTTGTACTTAACACATGCGGAAAGTGCCTTTACCGCCCTTAACGGCTTGACCGAACTCCGCTTCGCGTCGTTCGGTCAACTGCCGTTGCGTGCGGTAAAGTATCACTTTCCGCATTTGTTAGGTAAATAACTATTAACTTTCACCTAATGGTAGCAAATAAACAATACTTACCTGGTATGTTAGCTTAGCTAGCAAGGGGATGAATTCACAAGGGTTAATCTTGCATAACAACCACTGATTGGCTCCTAGAGACTGGGACTTTGGGTTTAGAAGTCCTTTTGTCCATTGTTGTTATTTCACATTTTGCTGCTGAAATTCCCAGCTGTTAAATGTCAACCAGTATCTGCCGCGGGCTATGGTCAGTTCCTAATTTGAATTTTGCAACGTTGCCAAATTTATTTTGCACAATTCCTTGAATTTTCGTACACATTCAAATTAACCGCGCTTTCTTCTTTCTTGGATTTGCGCTGTCATCGAATCTGGTGGAATCAATTTTACGGGTTCTGGGGACCGCCATTCTGGTACTGCTTCTTTGTGACTCAACACGCCTTTTTCTTGGTCCAAAAAGAAATCGGGTATCATCTGCCCAAATACCTTTTGAAGAGTTTTGTTGAAGTTTTCTATCAATGAATCAAGGGGCCATCGAGTACTAGAGCCAAAGAAAAGAAGGTTTTCTGTTTAACTTCCTGGGTTATTAATCCAGAATCTTTGGCGTGCCAGAATCGCTTTTTGTGTTGTGTTTTGTGGAATCCAATCAAGGTAAGCTGCTCAAGCATTAATTTCTTTATCTGGAATATATTTCCACAACTCTTTTATCCCACTTTTCCGCCCGATTTGTGACATGTGTGTTTTTTTTACCCTGTAGGATCCGCGTGGGAGTCGACTCCAAGAATTGGACCGTTGGTTATTGGTTGATTATACCATATACCTGTATGTTTGGTAGTTTGCACCCCATACCATCATCGCCCTGTAATTCCTGCCCTAAGAAATTCAGTACTTCAAGACTCGCTGACTTTAAGAGTCGCGAGACACGAGACACGACGTACTCTATTGGTTGAATTATTCGTCGTAGAATTGAGATTGTGACCGCTTCAAGGATAAACAGGCCAGAATATTTTATCATTATTATTAAAACCACTTTATTAGCAATCTAATTGCTGTCATATCCAGAATTTTATATTATTAATATTGTCACACTTTGTTAGCAAATTAATTGCTATCATATTCAGTTTTTTCAGAACATTCAGATTATTATTTTTATTACTATTTAGGGGAGAGTGGGTAACAGTGGATCACGGGGCACAATGAATCATCTACCATAGCTTTACATACTTTTGGCGTATGCGCGGGAAACTACTGTCGTTTGTTCCTTTTAATTATTTCCCTTCAGCCCATCTAGTCGCTGTCACGATATCGAAGGGGTAGGACGTTCTACGTCGCTCTGGGCAACAGGCAAGTACGAATCTTTTTTATCACGTGTTCCGAAAATTTGTGTTGCATTCAACTGAGTAATAATTCTGGGTATTTGGGTGCAGTGGTATGCTTGGTACTGTTTATATCAGTTGTAAACTATGTTGTTTTTTATTTAGTAGTGTTCGTTTTTTTTGTGTAGATTTTTTTTAAAAATAACTGCCATTGGGTCACAGCGAATCATTTTGTTTTGGGGTTCAGTGGATCAGTGATCCATTGTAACCCACAATGATCCACTGTGACCCGGTAAGCTATAACTCAACTTATACTTACTTTTTGATAGGCGAAAATGCCTCGCAACAGGGAAAGAAAAACTACTATCGGACTTCACACCGAACAACAGATGCAAAACGCTCTAAGACTTATATCGGATGGTCAGAAAATAAGGGCTGTTGCAAGAACCACTCATATCCCATACACAACTTTAAACAGGTATTACAACAAAATTCGGAATAACCATGATCCTGATAGGATAATTAGGCTTACACCTAATTACGCAGTTCGCAAGATATTCACAGATGCGCAAGAAAAAAGTATTGTAGATTATGTTATCAAATGCAGCCAAATGTTTTATGGACTCACAATTATGGACGTTCGACGCCTAATTTACGAAGTAGGAGTGCTGAACAATATAAAAGTACCAGAAAAATGGCACGAAACGAAGCTTGCTGGTATTGAGTATTTATATAATCTCAGAAAAAGGGATAATCGATTATCTTTGCGAACCCCTGAGGGGTGCAGCTTAAGTAGAGCGACATCTTTTAACCGCCACAATGTGGATATATTCTTCAATAATTTAGAAACTGTTATGTCTAGACAGGCAGTCTTTGGCAATGGGACTAGAGTATATAATCTAGATGAAACAAATACTATGACGGTTCAGAAATCTGGCAAAGTGCTAGCTGCCAAAGGACAAAGGCAAGTCTCCAAGGTCACCAGCGCAGAACGAGGGACGTTAGTAACAACTTGTTATATAATTAGCGCTTTGGGGAATGCATTGCCACCAGTAATGATATTTCCTAGAGTGCATTTCAAGCAACATATGATCGCGGACGCTCCGGCTGGAACCTTAGGCCTAGCTACACAGTCTGGCTGGATGAACTCAGAATTATTTGTAGCAACTATGCAGCATTTCATAACACACACAAACAGCAGTAAAGAAAACCCAAGTCTGCTCATATACGATAATCACGAGTCGCACATTTGTATAGAAGCCTTGAATCTAGCAAAACAAAATGGTGTGACCATTTTAACAGTGCCGCCGCATTCAACCGGGAAACTTCAACCTCTAGATGTCGGAATTTTTGGACCATTCAAAATTGCATATAATAAGGCAGTTGACAGCTGGATGATGCGAAATCCTGGGCAAACTTACTCAATATATGAAGTGGCTGGATGCGTTAGGGAGGCCCACATGAGAGCTATGACACCCGGAAATATTTGCGCGGCTTTCAAAGCGACAGGAATTTTCCCCTTCAACAGAGACGTCTTTAGTGATTTAGACTTTGCGCCTAGTGAGGTTACTGATCGACAAATGAATCTGGAAAATGAACCAAACCAATGCAATCTACCAGAAAACCATAATGCACACGTTGATGATAGTAACAGAACAAGAACTCCATCGCCTTTAGTACGAGAGACTTCTTGCACTCCAACTGAACAAATTATTAAACAACGTGATATGGCTAGCACTTCCAGTTCATCTGCTAATGCGCTTCTAATACATCCAGATATTGCAAGCGAGAATATTGTTACAGAGGCAAAGCCGCAAACTCCGGTCATGGCCATGGCTTTAGCTGTTACCGTTACATCCACAAATTCTGAAAAAAAATTTGTGAGCCCATTCGAATTTCGAGGGTTGCCTAAAGCAGGTCCGCGAAAAGGAGGAAAAGCACCAAGACGTAAAGGAAAATCGATTATTGCAACTGACACACCAAACAAACAAGAGATAGAAGAGAGGGAAGCAAAGAAACGCACACTGACAAAAATGGCTGCAAAAAAAACGAAAAGAAAAATTTTACAAGACAGCTCGAGCGAAGATGATGAACAAATTAGTGTTTATTCAGAAGAAGATTCGTTTGAGGAAGAAGATGAATATGAGACAGTGGATTGCAAGGATTTTACTGTTCTGGAAAGTCTACCAAAAGAAGGAAGCTTTGTTATTGTTGAATTTGAGGTAAAAGGGAAACAAATTTATTATGCAGCTAAAGTTATAGGAGAAAAGGAACATGAAGCCGAGGTTAGTTTTCTCAGAAAATCTGCCAAAACACTAAATACTTTTTTTATGCCAAACGTGCTAGATATTGCGATGGTTGCACTGAAAGATATAAAGATGATTTTACCGCAACCCAAGCTTTCTGGAAATACAAAAAGAAAACAAGGCATGTACCATTTCAATCTCGACTTTTCTAATATCAATTTACGTTAATAACATAAACTTGATCTTGAGTTTTTAAGTTTAACAAATTATTGTTTTTTTTTTAAAGGTTTAGGGTTCCAGAGAATTATTTTTGTTTTTAATTTGTTGTTTTTTAAAATATTCTAACGTTATGTTATTCCAAATCCGTAGTAATAATGAAGAGTTTACGACTGAGTTTGAATATTTTTTATGTAGCTAGTTACGTTTTGTATTTGGGCGGATAGAAATAAATGAGTTGTATGAAAAAAATAATCTTTCACTGTTTTTATTTCCATAGATCCAGTGTGCCCCAGTTGATTCACTGTTCCCCGTGCACCGATCCGAACTGACCCACTCGTGGGGCACATTGGATCTTTTACGAACTTTCATTTCAAAGGCTATATGTTGAAAATTTATGATATATTCGCCATCAAATTATTTTTTCTTTCAAGGCTTATATACTCTTCCTTCAACTAATTTGAGAGAACAGTGATTTAGCGATAAGTTTTGGAACTGTATGGGTTAGAAAAAAAATTGATCCACTGTTACCCACTCTCCCCTAATTATTTATTTTCTCTCTTTAAATAACTATATTTTAATTCACATATTTTCCCTTTTTACCCATAAGGATTATATAAAATTATTGTTTAGGATTCTGTCAATCAGGGTGATTTTCATCCCTATTTAAAGGGGCTTTGTGCCCTCAACGTTAACGTGAATCACAAAATCACTACACTAACCATAATTCAAAAAAAAATACCATAGAGCAATATTGTGAACTATAGTCGACTATGGGGTTCTAGGTTCTAGGTATGAGATAATTAAAGGGGTCAATTAGACAATAACCTAATATCCAAGTTAAACCAGTTTCCAAAAATTTTAGGATTCATTAACTTACATATTTTTTTTTTTGAAAGGAAACTTATGAATTACATTGATACTCTACTTAAGGTATCTACCATTAAATAGGTACTGGTTATTTAACATATTTATTTCATAGGTACTCCTATTTTAAATTGGCTATATATATTTTGTGATTACAATGTGACTTGAATAACCATCGATAATTATTGACAAATAGAATTTTATTCAATCGAAGATTGAAGTGTTGTTTTAATTATTATTGTTCCACTCTCACCAATTAATAATTTTGCAGATGTTCTCTAAGTTTGGTTTCGCAATTTAAACCAAATCAAATAAAAATTGCGTGGCGCCCTTTTAGTAATATATACTTAGGTGTATATTGAATTTTAAATATTTGAGTAAATAATTAAAAACTTCATTAAAAATTAAACTTTGATTTTGAACTCCGACCCATCTGCTCTCCAGATGAAAAGCAGCCGTTCGCTGTGTACCAAAAGATAAAAAGCGCTACAAACGAAACCATTTTTTTACATTTACCTACGGTTTGTTTACTTATATCTCGGCTTGGAGCATAAATATCTGTACAGTGTTGTCACATTGGTCATATTTTTCTGAATTTAAATTTTGGGATAACTCCGAAAATACTAAGAATTGACCCATGGTTAATAGGACCGTTTTAGCTCGAATTGAGCCATATTCTCATGTGCTAAAATTTTTGTAGTCAAACCTGATACACCCTGTAGTACATATATTTTTCTAGTACAATATAGTATTTATTTTTCATTTTTTTTTTATATCTACATCAAAAAATGGCATAAAACTTTATGGAGTACCTACCACATCATTTTTCTCATTCGGATCTGAGAAAAAAAGACGTGGAACAACTTAAATAAGCTTTTCGTGCAATCAACCAAGTTCAAACTTCAAAATTCTCGCTATTTTAGTATTTGTTCCGGTTGCCACTATTGACGCTACCGTCGCTGTCACGTCAGGGTTATACAAAGTTTTATCTCATCAATCAGGTACTCTTCTCGAGTAGAGTTATTTGTTTTCTCTAAGACCTGTACTTAGGAAACGAAATAAATTAATATACCTATAAACAGTATAAACACCTCAGAAGGCAGCGGTGGTCGTGTGCGGTAACGCGCTCGACTACATGTGCAACGTTCTTGGTAGGACATTTTTAGTGGCTACATAGGGAAGAGTGCAAATTAATAAAACAACAAACACACCTCAGGGTATAATAAGCGGGCGTTATCGATCATAATGCCCGCTTATAATGCCCTCAGATTGTTATAGGTACATCAATCTATTTTATTTTTCGTCGCAGCTCAATAATTTCAGCTCTCCTGCGGCGGGTGTATTGAATGGGCCGAATGGGATCGTCACTTACTGGACGGAATTCGGAATTTTCGTCAGTTATCAATTGTTGGATATCAGTACACCTCCTGGATGCTTGGTACCCAGTTGCTTAAGTGCATTTGCTAGCGCCTCTGTTTGTAGGAGTAATCCGTGAGAAATACACCCTAGAGTCATATTCCGATCGGATCAAGGCATCCTGGGAAGACGAACCTAGCTGCTTGAGCTGTTTATTGATATGTGCTCCCAAGACAATATCGATTGACGATATGAAGGTATCTGGGAAAAATGCCTGCGCCAGGCTCACTGTCGGTAGAGTAAACCTGATTTTAGAAAGGGTTTAAGGGTCTAATTCCGCCCCCAGAAGCTCCTTCTCACTAAAAGCAAAGGCAGGCTTTTCAGTCTGTCCAGGCCTTCGGTAAATATATTGTAGCGATTGTCTGAATCCAGCCTAATACTTCATTATCGTCCGAGTCTTCACATTCCAAAAGTTTGAGTGATTGAGATGCAAGCTGCGTAGCTATCTGCAAACAAAGGTTGCATTAAAAGCTTTTGAACGCCGGATCCTCGATCTTCTCTAAAAAAAAAAAAAACGAGATGACGTCTTTTTAAAATTGAGACGCCGTCTTCTGGTATGGAGACATCGCCTTCTGGTAAGGAGACGACGCCTTCTGGAATGCAGGCGTCGACTCCTGAATTCGAGACGCCGTATTTCGAAAGCAAGGCGTCGTCTCCTTAACTTGATATGACGTCTATATCGAAAGGACATGACGGACAAGAATCGGGCATCGTCAAGGTATAACTAAAACGACGCCTAATTTAAATGACGTGACATTTTGCACATAACTTGACGGTAGAGATACCCATAATGGGCAAAAGCGCCAGTTCTGGTTCAATTGAATAATAATAAAGCAGAGCTTTGGATGTAAAACCTATAAAATGATTTAAAAATTGGAAATTATGTACTTACTTTCAAATTAATAGATCACAAACACAATGGCAACAAAGATTTGAACGGTATCGTTAAACTACATTTGCCGCGGATGAACATTCACAAGCGGAAATCGCCTACTGATAAGTTGCAGCGGCTTGCCGATTTCCATAATACTGACAAAAACAGCGCAATCGTTCTCTTGAGAGAACGCTGTTCTCCGGTTATGAGAATGCGGGCCCTGGATGGCGACAGGTGGGGAGAAGCGGCGTTGCCAGGCCGCAGGCCGCACTAGAAGACATGAGCGATAAAGAAATGAACGTTTATAGGGGGAAATTGATAAAGGTAATCTCACAAGGGTCAAGCCGACGGACAGACCCTTCAATAAGTCAAAGAGTGCTTTTGATTACGAAAACGTACGTCACATTATTCTTTCTATGGTCAGGATTTTTGACAGGATACTAAAAAATTAAAGAAAAATATTGGTAAGACATACGTTTACAAAGCCATAGTCATGATTGATTTCTTCTTCTCTTCCAAAAAGTTCCCCACGCAGCTGGGAATTTTATGAATGAAATCAGCCATTTTTTTTTACAACTGCATTCCCCTCACCGTTGCCCCATAGACTTAGAGTCGCTGGGCAGACATTACCTGGACTGGGTTTTGAAAGTTTTCGATATTAGAAATAGTGCTTGCAGCGTTGCTTAAAAGTACTTGACGAAATATTTTCTTCCAGTCCGGCTGAATAATCTGTTGTGAGAAATTTAAAATACATAAAAAAAATCTGGGTCGTGGATAAAATGTTGTATACTACACGTACGCTAACGCTCATTACAGCACTGGTGTGGTTACCACGACTGGGTCTACGACTTCGTAGTGGCAATATTTCCCACTGGTTACTGTAATGAAGCTCATACCGTACTAATAATATATAAATAACTATTATATACGACTCACATTATAAGACCTTATACGTAACCCATTTTAGTTTGTTTGAGTTTCGTGAGAAGTTGCATTATCGTAATAGTGATGTAATGAGCTCATTATATTAGTAGTGATTCAATAAGCTCATTACTTAACTTATTTTTATTGCAAAACAGCACTTTTTAAAATTCATTCATTCAAAAAAATTATAATTACCCGATGCTGATGACAGCACCTGGACTATGTTTGGAAAGTTTTGGATATTAGAAGAACTGCTTGCATTGCAGCGTTGCTTGAACTTCTTGGTGGGGAAATTCAGTGGCGGCTCGTGGCTCAAAAATTTGGAGGTTCTGCCCTAGTGGCGTATTCGTTTGGGATAGGGTGACGACCACCGCAAGCAGAATCTTTTTTCGGTTGCCACGGCCACGCCCAAAAAGGTTTTGATTTGTTCAATCGCTTAATAATTGATAAGTTCTTTTTATCAGTGCTACAGAAAAATGTCAAGGATTTTTTAAAAATTATTCACAAACAACAATAAAAACTTTACTAAACCATTGTTTATATTGTTGTTTGTCATTTTAATGAAATCCCTAGATATTAATTTTTGTATAGTCCAGATAAAACGAATTCATCACTTATAATTGATGGAATTACTAGATCGTAGAATTAACTAAATAGAGGAAAAAAAAAATCCGATCCTATTTTTCCCAAAAATAGTTATTTGTGTACCAAGGCCGTAAAGTTGATCTTTTTTGGCCGAATCAGAAATTTACAGGTGAGGCCAAAAAAGATCATTCGGCCGAGGTGCACACAAAATTTTTTAGGCGAGTGTTTGTTCTTGAAAAAAGAAGAAAATTCAACAGTAGCTTTAAACTTTATTGATCAAATAAATAATCCAGCAAAAGGTAGATACACAATTATTAATAACAAAAACTACGATAAAGTGATTATAGAAATTTGCCGACTTTTTCGCCTGGTATCTTACATTGAGCTTCTTTAAAAAAGCAATGAATTTTGAAAACTTGCTGATATGTTAGGTATTTCCAACTATAATTGTAAAATTTAACATAGAGTATAACATAGGTGGACCTAAAGACCATAACGTTGAGGATTATTTAATTTTGGCAAGAAAATACTTCTCCCAAATTTTTAATCATGCCGTTTTTTTTTTTAGCATTATGTGGAAATTTGTAGCGGCCGTAAATTAAAGGCGGCCGTGAAGTAAAAGCGGCCGTAAAGTAATAAAGCAAATGCGGCCTTGAAGTAAATGCGGCCGTAAAATGAATGCGGCCAAAAAAGATATACTTTAGGAATGATATTGAATCCGTAAAAGTAATCTTTTTGTGAGAGTCGCTTAAAAAAGAATAATTAAAAAACAACGCACACAACAAATATGAACGATAGTTTCCACAGCACCCTTTCCCGCTTGTCCGTCATCTCGTAAAAACAATAAAATTGCATGAAATACGCGGACACGCGACCCGAGTTGGGCTGGAAATCTTGCAGCTCAATTTCCGCCTAAATTTCGCTATCTAAACCCATGACCAAGTGCGGCGCGGGGCGATGGTAAGGGATCACAGGCGAGCACAGAACTCGCAAGTGGCCCAGCTGTGTTATGTTTTACGCGAAAACTGTGTTATTAACTTGCCATGGCTGGCCGACTGTAGCGTTCGACGGCGCCCGAGGTGTTTAGTGGCGAAAAAGTCGTCTACAAAACACCGAAACGAGTTTTTATTTTTGCTCTTTGTCACTTTGCGTTACTTCTAATATTTAAATTATCGATAAGGATCTATAAAACAACACGTCATGAAAAGCATAGTTTGATATCAAGAGGAATTCAGGTCCATGATGAGGCGGGGGATTGAGGGGTAGATGTTGATTGGTTGCTTAAAACAAGAAAGCATGAACTTTTTTGATAAGAAACGTTTATTAAAGTACGTTCAGTTGGTGTTTATACAGTAGGTATGAGTAGATTTTTGATATATCCTGATAAATTGAACAAAAATAAGGAAATACAGAACTCAAGCTGCATATATTCCTAACACTTCAAAATTTAAAAATAGTTAAACCTAATTTTTAAAAAGCCATAATTTTCACAACTGCCAAAAGCTTCAAAGAAAGGGGGTATATTTAAATGGAAATGGTTACCCGTGATATTTGGATGAAATTTAAATATGTTGTTGGGGATGCCGTAAGCAACATTTTTTACCAGGGGCACAACCCTGTATATATGACAGGTGAGGAGTGGTTAGCTGTCAAATATTGGAAACTTATATCCAAAAGCAGAGTGACTATGGCAGATTTTGATGAACGAAGTATCGATGTCTACTAAGTCGACCAAGTTAAGTTGAAAAATGTCAACGATTTTGACACCTGTCAAAACCCTGCCAAACAGCAGCACTCATCTTTTCCCGTTTTCAATATTTTATGATGTCATTTGACATTTTAAACTTGTATGTGAATTCTGAATTCAAAAATTGAAGAAAAAAAAAATGACAGAACTGTCAAAACCTGTCATTTGTTTTGGTAGAAAAAAATACTCTAATCTAGTTCTTTTTTGTTTCAAGTTTGTTTATTAGTGATAAAACATTAAACAAAGTTCATGCATGTCACATTTTGACTCTGATAGTTGTCAAAATGTGACATACCCAAACTTTGTTTAATATTTTATCACCAATAAACTACCTTGGAAAAAAAAGAATCAAATTAAAGTATTTTTTTCTTCTGGTTTTGACAGTTCTGTCTTTTTTTTCCAATTTTTGAATTCAGAATTTACATACAAGTTAAAAATGTCTAAGACATCATGAAATATTGAAAACTGGAAAAGATGAGTGCTCCCATTTGGCAGGGTTTTGACAGGTGTCAAAATGGTTGACATTTTTCGACTTAACTTGGTCGACTTAGTAGAAATATATTTTTTTTCATCAAAATCTGCCATAGTGACTCTGCTTTTGGATATAAGATTCCAATATTTGACAGCCAACCACGCCTCACCTGTCATATATACAGGGTTGTGCCCATGGTAAAAAATGTTGCTTATGGCATCCCCAATAACATATTTAAATTTCATCCAAATATCACGGGTAACCAATTTCCATTTAAATATTGCGGGGTCCTTTATTCTTTTATGTTTTAACAAAAAATGTTACTGCTAACTTAACTTTTATATAACTCGAAAAATGCATTCCTTCGAAAAAAATATTTTTTCCCACGTCATATAAAACATGGGTTTTTGGATACCAAAAACGTCATTCAAAAAAAATAATTTTAACCCGGGAGTACACGCGCGTCGGTCAAAAAGACCGACCAATGATAAAATCAGTAATAACGCCACTGGTACAAGGGTGGCAGTTTTGTCCATCCAGGAATGCCTGATGCAGGTTTTTCACTACCCATTGGCCCAAAAATATTTTGGTTTTTGGTTGAAGTATAGTTCGTTGTTTTTATAGTCGGTGCTTTTGACTAGGCGCATGAGCCTGAGTATCTAAAATATTTTTGTTCAAAATTGGCATTTTCTGATATTGGGAGTACTTTTGGCTATCGATAATACGGTAACTGTACTGCATAATACAATTCCCTTTGTAATAATTATGAATTCTAGGAATTACAGTGCTTGTACACTTTTTTCGCGGAAACGATCCCAAGCGTATCCTGAACGCGAAGGCATGACTTAGTGTACAAACACAGTGCAAGCAGGTTTACGCTTACCAGTAACCAGCGCCGACTCGCGATTATAAGCGCGAAAAATGAATACATGTTTTCAAATCAGCTAGTACACAGTAAAAAGCAGGTAGAGTACCTGCTTTTTACTGTGTTCTAGCCGATTTAAAAACATGCATTCATTTTTCACGCCTATAAACGCGAGTCGGCGCTGGTTACCGGCAAGCGGAAACCTGCTTGCACTGTGTTCGTACACTTACGCAGGTAATATTTGAAAGTTTCATGCCTCTATTGATTAGTAAACCTGCGTAGGCCATGCCTTAGTGCGCGTTCACATTGACACCGCTCGAGCGGTGAGCATTGCGCGATGCCGCTGTAGTGATGCCCAAAAATAGTTTTAACATTATATTTCAAATGAACATGTTCACACTAGAGCGGCGCGTCCCGCTGTGTTAACATGTTCATTTGAAATATAATGTTAAAATTATTTTTGGGCATCGCTACAGCGGCATCGCGCAACGCTCACCGCTCGAGCGGTGTCAATGTGAACGCGCACTTAGCGTTCAGGATTGAGATCGTCTCCACGAAAAAAGCTAATAATTTATATAAACTTTTGGGCAGTCGGTCGATTTGACCGAACGCGTGTAATGACGTAAGTTTTTTGACGCGTGTAATGACGGGTTAAAATAGCTATTTTCCTTGTCTTATAAGATACATCATAAAGTTCATTTTATCATAAAAATTGCATAATAGCTGTCGCTATTACATTGGTAAACCCTCCCTGTTCCCTCCTGAGTCCTGAGACCGTATATTATATTGGCAAATTGGTTTTCGCAAATTTAGAGAAGAAAATGACTTAGCTCCATAACCTCATCACGATTCGGGTTGTCTGCGAGCGCCTTATCATCTGGCCCTGCGTTTTGAGACAATAACCCCTGTTTTCGCTTTCCTGAACCTGATGAATTCTGAGAATCGTTTTGCTCAAATGAAGCTGATTTTGACGTCCCCTGCTACATGAAATTAAGAAAAAATGCCATTACGTACCTACCTACTTTTAAAACTGCTAAAGTGATCATGTTTATTTTATCCGTTATTAAATCATTTCAAACAAAGTCCAGAATTCTTCTTTGTATCGAGCTCCTTTTTTATAGCACAACACATGATAGCCGAAATTTTATTCTTCTGACGACAATAAGGAATAAAATTTATGCACTTTTTCAACGCTGCATTAGAAAATTGATGAACAACTCCATTGTCTTTCCAACAGAGAAAACAATTCATCTTAAAACAAGCACGAATTTCACGTTTATTTAAAAAAAAAAAATCGGAAATGAAAGCTCGACGACTTCTACGTCCAGATACTGCACTTGCGGTGGTAGCCGTAGCGGCCAGAGGGTGGAATTCCTAGTGCCTGGCTTCGCAAATAGCAGGCGTGCGGCGCGTTGTGTTAGATCCTGACGTGTTGTTTTATAGATCCTTATCGATAATTTGAATATTAGAAGTAACGCAAAGTGACAAGGAGCAAAAATAAAAACTCGTTTCGGTGTTTTGTAGACGACTTTTCCGCCACTAAACACCTCGCGCTCCGCAAATACCTAGCGCGCGGCGCTCGTACCGGAAACTTTAAACGAGGCAACCACATCTTTTCGGCAGGATTTGAGCAGGCAGCCTTAGTTTGATGGAAAGAGGAGATTGAGTCCTTTAATTTGAGACCTAATTTATGCGTCCACCTGATGACGATAGTTATTGATAAAAAAACGACCTTCTTAGCCAGGCTGCCAGGGTGTTGCGGCAGGGTGGGGGCAGGCAGCCTTATATGGTTGAATTCGTCGCACGCTCCCCTACAACATAGTGATTTCATTTCATGTCCACCTCTAAAAGATAGTTACTGTAATTATTCATCTAATAAAAAAATTTGAAAAACACTGTTTCGGCAGGATTTTCGCATGCAACCTTCGCGTATTCTCTTAATTAGTGCCTCAACTAATATTCATTTTTTTTCGCTCGTCCACCTTATGACGACAGATTCTCTGCAGCCGTCTCTCGTACTATATACTAGGGGAATAATTGGTACGTAGAAAATATTAGTTTTCGTTAATTTAAAATAAAATTTCAACAATTCCTTTTTCAAATCATGCTGGACCATGAATGAAAATAGTTCCCAATGCAAATCTCTCCTCCAAGCCCTATATTTAAGGTGTGTTTTTGGCAGATCTCGTTTGCGCTTGGCTAGTTGCCAAGCCATATATTTATGAAGGTGCATTTCTTCGCGTAATAACTTAACCAGAAAATTCCAGTTTGTCCCAGATTTCCTTTTGCCGTGCGATAAATTTTCCTCTTAAAACTCGAACGCTCTTTCTATAGAAGTTCGACCGTTGCCAAATACCATGATTTGCTGGGTTCGATGTAACACTAAAGTCGGTGTGTGTTGAATAAAACGAAATTGTGCTATAGGAGATAAATTTGAAATAATTGAAGTTGAAAATTGTGAAAGTGATCTTTGAATAAATCGAAAAATCATTATTTTGAAATTATAAAATTAATGATCTAGGCCATATTTATGAAAATTTTGTGATAGTTCTAACCACGGTTCTAACAGCCCAGTGATTATGGAATTTGGCTATTTTCTCTCATGTGAAACAAATTACCCGTTGGGCTGTTACCAAAAATGATATGCCATTTTGTTTCCTTCGATGTCTTCATGCTCACTTCAAATTGAGGATCAGGATCACCATAGTTGTTCGGTAATTGCTGGCTATTCCATACCTAATAGCCTGGACACTTCAGTGCTCTGAAGATCAGAATATTTAGAATTGATATAGATCTTTATTTCTTTAAAGTTTTATTACTCCGAAAAATTTCGAGAACAAAGTCCATTTGTTAATCTTCCTCCTATCCTATCTTATTTTCTTGATCTGTCTGTAACTAGATGGATGAAACGTTTGGAAGTTTTAAAATAAGCTTTAATTACTCTTCTATCCGAACATGATTTTCTGATTTTTGAAGGAGATTTTAACGTAGATTTTTCCTGCAATAGCAACAATCCGGGTTTCATTTCTTTCGAGTAGGCATCCTTTTAAACAAATATGGCCTATTAAAGTGAATTAATCTACACGGTTGACAGACACATCTCAAAGTTTAATCGATCCTATAGTTGTATAGAAATAAGGCCCCTAGTATTCTTGTGCCTTTTGTATCTATGGATGTTTTTTTTTTTTCGGCTTTTATCATGGTATAGATATACTAGCAGACTATTTTGCAAATAATGCTGATTCACTTCTCTTGAAATTACGAGTTATGGAAACGTTCCCGATAACAGCGCAATTTTTGAATTTTTTATTCAGCAGCTCAATCAGCAATAAGTACCTAGGAAGGTTTAACTTTTGTCTCTATTAATTAGATTGAGCTAGACTAGATGGTAACGGTCGTGATAAAGTATCATTTGAAATTAAATTTGATTCCAAAAATCCTTAGCCCCGGAAACGGAACCTAAGTTACAAAGTTTAATCTGAAAACCGAGCTCTTAAAATTATAAAAGAGTAAGGTACCTATTAAATATTGGTTATGGAAAATAAAAATTTCTCACAGATAGGTAAAAAAACATCACAATAACTCTGTTTTTGATAAATGCAGCAATAAGCTTTAGATTAAATTAAATGAGTCAGAATGTTTATATTTCTCTAATTATTGATGCCGCGCCAAAAGAATTCTCCAGTTTCTAGTGGATCCAATTATCGCTGTAGTATAAAATATACCAGTTTTGTTTTTTTTTTTTTTTTTTTTTAATTTTATCAAGACATCAAATTCTATTTGTTATTTTTATTTCATTTTTATTCGTGACTTGAAGATCTTGTCTCAAATACTTTTGGTGACGATGGTACTCCTGTAGGTAGGTACCGACCTTGAAAACCTTATTACTGTATGTATGGTATTTTTAATACCCCAACCTTATTATCAATCACGAATCAGATGAAACAAAAAACTACCAACAAAAACGAACTTCGATTACTAATAAGTCAATTTCACTCACATACATTACAAATAGTAAATTCCTTACCTAATTTTATTTCTGTGTTCAAGAAGCGACATACTGTATGTCACTAGAACGACTGGTAATTCCAAATAGGTATTAAAAATCCTATACAGTCACACGCATTGAAAATGAGAAACCCGATTTTTCCTATTGCGAAACAAGCTCACCAGCACATTCCTACGACAATGACAGGGATTGTCATACTTGACAAAAAATCCGTTGTAGAGAAAATACTGATTTAACCAAAATAGCGAAAAATGACAAGATCTGCCAGTCGGGTGTCCCACTTTCAATGCTCACGCCTTTACCTACTAACAAAGTAATGTCGAAAAAATATTAAACACAAAACTGCAAATAGTTCAATAAGACCTAATTATTCACAGTTTCAGCTTTAGTTACCTTTATGCTACGAGTTGTTTAGAAATATTATTTTAGAGAATTTCATACATCTGTCAAAACTGACATACCAACAGTAAACTAACTCGATTTGATTGTTGATTTGAACCAATCAGATTGTAATTACATGATACTTTGCATACCGCAAATTAGCAATAGTGATATAACGAGTGCAATGGAAATTTTCGAGATTTTCGAGCCTTTTTCAGTTAAAAATGCATGAGTGCAAATTTGTCGAAAATTATAGATTTCTTGTCAAAAGATGTCAAAACACCAGTTCTCGCACCAGGGGGGGTTTATTTGAAACGTGCAATTCAAATACGTCTGACTAAAGTCGCAATTTTTACTGGTGAAATACAAAAAAATGCACATGTGGCTTATTTGAAACTTTCGTCGACACATTTCGCTAAATTCGTCGACGCAAGATTGCATTTGACATGCGTCACCTCTAGAGCTCGTGCCTCGGCTCGTGCATTTCCAAATTGCACGCGAAAGTTGATTAAAAATTTAAGTTTAGTCGACCTAGAATATTCTTGGCCTCATGGAATTCAAAAATATTTTTAATTTAAATGCTCTAGAAAGGGCCGAATTGTATAACCATAACCGCAAAGGCTTCAGAAATCCAAGAATAAATGCATGCATTAACAATGCTTAGGTAATGACAGGGAATTTAGAAAAAACTTTCGACTTTCAAAAGAATGGTTTCGTCGAGATTCCTTCCATGAAAAGCAGTTCGAAAATTTTCCCGACAAAAGGGCCGGATATTTGTGCAAAAATTCGACCAAGAGTTCTTTTTGTTTTTTGGTAACTAATCCAGACCTTCTCTTATTGGCACTTGCCCCCACACTTTCCATCCTTTTTGCGGTATTGCCTACACTTATAGAAAGAATAGACTAAGATAGTATCAAGCAAAAAAACACAAAACTCCAATTAAACACGAAACTGTATGCACGGGAAAAATCAAAAAAGTTGTTTACATTAAACAATTTCAAATTTGACATTTCAATGCATCGTTCCGTTTGGTTATATGAAATTTTCTAACAATGTCATTGGTTAGAATCTTTTACAGGACACGTTGCCAAGTTGAGTAGTGCAAATTTGAAAATTCATGATTTACAAAATGCACAAGCTTTCAAATAAGCCGATCGTGAATTTTCAGAATTCGTCGACGCACATATTTCGACCGACTGCGTCGCATGTGACAGATTTGCACGGATTTCAAATAAACCCCCCCAGGAACTGATGTTTTGACATTTTTTGACAAAAATATAAAAAACAACTCATTCAATGAAAATATATTCATAATTTTTGACAAAGGACCAATATTTAAATGGAAATTGGATACCCCTGGAGTGCGTTCGAAATCAGTCTGGGCGTCACACCGAGTGCACACCAGCCATTCGAAAATGAATTGGTATAAACTCCGGTTGACTTTCACGCTAGTTCGAAAATATCCGGAGTGCTACCCAGTGTGCACTCTTTCTTAACCAACTCTGCCCCTGGGTAAATTTTACTCCTGTCATTCTTGTCAGTTTTTCATTATTTAAATCTGCTACTCTCATATTAAGGGCGGGTATTATAAAACTATTTTGACAGATAGCAAAAAATTAACTTCTGGAATTACTATGGGAAGTAATGTCATTCCAGAAGTTAACTTTTAAGTTAACTTTCAAAACAGTTTTATAATACCCATCCTTAGTCAGATTTATTTGTTCCATTTTCCGTTTTTCGGAAGTTGTTGTTGATAATAGGCACAAACCGATAAATGGAATGCACAGAACACTGGGCCTAAATGTTAGGTATATATGTTAGGTTATAATCATACACCAGTGCGTTCGAAAACACACCAGAAAAAATGTACTCCTCTGACCACGTGACCATATACCCACTTTCACCCTTGGGTAAAATTTAACACTTTTTCGAACGCACTCCTGATGATATAATACAGGCTGTCTGGTACATCGATAGGAAGTTTTCAATGTGTGATAGTTGGGGTCATTTCGAAGCTGCTTGACCATATTTACCCAATGACATCATATTTTGTTTCACTATGGGCCGGCCCTTGGTGGAGATTTATTGATTCCATCGCAGTGCGAGAAGGATAGAGCTAATTGTGGCAAAACACAACGGGATTTGACGTGCTTGTTGTTTTTGTCAAGCAAGCTGTCAACGTTTGTGTCAACGTTAATTTACTCCGATCGGTTCCATTTCTTTTTTCTTTTTAAATATCACCCCCAATGAAATATCAATTTGGTTTCCCCCTGTGCTGCATTTAATTGCAAAATAAGATGGCAGAATGACAACCTATTACAGCCCTTAGACGAAAATATGAGTGTTAGCCACAAATAGCTCCATCTCTCTCGGACCTCTCTTTCCAATGTTGGCTGCAAACAACCACTGTTCGAGAATATGGCCAGGGCCGGTCCATTAGTAAAATGTCATTATATTTACCGTTGTAAAGTTTCGTCGTTTTTGAGATATCAGCATTTTTAGGTATTTTTGGGAAACATTTAAATTGTTCCTAAAACATATTGTTTTTTTTTGGTAGTAAACTGTTTAACCTTTTTATAATTTTTTTTTTCGATATTCCTGATACAATGCTAATATGCACTTTTTCGAAACAATACGGAAAGAAAAACCGAATGATTGATACAAAAAATATCTAGCCCAAGTTATGTGTTGAATGGATTCAAAATATCTAAAAAAGGCGAATCTCAAAAAACGGCGAAACTTTGCATGAGATTAAATATGGTCAAACAGCTTCCAAATGACCCCAATTATCACTCATTGAAATCTCCCTGTCGATGTACCCAACACTCTGTATAGAATAACAGGTGAGGCCGTGTTAGCTGTCAAATATTCCTTCGTTCATCAAAAATTCCCGTAAGTTACTCTGTTTTCGGATATAAGATTCCAATATTTAACAGCTAACACTGCCTCATACAAGGTTGTGCCCAGGGTGAAAAATGTGGCTTATGACATCCACAATAACATATTTAAATTTTATCCAAATATCACGAGTAACCAATCCAATTTCCATTTAAATTTGCGGGGTCCTTTGCACTCAGGCGTTTTCAATTAAAAAAGCTTTTTTCTACTACCGTGCGTAAAGTACTCACTTTACGCACTATTCAGAAGACGTAAAGTTACACTTCACGCATTAGTGCGTAAAGTAATTCACTTCACACACTAGTGCGTAAAGTAATGTCAATGACAGATGTCATCATTGTCAATTTAGTATTTTCTGGTGAATTACTTCACGCACTAGTGTGTAAAGTAAAAATAATTCACGCACTAGTGCGTGAAGTATTTGTCTAAATCTATTTTTCGAACATATTTGATTGGTAGTAGAAAAAAATTTGTATGCAATACGTGAGTAAAGCTCCTTTTTTCACTCATGTGATTGTCGCACTCGCCTTCGGCTTGTGCGTCAAAATTCACATTCGCGAAAAAAGGTTCACTTTACACACTTGTTGCATAAATAACTATTTTTCTACTGACGTTTCATAATAGCAACTTTTCGATTGTCATTTTAGTTTTGAAACGACATTCTTTTAAGCACTGAGTGCGTGAAAGTTACTTTTAAGCACTCAGTGCGTAAAAGTGACTTTTGAATGCGTAAAAGTGACTTTTGAGTGCGTAATAGTTATTTTCCTAACAAGTGCGCAAAGTGTTACTTTTCCGCACGCAAACACAGTTATACAAACGACGCGAAGCGGAGTTCGGATACGTGTTTGCGTGCGGAAAAGACACTTTGCGCACGTGTTAGGAACAAAATTTTTCCTACGAGCTTCATATCAGGTAGGTAATAACAAAAATTAAAAAAAAAAACGATAATTTGTTTAATTATTTTTAATTAACTTGAAGGGAACTTATGCATTTATCAAAAAATTACATAACAAAAAAAAATAACAGAAAATCCTCGTCAGAGCTGTTCATCTTAAAGCGTTTAAATTTGATGAGAAAGTTTGTAGATTTTTGCATATAAATAGAGAACAAATTTGACAATGTGTCAAAGTTAATTTATTTTTGGTGTTTGTATAGACGTTGGCTGATATAGAAACAGAGGAAAAATTTGTCATCATGTGTCAAAGTCGACAGGTGCACTTATTGTTGCTTGACAATTATAATTACTTTTCGGCACTCAGTGCGGATAAGGCCTGTATCCGCACTGAGTGCGGAAAAGTGTAACTTTGAGCCCGGAAATGCGTGCGGAAAAGTACTACATTGCGCACGCTCGTAGGAAAAAGTAATTTTTAAGCACTAGTGCCTAAAAGTGTCATTCATTATTCAGAAATAAAAAACACACTAAACACATATTTGAATTTTGTTTTGTATTTATTATGAATATTGAAAATGGAATTACTGAATTGAACGTTTGGGTTACTCAAAACAGAACTTTGTGTTGTTACCTACTTTCTGGGATTTTAATTATTGATGTCGAATCTTGAATAAAAAATCGCATGAAAAGTGTCAGGTGTCAACTAAAAGCAGGTAACAAAGATTTTGGGCGTAATCGACTTATTCACATGAAATAAAATTGTGTCTTTTTATTATAAAATGCCAGTAGAAAAAATCTTGTATACAATACGTTACGAAACGATGTCTTTTAGTCACTCGACGTGTTGTCCAACTCAGTAAATGTATTATGGGGTTTCACCATCCTCCGTCCTCCGGAGGAATCAAATGTCAATCATGTCAATCAAATTTCAATCATCTGTCAACCAATGTCAAACTTAAGTGTCAGTCATCTGTCAATGTCTAACCAAACCTACTCCGAACTAATCCAATCTACTCTGAACTAGTATGATTTACTCCGAACTAATGTAACTAGTGCAACCTACTCCAATCTGCTCTGAACTACTCTAACCTATTGTGATAATTCCAAAGTATCTATTTTTATTACCTGGCGCCATCTTTTATCAGTTTTTCGGATTTAATTTAGTAGAGTCTAGTTGAGCTTTTAGAAACCTATATTGGTCGAGTCTAGTTCAGCCTGCGTAAATTTTAAATAGTAAAATAGTGAGGATAACCTCAAAAATTTGAGGTTGGCCCGGGTCAAAACCCCAAAATTTCAGATCAAAGACGCCACCGATCTAGAGATTTTCCCACGGTATCGAAAAAGTTCCCACGCTATTGTAAAATTTCCCATGGTTGGCCCGGGTCAAAACCCCGAAATTTCAGATCAAAGACGCCGTTGATCTAAAGATTTTCCCACGGTATCGAAAAAGTTCCCACGCTATCAAAAAGGTTCCCACGGTTGGCCCGGGTCAAAACCCCGAAATTTCAAATCAAAGACGCCGCCGATCTAGAGATTTTCCCACGATATCGAAAAAGTTCCCAGGCTCAGGTGCCCCCATTAGCTAGACCCAGTTTTTAGGCATGCCTTATTTGATGCAATTGGCGATGAAGATCAATGAAACAACAAATTTTTGGTAAAATTTTATTCATTAAACCTTAAAATAATCACATTTGCTTTTTCCTATAATTAGGTAAAACATTCTAGACAATAAAATACCAAAAACTACAGCTATGGTTATTATACAGGTATAGATTAAGTAAATAGATGCATCAGGTCTCGAATCGGTTGAAGTGGAGTTTATAGTTTCGTTTCTACAGAGGATTTTGGAGATGGTTTCTTGCTGCGGACCAATTCCGATAGTTGTCGATTCCCTGATATCTGCATATATGCTGTTGTTCAGGAATTCCACTCGCAATTTATACTGGTATAATCTATTCCGCGATTCTGGAAGTACTGTCTGGAAAGTACGTGTACGATCATTGTCTATGAGGCGGTAGTAAAGCGGAATCCATAAATCGTTGGAATAGCTATCAGTTTTCAGCTAAGCCTTGATATTTCGGACATCTGATGGCGGATGTATATAGAATATATTTTGAACGACTGCTGCGAGAGCGATGAAATTAGAGCTAAGCCAAACCATTGCCTCAACATTAATGACTGAGTCCACTATTGGGTCAGGGCTCTTATATACAGAAATAACAGGTATTTTGTGATGAGGGAGGTCCATCTACTTGCGTCCTCCAATCAGGTCTATTATAATGCATGAAACAAGGAAGTCTTGTCTGCAACTCAAAAATCTTTTCTACATCCGAGTGGTAATTTTCCCCAGATATTCAAAAGTGTAGTACTATCGACATACTGCAGAAAGAACCCAATTGGTAAATCCTTCAACTCATCAGCACTACAATCTTCTATATTTTTTTCACAAGATAAGAATTTCAACAATTGATCACACATCTTCAAAAGCTGAAACTAGACTTACGAATACATGTAGACAATAATTACGCTAAATTTTGTTTCCCGTTCCTTTTCCTGTTTTATCCACAGCTGGTGCTACAGGTGGCTTCACCTTCTCATTAATCATTTTGATTACCTGACCTTTGGTGACTAAGTCGTTGTCGTTTATAGCATTTGCAGCTCTAACTATTCTCTTGTCACCAATGCTTATATAATTTTTCGTTACATTAAACAGCTTATGTTGTTCTTCTAAGGCAGATATTCGTACAGCCAATTTTGTTTTAATATCATTTTCAATAGACTGATTATTACTCAGTAAACTTCCAATTTTCTTCTGACATTCCTTTATTTGGGACTCCAGCTGCTTATATCTATTTTCTTCTTGTGGGGGTATCGCAGTTTTCACTCGGTTTTCCAGATCTTTTCTGAACGTTTCTGAGATTTCTTGAAGTTTTTTATCCGTGTAGGATTTTGTAACATAATCTTGTGTACCACCACCAGCACTTTTTACCTGGCTCAGTTTGACTACTAAATTTTTGTAGTCGTTAAGACGTTGCGTATGCCCAAACTTATCGACTGATGATGATACTGAGACTTTGTGGCGCAATGGGAAGCCAACTATAGTCTGGCAGGAAGCATGATCTCATATAAAAATGTTTCTTCTTTTTTTTACCTTTTTTCTCTCTCTCTCATTCTCATCGGATAATGAAATAACACTTTGTTTGTTTGATTTTTTTATTATTATTAAAAATTACATAATACATACATTAACTGCTATAAGCTATACAACACTTCCTAAATTGCGTATTTTGATGAAATCTGCTTTGATTTTTTCTGGGTTCAGGTGTACAAGCTCTAACATGAAATAATATAGCTCACAAATATTCAAGTTACAATATTCTTTAAGCACATTTAGACAATTATTTTCATTAACCCGGTATCGGTCGCTACCCTCCCTATAACGCGATCGGTCGCGTGTTAGATTTTATCTAACACTTAAAAAAAAATTCGGAATCAAAACCTAACCCGGCGAGTTTTCTGAAAATTTGTGCCCTACAGACGAAGTGTTTGACCGTGCCGCCCGGACGGGTGTCGACTATGTGCGACATTAAAATATCACGTAGTACTTCAGCATCAGATAATCCGCCATGGCTATCGTAACTTGTTTTTTCGCTCTTGGAACGATCCCCGAGGGACTATCTACATTCTCTGACGACATCTTGAGCCTTACTGGCGCAAAAATACAAACAGATGTCGCATATGATCGACAGTGTCGACTATATGTGGCAGTCGCCCTGGGACTTGCAAGGTGGCCGGATGTCGCATATGGATGTCGCATATGATCGACGGTGTCGACTATATGTGGCAGCCGCCTGAGCGTTTAGCATGCGGTGGACGCAAATGTTGCGACAGCAGTCTATGCCAAATCTAAAAATTGAATGTGTCGCATTTTAACCGACAGTCGTCCAGGAGACAGAATACATGCCGTCGACCATATGCGACGTTTCTTCGGTGTCGCATAGGCTGCTTCAACCGTACGGAAAGAAATAAATTTGAGAAATGCAATTAAGTCTTGGTATTTCAACAAACATCTCAGTCATCGTCCCGATATGGCTACCCCTCTTGAGCCAGCTAAATGCCGATTTGCCATGAGCTTACATAGGAACTCTTCCAGGCACTTCGGGAGGTGGAATGACCTAACTCCACTATTCAAAATTTTATGTGCATAAAACTAAAAATGTTAGATTTTTTCTAACACCGCGACCGATCCCGGGTTAACAGTTTTTACATTGTTATAGTTCAACAGATTGTCATAAAAGGTTCTAAAATCTAGTTCTGCGAGTAAACGCAGCCTATAATCTATTATATCTTGGGTTTTTAAAATGGATTGAATATCGTCTACACAAAAGCATAAATTAACTTCTCTGCTTGTTAACTTAATTATTCTTTCTCCCAAAAACATAGCTGAGGAAACAGTAAAGTTTTCTGATAGAGAATAAACTAATATCACTTCACTAACATCATCATCATCATCATTATCCATTTCCATGGAGGAACTGACAATTTGCAGAAATTCGTTCCATTCCACATCGCTAAAAGATACAGTCACTTGTTCTTCAGGTAGGTTCAAAATCGTACTAGTTACTTTTATACTGGGTATCAATCCTTGAGCGATACTTATTCCGGCAACAATTTTGAAATTCTTGGTTGAATAACAGGTCTCACCCAAAAATTTCGATTCTTTCTTGATTTCTTGGTAATTTTTCGTCACCATACTGTTGAAATAAGTCCAACCCGACAGAGTACAGGACGAATTAAATCCAGTTGTTTCCATTGAACTATAACTTGCCATGCTTCCTCTTCGTACGTGTAGACTGAAGTAAGTTTTGTGAAATTTGTTTTATATAGGAAGCTCCCACCATTATTTTAATGGTTTTGTCCTAACCTTTAATTTGTTTTTTTTCCTCACAGTTGAATATTTATTGATCACATAAATATCTCTAAAATTTTAAAGGATGTAAAATAAATTGAGGAAAATAACGGTAAAAAAATGCCTCGTCGAAGAGATGGAAGTGATAAGCTAACCACCAAAGACGTTGAGGTTGAACAACAACAACAACAACAACCAACGCCCTCAGAGTACATCAATATTTCCGGCAATATGCCTGAATTGTTTTTGAGCGATTTTGATCAAATGGCCCATATATCTGGATGCGAAATGGATGACCTCCATTTTGGAGACACTTCATTCGTTAACGTTTCTGCAGACACCACCACCACCACCACCGCCACCACCACCACTATCAGCACAAAACGGCGATCCCTAAAACGAGGATGGAAGTGCCAATCTCGTAACCACTTGACAAAAGAACAGCGAAATATAGATATACTCTACTGTGAGGAAAAAAATTTGAAACTCACAAAATTTTGTAGTGAGTGTACAAACAATAAATATTCCAAATTATTCATAAGTTGGTGCATTTATTGTCAGGCCTATATATTTAATGACGACTGAAAAATTGTCTTTACTTCTATAGTACTTTTTTCGTTTTTTTTTTTTTTTGAGACCTAATAAATAAGACTTTGCAACATAAAGAAAATGTGAATTATTTATGCTCACTATTTTACTATTTAAAATTTACGCAGGCTGAACTAGAGTAGGTTTCTAAAATCTCAACTAAACTCTACTAAATTAAATCCGAAAAACTGATAAAAGATGGCGCCAGGTAATAAAAATAGATACTTTGGAATTATCACAATAGGTTAGAGTAGTTCAGAGCAGATTGGAGTAGGTTGCACTAGTTACATTTGTTCGGAGTAAATCATACTAGTTCAGAGTAGATTGGATTAGTTCGGAGTAGGTTTGGTTAGACATTGACAGATGACTGATAGATGACTGACACTTAAGTTTGACATTGGTTGACAGATGATTGAAATTTGATTGACATGATTGACATTTGATTCCTCCGGAGGACGCAGGATGGTGAAACCCCATAATACATCTACTCAACTCGGCTTTGCCTCGTTGGACAATTTTCACGTCGCGTGCCTAAAAGATGCTCATTTCGTAACTTATTGTATAAATAGCTATTTTAACCACAAAAACTCTTTCAACTTTAAATGCATTCGGGCAAATTTCCCAGAAACTATCGATACTTTCCATTGCACTCGTTATAATACTATTGAGAATACAGATCCATTATGTCAGGGAATAATAGCATTATGTTAACAAGGCTTCAAATAAACTACGCGTCAATTGAACTCGAACACCCCAATTTTAAGTCATTTTTTGAAAGGCTATAACTCAAAAACTAGCAGGCCGATTTTGTTCAAATTTTCAGGAGTGAAAGGATGCTCTAATTACTATTTAATTTCCAATTCTTAACAAATTTCCGACCACCTGCTAAAAGATACAGGGTGAAACATAAGTATAGTTCATACCAAATAAACTTGTAGTTGTGACATCGATGACGCCATTTTTAAAATCGTTATGGCCAACCGTGAAATTATTCGGCGTCGGATTGACTTAATTGGAATTTGAATTTCCCGCTGGTCATTCAGTTGGTAACACCACTTCAAAAAATGTAATGTTGCCAAATGAAATTCTTGACATTTTGAATTTTGATTGCGTTTTGGCAGTTTACGAGTTGTTGGTTTGAGTGCTATTTATTGTGAGCTAGTTTTTCAAAACAGGTTGTAGTGCGAAGTGTACAAGATGCCGAAGCAGCTTAACAGCCGTTGCAAAGAACTAATCGCATCCTTGTTAGAATATTTCGAACGAGAACGCGATAATAATGGCCCTTTATGTCCCTTAAATGCTGTTAGGAAGGTGAGTTCACAAGTCGTTGATGTCGTGTGACCAAATAGGAATTTCCAATTTGAACTTTATTTTTTCTCATTTTTAGCGCGTAGCAGAGGCTTTGAACTTAAGTATGTCCACTGTCTGTGCTATTTCAAAGGCCAAGGGCGTACCCAGCGAGGGGCAGGGGGGGCAGCTGCCCCCCCCTAAAAATTTTTATAAATTATAAAAAGGCTCCGCTAAGTGCAGAAAATAAAAAAATCAAAATAAACCACTATGGTTTTACTAAAAAAATTACAAACCCGAAAAATATACTACTAAATACTACTAAAATATATTCATATACCTACGTAAGTCAAACGCAGCGCACTGCACAGCCTACTAGATTTGCAATTAGCGGAATTAGCAAAGAAATATGAATTTTCTATTACGATCCTGGCCCCTGCGAATTTGTTGTATTGTGTTGTTTTTCTAACGGAATTCGATTATTTTCATTTGTTATTCAATGTTAATTTGTTTGTGCAAGTACTGCAAGTAAACTTAATTTACTTAGTTGTTGATAAACGTCTATGCTATGTTGTTAGCAGTTACGTTACACTAGTAAACATTGTCAGAAATTTATATCATATTGTACTGTAACGAAAATTACCCTGAGTCCGCCTCTGACTCTTCCCGACCGCGTGGAGAATTCTCGAGACGCAGCGCGAAGCTTCGTACGTGCTGCGGAGAGAATCTTCGAGAAGCAGGCGCTTCGGATATAAAAGGAACAATGTCGGGCGGTGAGAATTGAAGAATAGAATACTTTTATAAATAAATACAAGATACAAGGCGTTACATAAACTAGTTAGTGTGTTTAGTTAAATTAATCAGAGTGAATTTTAGTTAAGTGTTAATAAAAGTATAGTTTTAATTAATTGGCAGCTTTTATCACATCGTAGTCGAACAAGTTCACGCTAAAAACGTTACAGTACTTATTGGAAAATCTGCTGAATCTACCTATTTCGGGCATCTCGGTATCTCCACACTGATAAATGGATATCAGGAAATTTTTTCAAACAGGTAAGTTACAGTTAGTAAGTTACATTCGACGACATTTGTGTAATATCTGTAAATTCCAATTAAAAAAAACAAAATGTTTTTTTCCATGTTACATGTTAAACAAAACACTAACATGGATATCACTCACACTGTATAAAATACTAATAGCGGCATTATTGTGTTTTGCAGCTACTAAAACTCTCAAGAGGAAAAAAGAACATGACAGTAGCAGCGGGAGTGATGATAACAATGATCAAATTTCATCGCCAAGCCCATCTAAAACTGAATCTGAATCTGAGCAACCGCTAAATTCTTTGAGATCTAAGAAAGTCACTGCTCCTAATTTAGAATCTTTACCGTCAACATCTGGCTCTGTAGTCAATCCCGAAATTGAAGAGAATGATGGTTGCCACGAAAATGACTTGGGTCGTTATGTAGGACAAACATTTCACCTGACGATGGAAAGAAAAAAAGAGTTGTTAAAAAATCCGTGGGTTCCACCCAAGAATTATGATTTTGCAGCCGATGCCAGTCATTTGCGAACAAAATTTAATTATGCTTGGTTAGATCAATACACACCATGGTTAGTGTATTCCAAGCGACTAAAGGGTGCTCTGTGTAAGCACTGTGTTTTATTTCCTCCTTCTACTGGCACAGTAAGGGGAGTGTTAGGTTCATTTATGATCAGACCATTTACGAAGTTTAGGAATATGCACGAAGATTGTCGTAAACATGCCACCAATAACTTTCACAAATCTGCATCTGCTGCTGCAAAGGCCTTTCTCGAAAATATACCTGTGGACATTCAAGTTCAAAATTTCCACCAAAAAACAATCGAAGAGAACAAGCAAATATTGGCCTCTATTATTTCCTGTGTAGTATTCTGTGGCACACACGATATGCCTCTACGAGGAAAAGAAGCAGATGAGGGAGTTTTTTTCGATCTAATGAATTTGCGAGTTGAGTCGGGCGACATCAAATTAAAGAATCACCTGGAAAAGTGTCGTAGAAATGCTGTTTATACGTCACCAAAAATACAAAACCAACTCATATATTTATGTGGCGAAGTTATTAGGGAGAGTGTGATAAATGATGCAAAGAAAGCCATGTTCTACACAGTTTTAGCCGACGAGACAGCCGACGTTTCAGGAAAGGAGCAGCTATCCATTGGCTTGCGTTTCTATGATGAAAGTAAAAAAAAAGTCCGAGAAGAATTTGTGGGTTTTGTGGAGCTGACAGCACAGGATGCCCCAGCAATTGCCAATGCAATAGACAATTTTTTAGTTAGCTATAATTTTTCACCGCATAGTTGTGTAGGACTTGGTTTTGATGGCTGCGCTACGATGGCGGGCAAAGAGGGTGGCGTACAAGCGATTTTAAGGAAAAAGTACACACGAGCATTATTTTTTCATTGCTCAAACCATAAAATAAATCTTGTTGTCAATGATGCAAATAATGTTCCGGAAATTAGAAACACTATTGGCACCGTAAAGGATGTTATAACCTTTTTCAGGGAATCCACCACTCGCAGAAGTTCCGCTCCTAATCTATCACGACTGTGTGAGACTAGATGGTCTGAAAAATACAAAAGTATTCGCTTATTTGCACAAAATTTCCTCGAAATTGTGAAATCACTTGAAAAACTATCTATCGAAGGAAACTACGCCACGAGAAAATCTGCGTACCAGTTGCATGCCGCCGTTACCAAACCCTCACTAATTGTTGCCCTAACTATAATTGCAAAATATTCAGCTTTACTGGAGCCGGTTGTTAATGCCTTGCAAGCAAAAACTATGGATTTAATTAAGTTGCAAGAACATCTGAACGTAATCCTTAAGGTTCTGAAGAAAAACCGTGAAGATGCCGACCTAGTTATTGATGAAGTACTTAAAAATGCACAAGACTTTGCATTGGAATTGGAAATAGAAATTTGTATCCCTCGAATTACCAAGAGGCAAATACATAGACACAATCCTCAGACTGTGATAGTGACTACTGGAAGCGTTCGTTAATTATACCGTATCTGGATTCAATTATAGCCTCTTTAAATATTCGCTTTTCTCAAGAACATACTCCAGCGTTTGCCTTAACAAAAATACATCCATTATATATGCTCGACATGGAAACCAATCAAGTAGAACAAAATGCACAATACTTTACCCAGTTTTATAAATTGGACGATATTACTGCGGAAATGGACCTATGGTATAATTTGTGGAAGGAAAAAAAGTCAACTGAGGACCAGCTAAAAGACGTCGAAATAACTGACCTTCTCGACGAGACCGATGTTTTTTATCCCATCCTAAAATAGGCACTTTTGATTTTAATCACAATTCCATGCACCACGGCCACTGTAGAACGATCCTTCAGTACTCTTCGAAGAGTGAAGACTTGGTTGAGAAGTACCATGGGAGAGGAAAGGTTAACAGGATTATGTCTCATGAGTGTGCATCGTGATTTAATTAAATCAAATCGAGAGCAATTTGAAAATCAAGTTTTAAATAAATTTGCGACAAATCCAAGAAAATTGTTATTGAAGTAAAAATTAAGCGAGTTATGTCAAAATTTAGTAATTAAAAAGAGAAATGCAAAATCCATTGTTTTTTTTTTTGGTCAGCCCCCCCCCTATTTCAGATCCTGGGTACGCCCTTGTCAAAGGCAATCAAAAATAACGAAGTTTTGGAATCGCCTTCTAAGAAACAATGCACTTCAAAGAGAGTCTGTGATGTTTCAAAGCTCGATAGCAGTGCTATACGATGGAACTTCCTGATATTGCTGTTAAACGCATATCATTTTTGAGGTCTTATCTAAGACTGAAACAGGAGGCTTTGTAGAGCTTTGTACCAGTTTGTTTTCTTGGACGAGACTTGAATGTTTCAAAATGGTACCATTAATCGCTCTTGGCAAGACAATAACAAGCGACGTGTTAAAACTACGAAAGTTGATGGTAAAAGGTGAATATAAACATGAATACAGAGAGCAGTTGTATTAGATGTACAAATTAAATGCTTTTTTTAGATATATCATACTTCATGCTGGCAATGAAAATGGATTGATTGAACGTGCATCGCTCGTAGTTTCATCGAAAATTCAACTTAACGACTATCATGGGGAAATGAATCAGCAAAACTTTGTACGTTGGTTCGAAAATCAGCTGCTGAAGAACTTGACTGAACCATCTGTCATTGTTATAGACAATGCTCCTTACCACAGCATGTTATTAACGAAGACACCTAATAGTTCGTCTTCCAAGGCTGAAATTCAAAATTGGTTAACCGAACAAAAAGTTGAGTATCCAAATACAGCATTGAAATCTGAACTTGTTACCATTGTTGCAAGATAAGTACCTACAATACCAAAATTGTATGCATTTTATGCTCAACTTTTCAAGTATTGATTTTTCAGGAATAAACCATCAAAAAAGTATGTGGTAGATGACTTGGCAGAACAGTATGGATATAAAGTTTTACGACTACCTCCATGCCACTGCACTTTTAACCCGATTGAATTTATTTGGGGAATTGCAAAAAACTATTATAACCGACATATTGGCAGAGATGGTTATACTTAAGATGCTTGTTCAAAAATGTGGCGAGAGGCACTGGAAACTGTTACCCCTGAAATGTGGAAATAATTGACGAGTGGTATAACAGGGAACAAGTAATGGACAGGCAAGAGGTTCTTCCACTTTTTATCAATGTTGATGAAGACTCTAGCGATTCTAGCGATTTCAGTGATCCAGAATAATTGAAAATATTTTTGATGGTTCAAATATTCATAATATTTAATTATTTATAGTATTTAGAGTGGCTGTAAATAAAATGAGTACTGATTATATTTTATGTGATGATTGACATATGAGTTGTTATTAAATATCTATTAAACCAAGATTTGAAACAATGTTTATAATTCAAGTAATAAATGTTTGCATTATATTATAATATAATCCATTATTTTTTCTGAAAATATTTTGACCAAAGGAAAATATGCAAGAGACGGCAACGCTGTGCCGGTCGAGCTTGACAACCCAACTATAAGTTTATTTGGTATGAACTATAGGTGAGTTTTTTGCGAAAGTTTGGGTTCACCCCATTCTGCTGGAGGGAGGGTTAATAGATTTTTGGTATGCAGTTTAGAAGAGTACCTTGGTGCCTCGGGACGTTTTTGAGATTTTTTGAATATCGCCGCCCACTACGATTTTATCTTGAATTATGCGATTTTATGTAAAATATAGCTATTGACGTCATTATTTCTTTCGAAACAGACACTACAATTATGGCGCATGTGGAAACACACTTTAAAACATATTATACAGGGTCATACAAAAATATACAGTGTGACTATTTTTCTAACCAGAGGTATCTTGGTTATTATTAAAGATATGAGGTCGGTTAAATTAGGGCAAAGTCGCGCAATTTTATGGACAATAAAACGAGGTTTAACACTGGCACCGCTGCTTATAGACATTGCAGGTGGTAAACCAAGAATTACTTCGGTCCGGGATGACAACAGAATTCTTTTACCGGTACGACAAAACAGAACTTCTCAATTCTTCGCGAATAAGGATCGCGTTAGGAATTGAAGCCTCAAAATCAACAAAGGCGTCTCCATGAGAGAAATTTAAGAGCCAGATAGCATGTCCATTATTAAAAGCAGTCCATCGAAAAGCACGAATAAACTGGGCTAATATTCATAGACAATAGACACTGGGGGGAGTAGCTGAATGGTAGGGATGTTTGCTTGTGGATGAATGCAGATTCACGCTGTATCAGAATGACGGGCGTGTATTAGTATGAGAAGAAACGCGTGAGAGCTACAGAAAAGAATGCATGGTAAGTAAGAGAGGCTTTTGGTGGAGGTGGCGTGACAGTTTGGAGTGGGGGGGGGGGGTTATTTATCGGAATAGGTAGACTGACCTGGTAATTTTAATGAGAGAAAGTATGAATGAAGAACGGTAGGTACCGGGATTTGTGTGTAAAGGCGGTTACACACGGACGTGGATGGCTTGATACATATACGTGTATACATCAACGTGCGAACAACAACGTGCATGTCACTTTTGTACAGACGTTCACACAAAACTGTCAGTCTTGCTACTCTTGCTACAGTATTTCGAGTGTGCATACTCTAATTCTAGCGATTCCAGAATTCATTTGAGCGTCATTCTACAGTTTGCACATTCAAAAACGTGACGGTATTTTGCATACACATTGATGTTTTTGTTTGCGCGTTCATGTATGTGCGTACATGACATCCACGTCCGTGTGCCTTATAGGCGGTTACACACGAACGTGTATGTATGAAAACATGTACGCACATACATAAACGCGCGAACAAAAACATCAATGTGTATGCAGTATACCATCGCGTTTTTGAATGTGCAAGCGGTAGAACGGTCGGTCAGGTGAATTTCCACACATCAATCGAACTCGAACACCCCAATTTTTGGTCACTTTTTGTAAGACCATAACTCAAAATCTAGCAAGCCGATTTTGTTTAAATTTTCAGGAGTGAAAGGCTGCTCTAATTGCTAATTAATTTTCATTTGCTAACATCTTTCCGCCCACCTGCTGAAAGATACAGGGGAAACATAAGCTGGCGATTTCTTTACGAAACTTTGGGTTCACCTCATTCTTCTGGAGGGAGGGTTAAGTAAATTTTTGGTATTCAGTTTAGAAGAGTACCTTAGTACTTCGGGACGTTTTTGAGATTTTTTTAATATCGCAGCCCACTATGATTTCATGAGTTATGCGATTTTATATAAAATATAGCTTTTGATGTCATTAGCTTTTCGAAACAAACACTACAATTATGACGCATGTGAAAACATACTTAGAACATATTATACAGGGTCGTACAAAAATATACAGTGTGTCTATTTTGCTAACCAGAGGTAACTTGGTTATTATTGAAGATACGAAGTCGGTTAAATTATAGGGCAAAGTCGCGCAATTTTATGTCCAATAAAATGGAGGCTTGAAATATTCCAGCGAAATCCGGAAAAAAACTGAAATTTTGTGAAATTGTATTTTTGTGAATTTAGTTGATGTGTTATTGAAAAATAAATGTCACTTCATCATTGCCACTTTTAGCGAGATTTATTAGATTACTAATAATAAATTAAAAAAAAAAAAAAAAACATTTATAAGTAGACGTTATTAAAATGAAATAAAAACAAAACACATATTAAATGAAATTTAACAAAAATGAGAATAAAATTAACAAGGACTTCACAAAAGGATTATTAGTACTTGGTAGGCCCACCCCGATTTCTAAGCACATCCGCCACTCTCCTCGGCATACTATCTATCAAATCCCTTATTAAATTCTGGGGAATAGCTTCCCACTCTTGCCTTACTGCATTCACCAATTCATTCAAATCTGCAAAACCATTTACCCGTTCAGCCAGTCTCAATTTCATTCTAATCCATACATGCTCAATCGGATTCATGTCAGGTGACTTTGCAGGCCACTCCATTCTTTCAATATTGTTATTCCTAATTTCGGTAACAATATTTGCTCGATGTGGACGAGCATTATCATCCACAAAAACAAAATCATTACCAAAGTTGTTCGCATATGGAACAGCAATATCTCTTACACACAAATCACGGTACCGTTCTGCATTCATACTTTCTCTCATTCAAATTACCAGTTCAGTCTTCCCATTCCGATTAATACCCCCCCAAACTGTCACGCCACCACCACAAAAGGCCTCTCTTGCTTCCATACATACATCTCTATATCTCTCACCCGTTTCTCTCCATACTAATACACGCCCGTCTTTCTGATATACCGAATCTACATTCATCCACAAACAAACATCTCTGCCATTCAGCTACTCCCCAGTGTCTATGAATATTAGCCCAGTTTAGCCGTGCTCTTCGATGAGCTGGTTTCAATAAAGGACATGCTGCTCGCCTTCTGGCTCTTAAATTTCTCTCGTGGAGACGTCTTCGAATTGTAGATTTTGATGCTTCAACTCCTACCGCTGTCCTTATTTAAGAATTTAGAGTTCTGTTTCGTTGCACTGTCAAAAGGATTCTATTGTCATCCCGGGCAGAAGTAATTCTTGGTCTACCACCTGCATGTCTATAAGCAGCGGTGCCAGTGTTATGAACACGATCTAAAACGCCCTTTATTGTAGAGGGAGCTTTACCATATATTTTCCCAATATCTCTTAAGGTCTAGTCTGGTTAACCTAAATCAATATAACTCCTATGAATACATTTATTTTTTATAATAGCTAAAATTGTGATTTTACCTTATAATGTTCTCCATTTCATTCGGGGTTAATCGTGACTGTTCCATTATTATTATTTTTATCAATAAAAATATAGCCTAATTTGCAAAATTAGGGAAAACTGCCAAACTTGACTATTGCCACTGACAATATTGGTTGTTATGTGGAACTTTTTGTTTTTTTAGACCACCTACAATGCCTCCTGTACTGATCAGCCGATATTAACCCTGCAGTGGTGGCGCCCAGTCTCTCGTGCCCGAGCTTCATAATCCAATTTATAAAAAATGTGAGGATTAATTTGCGGTCTTCGCCGTTCCAGTACCTTCCTATAATGTAGTTTACTAGCGAACGTCATAAGTGTTATGTGCTAAATATTTTATTAAGCGGCTTGGTAATAATTTCGGGTCTGGTGGACTTGGCGCCACTGCTGGCGATTTGCCGATGGTGGTGTTTCAGAATATTTCCACCTCCGGTATGTCTGTTGTAAGTTCAGTTTATATGTACAATTATTGTATTTCTTATGAATTTGTACAATTATGAGTTATGAAAGTTAATCTTTTTCTCGAGTGCTTATGTTATTTTAGGGTGTAGAGACTGATACCGAGGGAAATTTTGATGATGAGGAGTCTGAAGCAGAGGAAGACAATATTGAGGAACGATCTTGGGAGCAAGATGGTGAAGATAAACCAGAAGTAGAACCAAGTGCATAAATTCCTCGATTTCCTACTTTCATTGGAAAGGATGGTTCTGTCTGAAAAAAAACATGGACAAAATCGAAAACTTTATTTGTTTATCACATGCTGTTTTTATGTGTCTCATTTGTAAGCTACCCTAATTTTATACGAAATATGTTTTGTAGATTATAGTTAATATATTTTTTCTACAAACGTGTTAAAAATGCAATTTTTAACACCCCCTCGAAGCATTAAAAATGTTACTTTATCGCACTAGTGTTAAAAGTCTTTAAGGCACTAGTGTTAAAAATGAAACATCAAAATTTGAAAGCAAACGTCAAAAAAAGTTTGTATTTTTAATTATTTACAGTAATATTAATTGTAAAATTTGAACAACTGAGGAAGCTCCTTCGGCCGCCTCCTCTATATTTTTCAAGGGATTGATGCAACCCTCTTTTTCTTGTGTATTTTGTTGCATTTTTAGCAATAAGCTCACTGATCACGATAGACTATACGACAGACTTTCAAGAAACTGACGAGACATTTCATTACCTGTAAAACAAGGTGCTGGTTGTTTGAATTTTTTGACAAATATCAACTTCAATAATTTAATGTAGGAAAGATGCTTCCAATTTATTATTTATTTAAAATTCCAATTTGTCACTGGTTATTGCTTGTTATTGCCGTTTGTAGAAAAAATATTGTATGATATTTGTGTTAAAAGTATTTTTAAGGCACTTATGTGAATTGCAGAATTCGCTTCGCTCATTCTGCAAACTTTCACATGCGTGCCTCAAAAATGTACTTTTAACACTTATATCATAAATAACTATTAATTTCCTTTTTTATGTTGTTTTATTGTTCACTGTTTATGGACCTTTTGTAATTCTGTCAATTTTTGGCACTCCTAAACAAAAATTATTTCCACATTTAACAATAAAATAGAAGCAAACACTCTCTAAAATTAAAAATAATGGTCCCAGTCTAAATATTTCATCTATTTCCAATATTCCATGATTTTTTAAGAATATGGGTCTCTCAGACTTGGCGCCACTACTATTGCTAAAAAAGAGGCGCCACCACTGCAGGGTTAACATTTTATCTGTTGGGTACTTATTGCAAAAAAAAAGCTTGCTTATTGCAAGTATAAAAATTTGAACGCATTATTAGGGTGTTCCAGGTTAATGGGCAGGGCGGAAGACGATCTCTGCAGATTCTGTTCAGACGCAATAAAGACCACAGAGCACCTGCTCTGCGAATGTCCAGCCCAATTCTGCAAGAGGCTCAAATTCCTCGAGGGAGCAACACTGTCACCAGAAGAAGTGGACCAACGCCTACGCTTGGTGGAGACAAATTGAGATGTAGAGTCACGCACAAAATATCTGCAAAGGTAGCAGTGCTGAGCGGCTGAAAAACCGAAACGACTCCCCCAGCAATCTACAATCTACAATCTAGGGTGTTTCAATTAGAGCTTCCAGATGTTTTTTTCAATTCCAGCGAAAAGCCAACTAGGAAACATTTAATACTTTATAGTAATAAGTAAAATTATCGTTATCAATTATACGTAAAATACAATATCCAACAAATAGCCATCGCGACTTCTCTCACAGCAGACAACGCTTTTGCCAACATTTTCGATCACATCTGTGCACATTTACGGTGGTATCTCACGAATAATGCGCCGAATCACATCTTTCAACTCTTGAATTGTTTTGGGATTGTTCACATACGCTTTTATTTTAATGTAAGCGGCGCATGTCACACAGCAAGATAAACCATTGACTTATTGCAAACACGGTTTGGAAGGTAAACTTCTTTCAAGAAATGGGGATGTCAATTGGCTGCCTAGATCTTGCGATCTAACGTAACTAGACTCTTTTTTGTGGGGTTATATCAAAAGCAAAGCGTATTCTAACAATCCCCCAAACAATTCAAGAGTTGAAAGATGAGATTCGGCGTATTATTCGTGAGATACCACCGGAAATGTGCATAAATAAATGTGATCAAAAATTTTGGCAAACAAATTGTGTGTTGTGAGAGAAGTCTGGTGGCCATTTGTTGGATATTACGATTCACGTATAATTGTAAACGATCATGTTACTTATTGCTATAACGTATTAAATGTTTCCTAGATTCCTTTTCATTTGAATTGAGAAAAACATCCGGAAACACTTATCAGAACACCCTATATACTTTTGTATGACCCTGTATAATAAGTTCTAAGTGTGTTTCCACATGCGCCATAATTGTAGTATTTGTTTCGAAAGAAATAATGACGTCAATAGCTATATTTTACATAAAATAGTTTAACTCATGATAAAATCGTAGTCGGCTGCGATATTCAAAAAATCTCAAAAAAATCCCGAGGTACTAAGGTACTCTTCTAAACTACATACCAAAAATCTACTTAGCCCTCCCTCCAGCAGAATGGGGTGAACCGAAACTTTCGTAAAGAAATCGCCAACTTATTTTTCACCCTGTATCTTTTTGCAGGTGGACGTAAATCTGTTAGCAAATGGAAATTAATTAGCAATTAAAGCAGCCTTTCACTCCTGAAAATTTAAACAAAATCTGCCAGCTAGATTTTGAGTTATGGTCTTACAAGAAGTGACCAAAAATTGGGATGTTCGAGTTCGATTGATGCGTAGAAATTCACCTGACCGTCTTTCTACCGCTTGCACGTTCAAAAATGCGATGGTATTCTGCATACACATTGATATTTTTTTTTCGCGCGTTCATGTATGTGCGTACATGTTTTCAGACATCCACGTCCGTGTGTAACCGCCTTTAACGCAAATCACGGTACCGTTCTTCAGTCATACTTTCTCTCATTAAAATTACCAGTTCAGTCTACCCATTCCGGTAAATAACCCCCCCCCTCCAAACTGTCACGCCGCCACCACCAAAAGCCTCTCTTACTTCCATGCATTCCTTTCTGTAGCTCACACGCGTTTCTTTACATACTAATACACGCCCGTCATTCTGATACAGCGTGAATCTGCATTCATCCACAAGCAAACATCCCTACCATTCAGCTACTCCCCCCCAGTGTCTATTGTCTATGAATATTAGCCCAGTTTATTCGTGCTCTTCGATGGACTGCTTTCAATAATGGACATGCTGTCTGGCTCTTAAATTTCTCTCATAGAGACGTTCTGTTGTCATCCCGGACCGAAGTAATTTTTGGTTTACCACCTGCAATGTCTATAAGCAGCGGTGACAGTGTTAAACCCCGTTTTATTGGCCATAAAATTGGGCGACTTTGCTCTAATTTAACCGACCTCACATCTTTAATATTCACCAAGAGACCTCTGGTTAGAAAAATAGACACACTGTATATTTTTGTATGACCATGTATAATATGTTTTAAAGTGTGTTTCCACATGCGCCATAATTGTAGTGTCTGTTTCGAAAGAAATAATGACGTCAATAGCTATATTTTACCTAAAATCGCATAATTCAAGATAAAATCGTAGTGGGCTGCGATACTCAAAAAATCTCAAAAACGTCCCGAGGTGCTAAGGTACTCTTCTAAACTGCATACCAAAAATCTACTCAACCCTCCCTCCAGCAGAATGGGGTGAACCCAAACTTTCGTAAAAAAAATCGCCTACTTATGTTTCACCCTGTATCTTTTAGCAGGTGGCCGGAAATCTGTTAAGAACTGGAAATTAAATAGTAATTAGGGTATCCTTTCACTCGTGAATTTGAACAAAATCGTCCTGCTAGTTTTTGAGTTATAGCCTTTCAAAAAGTGACTAAAAATTGGGGTGTTCGAGTTCAATTGACGCGTAGTTTATACCTTCGATAGTAAATTAGGGATCCGGTTACTATATTTTAAATTCCGGCGTGTCAAAATGACATTATTATGGACTTCAGTTGTAGTGTCGAAATGACATACCTTATTGGATTGAGTACAGACGTTTAATGGTAGTGTGGAGGTCGACTCCGGAATCAGCCAGCAATGAGGCCGAAGACCTTCGGAACCAGTGACCAGGATATTAGGCGGAATGGGGTAACTTTGAAAAGGAAGCAATCCTTTTGGGCGTATTTCCGGAGGTATGCATAACCACTGGTTGCTTCGTACATCTATTCTTAAAAAACCGAGAAGTTTCGGCATCGCTGGGTCTCATTGCTGTATAGATCCGAACTATCTGCACCATATTGATCCCTTTGACTTCGCCAGGCCTAACGAAAAATTCTCGGGAAACATTTTTTTTTTATAAGGGACGATGAAGGGACTGTTTTCAGAGTTGTGATACCTATGCCGTGTTAGTTTTTGTCATCTTTTTCGTCGATTTGCTCCGAAATTTCGACAGACACGTGACTGGATCAGACAGTTTCAATTTACAAATCACGTGTTTGTCAAAATTTCGGAGCAAATTGACGAAAAAGATGAAACAAACAAACACGGCTCTAGACAACTCTGAAAACATTCATCGTGCACATCTTCCCTTCCCAGAATTTTTAACTCCCCTCTTCTGCATGCTCCACTTATACCCATAACCATTGCCACTTTTAATAGCAAAAATGTTTCATTCTCCGCCTCTTGTAAAAACTTTGCAATATTTTCTTTGTTGAGAATTCTGGACTTTTTGGGTGTATATAAGAGTCGGAGTTCCATATATTATCGAGAACTTATTATCATTGAGTAATAGCTCCATAAACTTGAAGATTTTTTAGTTATTGATTGTTCCTTAAAATAAGCTAAAAGTACCTTCTCGTGCGCAATATTCTCAACATTTTTCTTGTTATGCCAACTTTCATAACTGGCATAGGTTAGGTTCTTTCATATACGCTTCTACACTTTCCAAGCATTAGGTTATTTCTAAATCTGAGGGAGATCTTCCAAATTCTTCGAATTGAATTTTGTCCTCCTGCGAATGAGTAGAGAAAGGTTTTATTAATAAATTGCTAATTTTATTAATTTTGTCTAATGTTTATTTATTGGTGAAAAACACTAATTTGAATTTCAATTACCGACCCGCCGATGCATTTACGCATCACACAACGCCCGCCAAACTTCTCAAGTTATTAAAATTATTCTCAAATTGCAACAAAAACTTATCCGAGCCACTCCATCAGGTGGCCCCGTTTTCACGTATAAAAACAAGTGGTTAGTGCAAGCGCAAGCGCGGCGTGACCTCGAGTAACCTTTTCCAACGTATTGCCATGTGCAGTTGGGCCGTTGTGAGATCAGTGAGATGTGCTCAGACGGATAGTCTAGCCAGTTTAGTTTAGTCAGTCGCATGGATTATTTGTTTAGGAAATCTAGGAATAATAACGACAGGAATTTTTTCGCCGGGATCAAATTATAAAATGATAAGTAATTTGACCTGACGATTGTAATCACTATTGAACTAAAAAAAAAAAAAAAATTATTTTAAAAGGACCGACATATTATTTTGCGCCAGTGCCACGGCCCCTTGGCCCCTTAGAGCGAGCCGCCACTGAAATATTCGGAATGTTGTCCTTCAGTTTACTATTTACCTACTTATCTTATGAATAAAAAGTTTATTTTGTTGTTCTTTTTAAGTAATGAAATTAAAGCCTAATACAAAAACATGCTTTATTAGGGTTCCCAAAATTTTATATTCAGCATCACTCAAAAAAAAGGTTTGTATCTGGGTCTATTTTGACCCTGTTCTGTGATCTCAAGATTCAAAGTTATATTGGGACTTTGGACGGCGAGGGTTTAAAAAAATCTGGTGGAATTCTTAAGAAAGTTATTAGCATTTTAATGTTTATTAAATTTGGCACTGAAAATATCCCATTTACAATTTGGCACAGAAAAAATTTAAATACCTATGTAATAACCTAAAAAATTCGAAGGTGACTAAAAATTGTGGCCAGATCAATTTTTCCTGTTGTAATTTAGAGATTTTGCAATTTTAATAGATATTGCATTTTAGAGGTTAACAACCAATTTTTAAAAACTTTTATATCATACCAATACATTATTGTATTTTTATACCTTAGATACCATCTACATAATTCATTACTTTATGCCCGTGCGGGCATAAAGTACACATTAAGGCCCGCGCGGGCATAAAGACGCAAAAAACAGTTTCCAATTAACTTATTCTTCATTACCAAAATATAAATTTACGCTGATAAACATATTATTTTTGTCAAAAAACTATGATGTTTGCACACTGATAACAATTTGCGAAGTGACACTTTTTTCCCAGGTATTTATTATTCACAACCAACTGGTATGACATGAATGTTTGTATGCACCACGGGTACTAACAGATATATATACCCTCGGGCGACTTACGAACCCTCGGGCCAGAGGCCCTTGGCTTTGTAAGACTATCGCCTTCAGGGCATAATCATCTACTTAGTATCCTTGATACCTAAATACCTAACTATTATGTTATGAATAAAAAAAAAAGATACCTATCACTGTACGAAATAAGTACCTATTGTAATTTCAAGAAAAAAAAAATCAAAAATAAGGAAGTTGAATTTTAACATTCATATTCATATTCATATTACGAAGAATGGTCGAGGAGGATTTTTTCAAACTATTTTTCTAGGATTAGTTTAGTGTTGCTGTAGTTTAGTTTTAATTCCATATTTTTCGTGATATAATATAAGTGATACCGCAGTTAATTTTATCTAAAGTCAATTTGTTTAACAGTTGTTTATGAAGTGAGTTTCAGTGAACCCGGCATCCTTGACAATATATTTTTATCTCGAGGTATTACGTAACCCATCACCACTTAAAAATATCTCATGATTTATAGGCTCCAAACAGCTCTTTGACAGTGATGTCATTAATCAGAAAATAATGCATTTTTTCAGAGAGTTGATAAGCCTAGTAGCACCACAACGACAAACGTACGCCTATACGCAAACCATAAACACGGCCCTCCTAGCTAAACGAATATAAATGACACTATCCGAGGGTAAATCTGGCTAATCTCGACCCTCTCCACTCCCGATTATCTTCGTGATTATCGTTCTTATGCAACGACATTCCACTAGGCTTTGATATATCAATTTTGGGGTTTGGGTGACGTTCAATGCAGTGGTGCCAGTTTTGTACTGATTGATTTCTATAGGTAATTATTAAAGAACATTATAAATGTATGGATAGAAAAATATATTTAGGTATTTACCTACTATTTGTTTCACGAGGGTTTGTACTTTTGCCTTCCTTTTTTAACAAATAAAAATTGACTGAAACAAATTAATGAAGTCAAAAACGTTCGTCGGTTTTTAAACCAGGACTGGGATTATAAAACGGATAGAGATAGTTATTTCTATCTCTATGGCACTTCTTCTCTCTTTTCAAAAGCAATTGAGAAGGGACTTCAATAGAGATAGAGAAAATATCTTTATTTGTAACATAGTCCCAGAGGGCTGAAGTAATTCAATACAATACAGAATCTGAACGCTACTGAATTTTTATAAATCAATCTACGACAAACCTTTTTTTCCAAGTTATGACATTTTCGATGTCAAAAGTACAATCCTTCATTAAATGAACCTTACCTATTTTTCAATTATAATACCCTTTTCTCATTAAATGCATCGGCTCCCGATTTGAAAGTGAGATTTTTTCCATATGGCATAGAACCCCTAACTTTCGGCTAAGCTCGCTTCCCTTTTGTCACAAAATATCCATTTCTTAGATCATTAACTTCAAATTATCCTTCCTCTTTGACAATATTTAAACTATATGCTTATTTTCCCGAAACTTTGCTAGACACAGAAACCGCCTGCTGTCTCCAGCAAGTCTTCCCAAGTAAAAAACGCCATCAATCAGATAACAAGACAGGCTTACCACCCCTGCACAAACAGAAGGCAGCGGGCCATAAAGTGGCAAAATTGAGATATAAGAATCTTATTGGACCGTGCAGATAACTCGATTCGACGCTTCTGTTTTATTCTTCATTAGGTCGGCTATTAGATGGCAGGATTGGAAGAATATTTGGGATTTTATTTTAAAGTTAAAGTCATGGGTATAAATAAGATAAAATCCGTGCTCTACCAGTTAATTGTTGCTTGTAACAGATCTACCATGTGTTAGAGGCATTACCGGATTTGAGGAGGCAACAAGTTGAAATATTATGTATTTTGCTGTATAAATAAATAAATAAATAAGTAATGATCAAATAATCATTGTTTCCATTTCAATTCACCTACTATTATTGGTCTGTGTACGTGAGATTGACACATTTTATAATAGGTATGTAATTTATTTATAGATGGGCTATAGAGTCCGTCCATAAACTACAGTAGCGCCCTCTTTCGACAGCAATGTAAGTTCTTGTATTATGACAAGTGCTTGATTCCATTTACACAAATGTAATTTTTGTTATTAAAAACGATTTCAAAGCGAAATATTTTTCATTATAAAGGTATGGTTGTTTACACGGAACAATTGTATTTAATTTCACTTTTTTTCTTGTAATTATTATTTGCCAAACACTTTTTATTATCATTTATTCAGGCTTTTGTGCATACCCACTACTTGTCATGCCTTTACCCAGGAACAGTTTCACAAATTATTGTGTTGTTAACTGTGGCAATAATTATGCCAACACAAGTGGAAATGTTCACTTCTACAGTTTTTCTAGTCGGTCCCATGATCAGGAAAGACACAGGAATTATACACTGAGTTTTCGTATTGATTTATGGTCTATTTTTTTCATACAATAGATTTTGACATTGTCAACTTTGAAACATAACCCTTTAACGTTCTCTGGTGTAAACCTAGTATAGTCCAATGAACTATAACCAAAAACTGGAATGCTAACACATAAGGACGAACTTGAAGCCTAGTGCGGCTGCTGCGGAGGGGATACCTGCTTTTGTCGCACTCATTATGTTAAATGGCGAAAATTGCTTCCAACACGTATTCCAATTGATGAAACCTGTGAAGGGAAATATGACAAAACTTTCGAAAACGTCATATGTCAGCGAGCAACAGAAAAAAACAACATTCCCCTTGTGGCATCTGTCTTTCATGGCTTAATTTTTTTGGCAGATATGGCAATGTGTGCGCATTCCAGTTTTTAGCTATAGTTCATTGGTATAGTCCGACAAATACCATTTTAAAGTCACGTGATATTGGTGGCAAAAAACGTATATTCATTGAATATGTCGTTGATATCACCTACAAAAAGCTACTGGTGGTTAATTACTATTGAATTTTAAGATATGTTCCCACTAGAATTTTACAAACGCGTTTCTGAAGTAGTATTGACCAATCAGATGGGAATTTTATTACTTGCAATTGTTGCGAGACTCACTTTTGTCGCATCTGCTGCCCCTTGTAATACATTCTGAACTTGAATTGGGTACCCGTTTTCTATTTGCTTCTTTTCGAGTTGGAAAAAGGTTAATATAGTCAAAATTATCAGCTGTGTTTGTTCGTTGTATCATTTTCGAAAATAACTTTGACAAACTAATTGATGACAGTGATGGATTCTATTTCAGGTAAGAATTTTATTATTAATAATTAGACACCAATTTTTTTGTCAATTTTACTATCACCGCTGTTTGAGATGTATTCAACAAGGATAGAGAAAAATCACGTGACTTTAAAATGGTATTTGTTGGACTTTACCACCTTGTTTATTCCTTATTTTAACCCTAAAAATCTGGTTGTAATCATCCTAAAAACATCGTTATTCAATATACGTTGATCTCCGACGTCAGTTTATCACAAGATTTTTCTGGATGCGGTCGTATTTTTAAAAGTGGTACACCATATATACCAGTGGGACTCGAGAAACATCAATTATGTTGTTTTATGGGCTTCAATTCATTTTTTTATATTACGCATGCATCATAATCAACGATTATCGCACGCTGCAGCGTGCATAAAATGATGTTTATGCACGAACGGGCGTAAAAGTGCACTTTTACGCCCGCATTTTAAAGCGTGAAGTAGTACTTTTACGCCCTAGGGCGCCTTTTAATCCCGCGGGCCTGAAAGTTTCAAAAATTAACAAAAATTCGTCATTTTTTTAAAAACTTTTTGTATTTCTATTGCTTACAACCAATTTCATAATCAACTTAAAGTAAACTTTAAATTTAAAGCTCCATTTGAAGTTGAAAAATCCTATCCTAAAAGTCTATTTAGCTAAAGTAACTTTTAATTCTCTATTATGAAATTGGCCGTTAGTCCAAAAAATACCAACTTTTTTTAACAACACAAGCTTTATTTCAATTAATAAGAATAATGAAATAAGCAATAATGGTAAAATTCAATCTACTTTGAAATTGAAAATACAATTTTTACAGTTTTTAATTTTTTAAACCGGCCCTTTTCCAAAGAAATACACAAAAGAACTGTTGCCTTCAACATTGAGTAAAAGCTCCATAGGGTGGATGGCTTATTTTTTTTGCATTTTTCATATTAATGTATATGCCAGGCCAGGAGAGTTTCTTCTACAAAGTACTGCTGCTCATTTACACTATGTTGGGCACATCAGGAAATAAAGTCCTCATATGTTTTTTCATAGAGTCTTTTGGAATTTGAAGGTATACATGTTTCTTGGCCTCTTCAACGGCCTCAAGAATAAACTTGAGCATGCTATTTTGCTCCATTTTCAGACGCACTACCATCATAAGAATACCATACACGTACACTACACAGCATATAATTATTTGTTTGTATTGTTCTGGGTTGCTATAATAGTTACGTGATACTTTTGTCAACAACTGCTTCCTTGATCTAAATTTGACAAAAACTTAGGACCTATTGCGGTAAAGATGAAAATTTATATTTTGAAATATTTTTAATTGATGTCATTACAAAATTGAAAATATATAATTTTTTAAATATCAAAATGAAAACATGCTCATCGTGCATAAAATCTTGTATGCACCTCAGTCAAAAAGAGCTTTAACGCCCTCAGCGTGTAAACAGCCCTCGGCTAACGCCTCAGGCTGTTACACACGCTGCGGGCGTTAAAGCTGTACTTTTTGACCTAGGTGCATAAATAACTATTATGATGCGCCTACCTTTTCATTACCTAGATATTCACCTGCCGTTTAAATTACTATTCATCAAAATGAATGAACACATTTAAAACATTTTTGAGATTATGATGCATTTGTAATATAAAATAGCGTATGATATGCGTGTATAAGAGGCCTTTAAAGCCCTTGCGACTTACAAAACACTCCGCTGCGCGTCGTGTTTTGAAATATGTCGCGCGTGCTTTAAAGGCCCTCTTATACACTTATATCATAATATACTATTATCAATATTTATAATCCGGGAGGGTTTTTGACGAATCAAATAGGTAATTATTGTCTATATAATTATGTATACTGAATAGATATAAATTCAAATTTCTATTGCTGTACTAAGATTGTTAGTAAAAAACTATACATATTTACAACTTAGAACTAATTTTGTGAATTTTGTACACATTTTGAATTATTTTTTCTATAAGTTCTACTCCTAGTTCAAGATTCATATTTTGATACATGCTTCCTATACATATCTCCATAAAATATCAATCAAGTTTTCATCCTGTTCTTTTTGCGCTAGGAAAATTTTCCCAAATTTTCTTTCAAATGTATACAATTGTCAATTTTACCATTGAAATAGGATATTAAGTATCAAGAACGGTAAGTAAGATTTACTGGTCAAAGACAATGTTTGGAGACTGAGCGAAGCGAAGTCTCCAATATTGTCTGAGACCAGTAAATCTTTACCGTTTGTGATGCTTATACTATTTTTTGTACGACTTGTGGAAGAGAAAGTATACTGCGTTTATAATAATGGTTATCTATACTTATTCGGATCATACCCTAAATATCAGTGAAAATTTTCAAGATTGCTTTGTTATAAAATTACCATGGTTCATGGTTGTCATGTATGCGTTTATTTGTTCAAGTGTTTTTGACCAATTTTTTTTACAAACTGATACATTGTTATCAAAAGCGTCGTATTTCGCGTATATTTGTGAATTTTTGGCAAAAAAAATCAACTAACCAACAACTAATGAGTGACGAGAGTGAAAATTCGGACCTAGAAGGAGCTTGGCGAATAGGATGCTCAGCTATAATACCAGAAAAATCGAAGGAACGATATGAAAATACGTATGGACTTTTCCGGAAGTGGTTTGAGGAGAAAAGTGGAAAAAATATCGATGAAAAAATCCTGATGGCCTATTTCGTACAAAGAAATCAACAGCTAAAAGCGCCGGGCAGTTTATGGGCTGAATACTCGATGTTGAAAGCCACAATTTTTCTACATCATTCCATTGATATTTCTAAGTTTTTGACGTTAATTACATTCTTAAAAAGGAAAAATGTTGGACACAAACCAAAAAAGGCTAGCGTTTTCACAAAGGAAGAAATGTCCAGATTTTTATTAGAGGCACCAGATGATATTTTTTTAATTCAAAAGGTAAATTGGCAATAATAATTTCCATTTTATGTATTAATATTTCATATTTTATTTTCAGGTAGGAATGATATTAGGTGTGTCAGGTGCCTGCAGGAGGGAGGAACTATATAATATAACTCTAAATGATATCGAGGATCGAGATTCCTTCATTATAGTGAAAATTCCCAACACCAAAGCACACATTCAGCGGTCATTTACAATTACCAATGTGGAAAATGAAACCATTCATTATTTGGAGATTATTCGAAAATACATTAGGCTTAGACCAAGCGACGTAAAATCTGCACGAATGTTTTTAAATTTTCAGAAAGGAAAATGCACTAAGCAAGTGGTAGGGAAAGGCACAATTGGTAAATGGCCCATGATAATAGCAAAATATTTAAAATTAGGAAATCCAACCGATTATACTGGTCATTCATTCAGACGTACTTCAGCTACGCTTTTGGCCAATAAAGGGGTGGATATTTTAGGATTAAAAAGACATGGTGGCTGGAAATCTTCAGCCGCAGCTGAAAGCTACGTTGAGGACTCACTGCAAAACAAAATTGAGTTTGCAGGAAAAATTTTACATGGCAATACTGATTCTTCTTCAGCAAATTCCACGTCTGTATCATGTGCAACATTTTCAGTTAATGCGAACGATCCTGACAAAGCCACATTCCGTATTACTATTAAAAATTGTGATAACTGTACGTTTAATTTTAATGTTAATAAATAAAATAATTGTGTATTCTTTTTTTTGTATAGTTTTTCATTTTTATTTCTGGATGATCTAGGATAAATTTCCGAACATGACTAATATTACTTACCGTTCTAGAACGGTAAGTAATTCACTTACCGTTCTGTCAGCCTTGCCAACCAGTAAATACAACATACCGACGTCAAAACACTGTCGGTAAATAATCAAAATAGTCAAGTCGTACAAAAATAATATTTTGTGGTGTGATAACGATAATGAAAAATTTTAAATGAGCAGTAATTTTTATTATAATATTTTTCTGATTAGTTTTTGATTTTGTCATTCCAGTTTTCACAATATCCGATGATTAGGAAAAATGTGGGACCATATTTAGGATCATATGGATTTGTTATAGAGTTTGATGTGATTTTTCTTCAGTTATTTTATATTTCGTTTTTGTTATAAATCTGTTTGAAAGCTATTGTGTTTTATATTCTGATCCCCAGAAGTTCCATATTATTATTGCATTATTTATAAAGGTGTGGTATAGGGTTTGTACCAGAGAACACTACCTACATATTTAGTCCTAAATGGTCTCTGGTAAAATGGTTTACCGCCTAATATAGAGAGGAAAAAAATAGAAAACTCGATTGCTAGTGACATATCATCTTTTCTTGTTTCCAGAAGACTGCATAATTAGCATTTTCTGTATAAAATAGTTTCAGGATAATTTTGCCCGTCAAAGGGATAAACAATACCTCTTGGCCCTGATTGGTCGCAAAATGAGGTGTCCCTGCAGGTTGACATCATGGTGATTTCCATTTGCCAATCAGTGCTCAGTCAGTGTATCTGCATCTTTTTCTAAAAGCATGTAACATGTAATGATAAGGATATATTTTATTGCATTGGTTCGACAAATGGAAATTGCTATCAGTGCAAATGGCATGTTGCGATCAATAAGCGGCATTGTTTATGTTTCAAAATTGAGGATGTCAAAATCTATCTTGGGGAAGTTACTTTCAATGTTACTTTACTCTTTATCGTTTTAAGATCCAATTCAAAAAATAGTAAAATGTGGGAGCCAGAAAGACAGTCGAGGATTTGTAGCGTCCATTTTATTGTTATACCTACCTGTAGCCACAGTTTCTGTAGCTCATTAGCATAAGGAGACCTGTTTATGGAGGTTTGGCGCATAACATGCCCTTTCAAAATTGAAAAGTCTCCCCCAACTTTTCGTTCAACTACTTGCAATATATGTTCAGCTTTCACTAGAGCCACACCTTATTTGTATGCAGCTTCGTGGAGATTAAATTTTATATTTTGGAAACCAAAATGTATTTCCAGCTCCATTTTTCGAAATTCTAGTGAAAATTTGAAAAACTATTAATACAAAAACTTTTGACATCTCTCACTAGGGGTCGCGAATTTCAATTTGTGACCGGTCCCTATATCTAATTTGATATTGTCGACAATGAAATCTTAAGGACCACGCTTCCCTTGGGGAATTCTAATCCGTCGTCGGATTCACTAAAATTCAAGTAGTTGCTGTTTGTTTCACAAAGGTTTGTACACAATAACAGAAAACAGAAACAAATTAATGACGTGAAAAACGTTAGTCGGTTCTTAAAACCAGAAGTCATTCAATAAATTTGTCAAAAAAATTGATTGTGTGAAAAGACGCATAAATAATAGTTATTTATACACCAAGTGAGTTAAATGAATGTTTATTCATGAGAAGAAAGTTTAACCCACGAGCTCTAGCAAGTGGGTTAATTTGATTTCTGCCGTTTGGTTTTCTTTGTTGAGTTTAATAATCTGTCCTAGATATATATATATATATATATATATATATATATATATATATATATATATATATATATATATATATATATATATATATATATATATCTAGGACAGATTATTAAACTCAACAAAGAAAACCAAACGGCAGAAATCAAGAGACGAGTTAGATTAGCTTGGGCAGCATTCGGCAAATTGAGGTACATCCTAAAAAATAGAAAATATCCACAATACCTCAAAACCAAAATTTTTAATCAATGTATACTTCCCGTTCTCACTTATGGATCCCAAACATGGACACTTACAAAGTCAAACATGGATAAAATAATAAAAGCACAAAGATCAATGGAAAGGCAAATGTTACATGTGAAACTGATAGATAAAAAGAGGAACGAGTGGATAAGAAATAAAACGAGAGTAAGAGACGTTAGAAAGGAGGTAGCAAAACTAAAATGGAAATTCGCAGGTCACAATATCAGACAAAATGACGACCGATGGAATAAATGCATCTTAAGCTGGAGACCTTGGGAAAATAAAAGAAGTAGAGGAAGACCCCAGATGAGGTATGCAGATGACCTGAAGAAGCACGCTGGAACCAGGTGGATGAACATGGCAACAGACAGAGAGGAATGGAGAAGACTGGGGGAGGCCTACGTCCAAAGATGGACTGAAGAAGGCTGAATAGATAGATAGATAGATAGATACATCACGTGAGTTAGAATGTTTTATTCATTCAAAGAAAATTAACCCACTTGCTAGAGCTCGTGGGTTAAACTTTCTTCTCATGAATAAACATTCATTTAACTCACTTGGTGTATAAATAACTATTATTTATGCGTCTTTTCACACAATCAATTTTTTTGACAAATTTATTGAATGACTTCTGGTTTTAAGAACCGACTAACGTTTTTCACGTCATTAATTTGTTTCTGTTTTCTGTTATTGTGTACAAACCTTTGTGAAACAAACAGCAACTACTTGAATTTTAGTGAATCCGACGACGGATTAGAATTCCCCAAGGGAAGCGTGGTCCTTAAGATTTCATTGTCGACAATATCAAATTAGATATAGGGACCGGTCACAAATTGAAATTCGCGACCCCTAGTGAGAGATGTCAAAAGTTTTTGTATTAATAGTTTTTCAAATTTTCACTAGAATTTCGAAAAATGGAGCTGGAAATACATTTTGGTTTCCAAAATATAAAATTTAATCTCCACGAAGCTGCATACAAATAAGGTGTGGCTCTAGTGAAAGCTGAACATATATTGCAAGTAGTTGAACGAAAAGTTGGGGGAGACTTTTCAATTTTGAAAGGGCATGTTATGCGCCAAACCTCCATAAACAGGTCTCCTTATGCTAATGAGCTACAGAAACTGTGGCTACAGGTAGGTATAACAATAAAATGGACGCTACAAATCCTCGACTGTCTTTCTGGCTCCCACATTTTACTATTTTTTGAATTGGATCTTAAAACGATAAAGAGTAAAGTAACATTGAAAGTAACTTCCCCAAGATAGATTTTGACATCCTCAATTTTGAAACATAAACAATGCCGCTTATTGATCGCAACATGCCATTTGCACTGATAGCAATTTCCATTTGTCGAACCAATGCAATAAAATATATCCTTATCATTACATGTTACATGCTTTTAGAAAAAGATGCAGATACACTGACTGAGCACTGATTGGCAAATGGAAATCACCATGATGTCAACCTGCAGGGACACCTCATTTTGCGACCAATCAGGGCCAAGAGGTATTGTTTATCCCTTTGACGGGCAAAATTATCCTGAAACTATTTTATACAGAAAATGCTAATTATGCAGTCTTCTGGAAACAAGAAAAGATGATATGTCACTAGCAATCGAGTTTTCTATTTTTTTCCTCTCTATATTAGGCGGTAAACCATTTTACCAGAGACCATTTAGGACTAAATATGTAGGTAGTGTTCTCTGGTACAAACCCTATACCACACCTTTATAAATAATGCAATAATAATATGGAACTTCTGGGGATCAGAATATAAAACACAATAGCTTTCAAACAGATTTATAACAAAAACGAAATATAAAATAACTGAAGAAAAATCACATCAAACTCTATAACAAATCCATATGATCCTAAATATGGTCCCACATTTTTCCTAATCATCGGATATTGTGAAAACTGGAATGACAAAATCAAAAACTAATCAGAAAAATATTATAATAAAAATTACTGCTCATTTAAAATTTTTCATTATCGTTATCACACCACAAAATATTATTTTTGTACGACTTGACTATTTTGATTATTTACCGACAGTGTTTTGACGTCGGTATGTTGTATTTACTGGTTGGCAAGGCTGACAGAACGGTAAGTGAATTACTTACCGTTCTAGAACGGTAAGTAATATTAGTCATGTTCGGAAATTTATCCTAGATCATCCAGAAATAAAAATGAAAAACTATACAAAAAAAAGAATACACAATTATTTTATTTATTAACATTAAAATTAAACGTACAGTTATCACAATTTTTAATAGTAATACGGAATGTGGCTTTGTCAGGATCGTTCGCATTAACTGAAAATGTTGCACATGATACAGACGTGGAATTTGCTGAAGAAGAATCAGTATTGCCATGTAAAATTTTTCCTGCAAACTCAATTTTGTTTTGCAGTGAGTCCTCAACGTAGCTTTCAGCTGCGGCTGAAGATTTCCAGCCACCATGTCTTTTTAATCCTAAAATATCCACCCCTTTATTGGCCAAAAGCGTAGCTGAAGTACGTCTGAATGAATGACCAGTATAATCGGTTGGATTTCCTAATTTTAAATATTTTGCTATTATCATGGGCCATTTACCAATTGTGCCTTTCCCTACCACTTGCTTAGTGCATTTTCCTTTCTGAAAATTTAAAAACATTCGTGCAGATTTTACGTCGCTTGGTCTAAGCCTAATGTATTTTCGAATAATCTCCAAATAATGAATGGTTTCATTTTCCACATTGGTAATTGTAAATGACCGCTGAATGTGTGCTTTGGTGTTGGGAATTTTCACTATAATGAAGGAATCTCGATCCTCGATATCATTTAGAGTTATATTATATAGTTCCTCCCTCCTGCAGGCACCTGACACACCTAATATCATTCCTACCTGAAAATAAAATATGAAATATTAATACATAAAATGGAAATTATTATTGCCAATTTACCTTTTGAATTAAAAAAATATCATCTGGTGCCTCTAATAAAAATCTGGACATTTCTTCCTTTGTGAAAACGCTAGCCTTTTTTGGTTTGTGTCCAACATTTTTCCTTTTTAAGAATGTAATTAACGTCAAAAACTTAGAAATATCAATGGAATGATGTAGAAAAATTGTGGCTTTCAACATCGAGTATTCAGCCCATAAACTGCCCGGCGCTTTTAGCTGTTGATTTCTTTGTACGAAATAGGCCATCAGGATTTTTTCATCGATATTTTTTCCACTTTTCTCCTCAAACCACTTCCGGAAAAGTCCATACGTATTTTCATATCATATATATATATATATATATATATATATATATATATATATATATATATATATATATATATATATATATATATATATATATATATATATATATATATATATATATATATATATATATATATATATATATATATATATATAGTACAACGGTCGAAATTTGATCGTGGCGCCATCTAAGACAAAATTTCAACACCAAGCAGCAATTTTCGCTGCAATATGGTGACTGAGTAATCTAATCGGCCAACCAAAATTCAGTTCGTGGGGAAACCCAGAATACTGTTTGTATATAAGCTGGATCCAGGTGACATAATAGCCACTTTACTATCAACTATCTAAGAGAGTAAGTTGCGAATTTCATAGAGCCCGTTAACTGTCCGCCTTATAGCCCAGATTTGAATCCCTGCGATTACTTTCTATAGGGGGACTTGGAAGAAAAAGTCCACGGAAATGGGGCTACCTTCGATAATTTAGAAGACCTGCGCAACCAAATCATTGAGTATTGTGGAGAACTGCTGGAACAACCTAACATTGACAATTCTATCGATTCTTGGCGTAGACTTTTAGCATGGGTTGTTGAGAGGTCCACGGAGGGCATATCGCCTCTTGTCCCTAAATGTGTTTACTTTATTTTTTAAAATTTATAAATAAAAATATTAAGTAGTCGTATTGTTAGAAAACTTATAGTTAACTTTTTCAAAATTGGCTATGTTAAAGGAACTGGGAAATCTTTAATTTCTCCTCAACAGTCAAAATCTTCATTTCGAATCCTTATCCTATCTATTTATCTTTCGAACAAGCCCGAAATAGAAAAAATATGTCGAGTAGAAAAAAAAATTCTAGCTGAAATAGCATATCCTAGATTTTGCTGTCAATATAAAAAAATTGAAATTCAATATTACAAAAAATTCAATATTTCACTTAGTTTTCAACCGATTTTTTTCTGTCGAGGTCTTAAAATGTTCGCAAAATGATGAACTTTAAGAATTTATTTAAAAAACTTATACAGGGTGTCATAAAAAAGTTCCAGCGCTATCCAAAACTAGTCAATTTTTGAAAGAGTCCGCCATTTTGGATTTTTTTCAAATGTCAAAAAGTTCCACTCTGATTCGTTAGCCTGTTCATTTCTCTTTCAAACAAGCCAAAACAAAAGAAAATTGGTCAACAAATAAAAAAGTTACAGCTCAAAAACAAAATTCCGGTTTTTTTTGGACCACCCTATATATATATATATATATATATATATATATATATATATATATAATATATATATATATATATATATATATATATATATATATATATATATATATATATTATATATATATATATATATATATATATATATATATATATATATATATATATATATATATATATATATATATATATATATATATATATATATATATATATATATATATATATTATATATATATATATATATATATATATATATATATATAGTTAGAGGGTAGTCTTGGCTGACTAGTTAACGAAACAAAGTTATTAATTTCTTGGGGTATCAGCCTATTTCTTCGGGACTAGTTCAATAAAAAACTCTTTTCTGCTACGCCAAGCTTTCGAAAATGTTTATTTTCTTTCTCAAGGCTACAATTTGAAAATAAAATGTTAGATAATAATAGGCAATACTAAATTAAGGGAATATTTACCCTGTGTGCAAAGTGAGTCAATCACATAATGGACTTTTGACTACCTTTGCCAACATTGGAGACATCCTTCCACTTATTGGTCACAATAAATATATGTTAAGTTGTTCAAACAAACACAACATTAATTAGAATTATAAAATATTAGAGAGATTACATTCTTAATTCTATTTTATTTCGGGACGTTTCTTCCCTTTCACGTGCGAAACAAAATGGAGAGCACCTAAGACAAAAATTCAAAAAACCTATTTCCTGTTACCATGAGGAATGTCATATTCGGCTATGCCACCTGTCGGAATAACATTGAAAGGTTACTGTTGTACCTATTGTTGCTAAATTATTATAGCTTTTCATTGATAGATGGCGTATCGATTGTTGTTAATAAAGTGTTGAAATTTGCTCGAAGATGGAGTGGGTGTCCCAATTGAATGATCAGTGCATTTTGGCGACTGTTCCAACATTGATAATCCAAAGTATAAAACACATCATAAATCAACATAATTAAGTGTCACCTCCAGCAGATCCCACTTCTGCTGGGGGTGAAACTCAAGGTGTAGATTCCAGTCTCCACATCCGGAAACCCACCACATCTGTCACATGAGAGCAAGATCCATCGTGAAAGACTTTTTGGCTGAAAAATTGTAATATATGAACAATGATGAATGAAAAAAATGACTGTTAATCTCCAGAGAACCCAACTCTGTCCTCAGTCTTCACTTCTGGGCCAGTTTAAGTGTATTTCTAGAATTAAACACTACCTCCAGCAGATCCCACTTCTGCTGGGGGCAATATTCAAGGTGTATCTGTTAGTCTATGCGTCCGAAAACCGTCCCATCTGTCACTTGAGTACAGAGTTCGTCCACCTAGACCCTTTTGCTAACTCAGAAGGAGGTAACACAAGGACCACAACAACCCAGAAAACACCCATCATAATACCAAATATCAAAACAAACCAACACTCGATATCCTCCCTCGTACAAACACGTCTCCAACAAGTAGCATAGTCGAAAACAACCAACCTATTCTGCCAAAGAATCATTATTGTCTGTACCCTTACCCAACGTCAGCAAGTGCGAACAAATAGCCCTTGTTTCATCGACATCATTCTTTTTGTTAAGAGAATTAAGATTTTGGCAAGTTTCCACCATCTCGAGGAAAAGCCTCTTTTTAGTGTGACTTTCAGAACACACCACCTTGGTTTGGTTATAGTTAGGAATGTGCCCTGTATCAATGTGATGTTCAGCCAATGCACAAGAACGTTTTTCCAGTCTACAATCACTTTTGTGACTCGTAATTCTATCCTTCAGGACTCTAGATGTCTGTCCTATGTAAGATTTGTCACATGAGGAACAAGGAATACTATATACTACCCCTGATTTTTTAAGAGGAGGGTCCTTGTCTTTAAGTTTGGTATATAAACTACCCACTGTCTTGGAATAACTTTGAACCACTTTCACTGCTGTTATGTCATTGAAAACTTTGATTATTTTATTGGTTACTTGTGGTATTGATGCGATGGAAAATCTGTAAACTGTTTCCTCTCGCTCGTTTGCAGTGCCAACCTCAGTATCGACTCTCTCTCTCCGACCCGTCACAGCAGCTAGCTGAGTCCTAGTATTATACAATAGTTTTTTTAACAAGTGATTTGGAAATGCGTTATCAAGAAGCATGTTATGGAGACGTTTTATGTTTTTTTCCCTAAGTGAGGGATGGCAAATTTTCTCTATTCTCGACTTCAACGCCAGAACCAAGTTAATTTTCATTTTCTCTGTATGATGAGAATGATAGTTCATATATCTACCAGAGGCTGTTGGTTTGACGTACCAATCCAGAATGATATTATTATCATCTGTTCTTATTAGTTTAGTGTCCAAAAAAGGTACACTGCGTTCTTGTTCTTCCTCTATGGTAAATTGAATGTTGGTATCATAGCTGTTGAAAATTCTGAGAATTTCTTCTGTACCATTTTGTGGTAATGCTAAGATTAAGTCATCCACATACTTCTTGACAAAGGGCAATTGAAAAGTGAGTCTAGGAATACAATGATCCAATAAATCATCCATGACATACTGAGCAACAATCGGAGAGAGGTTCGCTCCCATTGGTGTACCGAAAACCTGTTTGTAGTAGGCACCATCAAACTGGCAATAAGTAGAGTCCAGAATTAACTTGATTATATCCAAGAACAGTTGTTGAGGTATTTTTGTCCTTCTCGAAATGACTGGCCATCGTTTTTCAACGCTGCCCAAAATTAGTTGTCGAGGAATGTTACTGAAAAGCGATACTACGTCCAGACTAGCTATTACATAATTAGGTGGAAGCTGTTTACCATTAATGAATTCTGCGAACTCAAAAGAGTCCCTTATATAGTATTCATTGTCCCTCGAGTACGCATTGGTAAGGATATCGGTTACCAGAATTGACAATTTGCTATTGGGTGCATTGATTGAAGAGAGGGACTCTTTTGAGTTCGCAGAATTCATTAATGGTAAACAGCTTCCACCTAATTATGTAATAGCTAGTCTGGACGTAGTATCGCTTTTCAGTAACATTCCTCGACAACTAATTTTGGGCAGCGTTGAAAAACGATGGCCAGTCATTTCGAGAAGGACAAAAATACCTCAACAACTGTTCTTGGATATAATCAAGTTTATTCTGGACTCTACTTATTGCCAGTTTGATGGTGCCTACTACAAACAGGTTTTCGGTACACCAATGGGAGCGAACCTCTCTCCGATTGTTGCTCAGTATGTCATGGATGATTTATTGGATCATTGTATTCCTAGACTCACTTTTCAATTGCCCTTTGTCAAGAAGTATGTGGATGACTTAATCTTAGCATTACCACAAAATGGTACAGAAGAAATTCTCAGAATTTTCAACAGCTATGATACCAACATTCAATTTACCATAGAGGAAGAACAAGAACGCAGTGTACCTTTTTTGGACACTAAACTAATAAGAACAGATGATAATAATATCATTCTGGATTGGTACGTCAAACCAACAGCCTCTGGTAGATATATGAACTATCATTCTCATCATACAGAGAAAATGAAAATTAACTTGGTTCTGGCGTTGAAGTCGAGAATAGAGAAAATTTGCCATCCCTCACTTAGGGAAAAAAACATAAAACGTCTCCATAACATGCTTCTTGATAACGCATTTCCAAATCACTTGTTAAAAAAACTATTGTATAATACTAGGACTCAGCTAGCTGCTGTGACGGGTCGGAGAGAGAGAGTCGATACTGAGGTTGGCACTGCAAACGAGCGAGAGGAAACAGTTTACAGATTTTCCATCGCATCAATACCACAAGTAACCAATAAAATAATCAAAGTTTTCAATGACATAACAGCAGTGAAAGTGGTTCAAAGTTATTCCAAGACAGTGGGTAGTTTATATACCAAACTTAAAGACAAGGACCCTCCTCTTAAAAAATCAGGGGTAGTATATAGTATTCCTTGTTCCTCATGTGACAAATCTTACATAGGACAGACATCTAGAGTCCTGAAGGATAGAATTACGAGTCACAAAAGTGATTGTAGACTGGAAAAACGTTCTTGTGCATTGGCTGAACATCACATTGATACAGGGCACATTCCTAACTATAACCAAACCAAGGTGGTGTGTTCTGAAAGTCACACTAAAAAGAGGCTTTTCCTCGAGATGGTGGAAACTTGCCAAAATCTTAATTCTCTTAACAAAAAGAATGATGTCGATGAAACAAGGGCTATTTGTTCGCACTTGCTGACGTTGGGTAAGGGTACAGACAATAATGATTCTTTGGCAGAATAGGTTGGTTGTTTTCGACTATGCTACTTGTTGGAGACGTGTTGTACGAGGGAGGATATCGAGTGTTGGTTTGTTTTGATATTTGGTATTATGATGGGTGTTTTCTGGGTTGTTGTGGTCCTTGTGTTACCTCCTTCTGAGTTAGCAAAAGGGTCTAGGTGGACGAACTCTGTACTCAAGTGACAGATGGGACGGTTTTCGGACGCATAGACTAACAGATACACCTTGAATATTGCCCCCAGCAGAAGTGGGATCTGCTGGAGGTAGTGTTTAATTCTAGAAATACACTTAAACTGGCCCAGAAGTGAAGACTGAGGACAGAGTTGGGTTCTCTGGAGATTAACAGTCATTTTTTCATTCATCATTGTTCATATATTACAATTTTTCAGCCAAAAAGTCTTTCACGATGGATCTTGCTCTCATGTGACAGATGTGGTGGGTTTCCGGATGTCGAGACTGGAATCTACACCTTGAGTTTCACCCCCAGCAGAAGTGGGATCTGCTGGAGGTGACACTTAATTATGTTGATTTATGATGTGTTTTATACTTTGGATTATCAATGTTGGAACAGTCGCCAAAATGCACTGATCATTCAATTGGGACACCCACTCCATCTTCGAGCAAATTTCAACACTTTATTAACAACAATCGATACGCCATCTATCAATGAAAAGCTATAATAATTTAGCAACAATAGGTACAACAGTAACCTTTCAATGTTATTCCGACAGGTGGCATAGCCGAATATGACATTCCTCATGGTAACAGGAAATAGGTTTTTTGAATTTTTGTCTTAGGTGCTCTCCATTTTGTTTCGCACGTGAAAGGGAAGAAACGTCCCGAAATAAAATAGAATTAAGAATGTAATCTCTCTAATATTTTATAATTCTAATTAATGTTGTGTTTGTTTGAACAACTTAACATATATTTATTGTGACCAATAAGTGGAAGGATGTCTCCAATGTTGGCAAAGGTAGTCAAAAGTCCATTATGTGTTTGACTCACTTTGCACACAGGGTAAATATTCCCTTAATTTAGTATTGCCTATTATTATCTAACATTTTATTTTCAAATTGTAGCCTTGAGAAAGAAAATAAACATTTTCGAAAGCTTGGCGTAGCAGAAAAGAGTTTTTTATTGAACTAGTCCCGAAGAAATAGGCTGATACCCCAAGAAATTAATAACTTTATATATATATATATATATATATACAAAATATATATATATATATATATATACAAAATCCTATCATTGCTGCGTCCATAAACTTCCTCAACACATACACTGTTGCTTCCTTCGAATTACTGCGTCCGAATATCGGACGCAACAATGTCAACTCATATTTTTGCGAGTTCCCGTCTATTTTTAAACAAAATTTAGGCGCGAACAGGTGGTAAAAGTTTCTAAGTTTCCTTTCCACAATAAAAAGTGGAAGCATCTATTGAGATTCTTATGATTTTACTGGATTTTCTGTTTGGTAGTGGACGCAATAATATTCGTGTTATAGAGAAAAATGTATACTATTAGTTCATCGATTCTCCGGTAGAGGTGCGAAAATAATATACAGAGTCAAGTATACAGTAAATAAACCTAGTATGTTATTGCGTCCGAAGCTTGGCAACATGGCAATCTATTTTTAGCTCGGGATTTTTGTGTGGTGTGATGTTTTGTATCGTGTCATCATTTTAGCAGAAGCCAAAGCCATTGTTGCTTCCAGTCAGCAAATATGAAACGCAGTGAGAATATTAGGTTTATGCCACAGAGGACCCAGAGAGTCATAATAATATACAACTTTTCTAACAATAATAGTGTAGGTGCTGGATGGAGTTCGAGAGGTCATAGCTTCTTTGAAAATATTATGCCCTAAAACACTTGCTATAATTTGTATTTAATTTTTAAGTTTTGATGAAATATTAAAATATTAGTATCAAATAGGTTGCATTTTAATATCTTTGTAATACAGGGTGTCCTTGGATAAACTGACACATTTTGCAGGTAAATATCTCGAAAACGGGAAAAGATAACGAGATGCGGTTTGTTCTGTGAGAACAGGGATTTTTCAAAGTTTTTTTCCACATTATTTCCGAATCCTGAAATTTGCTGAAATTTGGTTTTACAGACATGCGATTTTTTGAAATAAAATAACTGCCTTATTTTTAATGAAACACCCCGTATCTTTTGTCATCGTCAGAAAGGCTGATTTTTCTACTTTACAAAAATGTATAATTTTTTTCAATTATCTTAAACTTACATCGTGAAAATTGATTCTTATAATTTTTTTTTTGTCCAGTCGACAGTACGCCCTTCAACCAAGAGCAATTTTTACGATTTAATTTCATGATAATTGAAAAAAATTAAACATTTTTGTGAACTAGAAAAGTCACGCTTTCTGATGATGACAAAATATACTGGGTTTTTCATCAAGAATAAGGCAGTATGTTATTATTTCAAAAAATCGAATGTCTGTAAAACCAAATTTCAGGATTCGTCAACATCATGAAAAAAAACTTTAAAAAATCCTTATTCTTCCAGAACAAACCGCATCCCGTTATCTTTTCTCGTTTTCGAGATATTCATCTCTAAATTGTGTCAGTTTATCTATAGTATTTCTACAATTTTTTTTTCTTCATATACTTATATCGCTGGCATCAGTGAACTTCAACGCAAATATTGAATTTCTAAACTCAAAAACAATTGAATGAAGCCGCGTATAATAGCTGGGTTCGGTAATTGCATCTGCGAGCGAAGTGAGCAAAATTTGACAGACGTCACGTGATCACTTATCTCTTTTCGCGTGTCAATTACCGAACCCAGCTATTATACACGGCTTCATTCAATTGTTTTTGAGTTTAGAAATTCAATATTTGTGCTAAAGTTCACTGATGCCAGCGATATAAGTAAATGAAGAAAAAAAAACTATAGAAATACTATTACTGAGATTTAAAAATGCATACTATTTGATAGTGATATTTGAATATTTCATCAAAAATTACAAATTAAATACAAAACCTAGCAGGTATTTTAGGGCGTAAAAAACAATAAACAATATAAACAGCAAATTATACAGCTTCAAAGCTATAAATGATAAATTTTTTAACCAAAAATAAATGAAAGAATTTGAAAAAAAAATGCTAATGCTAAATTCACCAATATAAGCATTACATTCAAACTAACATTTATCTAGCTGAATGGGTCACTGAATGTCACTTTAAACAAATTCCAGCTTTAAATTTGGCGTGGCATATGTTGCATTTAAAACTCCTCCCATTTGAGTGTGTTAATAAATGACTCTTCAAATTGTATTTAAGTCTAAATTTTACGGTGCAAGTGTTACATTCAAATAGATAAATATCCGAATGTGTTAGTTTGTGAATCTTCCAATCGCTTTTCCGTTTAAATTTTGATTTGCAAGTGTCACATTCAAAAGGATAAATATCAGAATGTGTTAATTTGTGTCTATTTAAACTTTCTGTTTGAATTTTGCATTGCAAGTGTCACATTCGAATGGATAAATATCCGACTGTGTTAGTTTGTGAATCTTTAAGCGCCGAATTTATAGTCGTTCCTCGAATCTTCCTTGGAGTCGCGAATTTAGAATGGACACTTGCCACTATTTGACAAGTCAGTCATGTCAACTCTAAACGTTCAAGGCTTTCTTAAGGTCTGAGGAAACCTCAAGGACCTACAATAAATTCGGCCCTAAATCGACTTTCTGTTTAAATTTTGATTTGCTTTTTCATATTCAAAAGGATAAATATCCGAGTGTATTGATACGTGCCTTTGCAAATTACCTTTTTCTTTAAATTTTGCATTGCAAATATCACATTTAAAAGGATAAATATCAGAATGTGTTAGTTTGTGTCTCTTCAAATTATCTTTTCCTTTAAATTTTGCTTTGCAAATGTCACATTTAAAAAGATAAATATCCGAGTGTGTTGAAATGTGCCTCTGCAAATTACCTTTTTGTTTAAATTTTGCATTGCAAGTGTCACATTCAAAAGGATAAATATCCGAGTATGTTGATACGTGTTTTTGCAAATTATATGGTATGCTGGGTTCGGTAATTGCATCTGCGAGCGAAGTGAGCAAAATTTGACAGATGTCATGTGATTTGACACGTGAAAAGGGATAAGTGATCACGTGACATCTGTCAAAATTTGCTCATTTCGCTCGCAGATGCAATTACCGAACCCAGCATACCATATAATTTGCAAAGACACGTATCAACACACTCGGATATTTATCCTTTTGAATGTGGCACTTGCGAATCAAAATTCAAACGGAAACGCGTTTTAAAGATTCACAAACTGACACATTCGGATATTTATCTTTTTGAATGTGACACTTGCAATGCAAAATTTAAACAAAAAGGTAATTTGCAGAGGCATATTTCAACACACTCGGATATTTATCTTTTTAAATGTGAATTTGCAATGCAAAATTTAAAGAAAAAGGTAATTGGCAAAGGCACGTGTTAACATACTCGGATATTTATCCTTTCGAATGTGACAGATGCAAATGAAAATTTAAACGGAAAGACGATTTAAAGATTCACAAACTAACACATGCTCTTGTGAATTTTAGAGTTGTGAAAGGATAGCTCTAATACTGGTGTTGCTTGCATCTGAGTGCAAAATCAACATGTCTTCACTCGACTTGTACATAATTCTCGTTTTAATTTTCTACATGTGGAATCGTATTCTTGGGTTCAATTGAATGTTGACTTTTCTTTCGTTAATCGATGAAGCGGAGCAGCTGTATTAGGGAATCCTTCTACAAATCTTCGATAATAGGAACACAATCCTAGAAAACTCCTCAGTTCATGTTTGTCGCGTGGTTTTGGCCCATCTCTGCCAGCATCTATCACTCCTTTCATAACTTGTATGCCAACTTCAGATACCACGTGACCTGAGAGTTCCATTGTCTTTTGAAATAGAAAACACTTCTTTGGATTGAGTTTTCAAGTTGGCATTCTGGAAGCGGTCAAAAACTTGTTTCAGGTTATTGAGATGTTCTTGGCATGAATTTCCCATGATCAGACATCATCCAAATATACCAGGCAAGTTCTCCATGTAATAAATTTCTTAACCAAAAATAAATGGAAGCATTTGAAAAAAATGCTTATGCTAAACTCACCAATATAAGCATTACATTCAAACTTACATTTATCCAGCTGAATGGGTCATTGAATGTCACTTTAAACAAATTCTCATTTGAGTGTGTTAATAAATGACTCTTTAAATTGTATTTAAGTTTAAATTTTTCAGTGCAAGTGTTACATTCAAATAGATAAATATCCGAATGTGTTAGTTTGAGAATCTTCCAATCGCTTTTCCGTTTAAATTTTGATATACAAGTATCACATTCAAAAAGATAAATATCAGAATGTGTTAATTTGTGACTATTCAAATTACCTTTCTGTTTAAATTTTGCTTTGCAAGTGTCACATTCAAATGGATAAATATCCGACTGTGTTAGTTTGTGAATCTTTAAATTGCCTTTCCGTTTAAATTTTGATTTGCATGTGTCACATTCAAAAGGATAAAAATCCAAGTTTTTTTGCTCATTTCGCTCGCAGATGCAATTACCGAACCCAGCATACCATATAATTTGCAAAGACACGTATCAACACACTCGGATATTTATCTTTTTAAATGTGACATTTGCAAAGCAAAATTTGAAGGAAAAGATTATTTGAAGAGACACAAAGTAAGACCTTCTGATATTTATCCTTTTGAATGTGAATTTGCAATGCAAAATTTAAAGAAAAAGGTAATTGGCAAAGGCACGTATCAACATACTCGGATATTTATCCTTTTGAATGCGACACATGCAAATCAAAATTTAAACGGAAAGGCGATTGAAAGATTCACAAACTAACACATTCGGATATTTATCTATTTGAATGTAACACTTGCACTGCAAAATTTAAACTTAAATACAATTTGAAGTCATTTATTATCACACTCAAATGAGAGGAATTTTAAATGCAACATATGCCATGCCAAATTTAAAGCTAGAATTTGTTTAAAGTGACAATCAATGACCCATTCAGCTGGATAAATGAAAGTTTCAATTTAATGCTTATACTGGTGAATTAAGCATTAGCATTTCTTTCAAATTCTTTCATTTATTTTTGGTCAACAAATTTATCATTTGTAGCTTTAAAGTTGTATAGTTTGGTGTTTATATAAATAAATAAATATAATGATATGAAGAATTGTTTATAGTTTTTAACGCCCTAAAACAAGAGCTATGTTTTGTATTTAATTTGTAATTTTTGATGAAATATTCAAATATCACTATCAAATAGGATGCATTTTAATAGCTCTGTAATAGTATTTCTACAATTTTTTTTTTCTTCATATACTTATATCGCTGGCATCAGAGAGCTTCAACACAAATATTGAGTTTCTAAACTCAAAAATAATTGAATGAAGCCGTGTATAATAACTGGGTTCGGTAATTGCATGTGCGAGCGAAATAAGCAAATTTTGACAGACGTCACCTGATCACTTATCTCTTTTCACGTGTCAAATCACGTGATATCTGTCAAATTTTGCTTACTTCGCTCGCAGATGCAATTACCGAACCCAGCTATTATACGCGGCTTCATTCAATTGTTGTCATAAAAAGTGTCACATTCAAAAGGATGAATATCCGAGTGTGTTGATACGTATTTTTGCAAATTATATGGTATTTCATTCCCAAAAGCCATTTTAGAGCTGCGTGATCCCTTCGAATCACAAAATTACTTCCGACTTCCGACTTCCGTAGAGATACTCATGGAAATGGTCGCCTGCTTTTACTATGGCAAGCAATTCTCTTCTTGTGGCACAATAATTTCGTTCCGGCTTTAATAAAAATCTGCTGTAGTACTCTACGACATGCTTTTGTGAATTTTAGATTTGTGAAAGGACAGCTCTAATAGTTGTTGCTTGCATCTGAGTGCAAAATCAACATGTCCTGATCGGGATAGGACAACACTGGACTTGTACATAATGCTCGTTTTAATTTTCTAAATGCGGAATCGTATTCTTGGGTTCAATTGAATGTTGATTTTTCTTTCGTTAATCGATGAAGCGGAGCAGCTATATTAGCGAATCCTTCTACAAATCTTCGATAATAAGAACACAATCCTAGAAAACTCCTCAGTTCATGTTTGTCGCGTGGTTTTGGCCCATCCCTGACAGCATCTATTTCTCCTTTCATAACTCATATGCCATCTTCAGATACCACGTGACCTGAGAGTTCCACTTTCTTTTGAAATAGAAAACACTTGTTTGGATTGAGTTTTAAGTTGGCATTCTGGAAGCGATCAAACACTTGATTCAGGTTATTGAGATATTCTTGGAATGAATTTCCCATGATCATGACATTATATAAATATACCAGCCAAGTTTTTTATGTGAGGCCTCGCAAAACAAGATGCATCAGTCGCTCAAACCTAGCTGGAGCATTACACAATCCGAAAGACATCACGATTAACTGGTATAACCCGCTTCCGATACTGAAGGCAGTTTTCTCCTTGTCATCTTTGTATATTGCCACTTGCCAGTATCCACTCCTGAGATCCAAGGTGGAAAACCATTTGGAGCCCGATAGAGTTGTTAATGTATCATCTATTCTCGGGAGAGGGAAGCTCTCCTTCTTGGTGACCTCATAAGGCTTACGGTAGTCCACACGAAATCTAAGACTTCCATCTTTTTTTGTAACCAATACTACTGGCGCAGACCATGGAATATTCGACACTTCAATAATTCCCTCTTGAAGCATTTTATCAATTTGGTTCTCCACTTCCTGTTGTTTAGCTACTGGCATACGTCAAGGTGGTTGTCTAATTGGGTATGCCAATCCAGTATCAATTTTGTGTTGGATTAAACTGGTCCGTCCGGTTTGATTATCAATCACAGATACGTCTGCTTCTCTAAGTCTATCTGGATCGAGGTGTTTCCATGATATCTTCAAAGTCTGCATCAATTTGTCTGTATCCAATTTCGGTTTCACAAAATGTCATTTATCTGGTAGGTCACAGTTCGAAATTTGCTTAACTGGTTCGAGAGTTCCAATAATATCTCCTTTTTTATTTTTACTGTTTAAGAAGAAATATTGGCAATTCTTATCCTAATGTCACCATTTATTCTTACTAGAGTCTTTCCAACGGAAATTCTTCTGGTTTATCTCCAATAAAATTATTTGTGAGTCCAACGTAGCACCCAGATCCAGGGCGCAAAAGTTTTTCGTACCTATCAACCGATGATCTGGCATGTTCCACTTCCGCTTTCGCTCGCCTATTTAGAACAGAAAAGTCAATTTTCGTGAGGTGGGGGGGAGTAAGAAAAAGAATTAGTATCAGGGGGGCTTTATTTGAAAAGTGCAAATCAAATTCGTATCAGTAAGTGGCAATGTATGCGATGGTATACCGGCAAAAATTGCGACTTACTCACACGCATTTGAATTGCGGGAGAAATTATTATTGTGTATTTTATGTTGCGTTTTTGAAGTTGTCCAAATCAGCTCATAACTTTTTACCAAAAAAACGCCGATAAGCCGATATTCAATTTACCTTTGTCATAGTTTCGTAATTTTATTGCGTCCTGTCAGTTTGACAACATCGCACGGAAGCAACATTGTATGGTGCAACCAATATATGGAGCTGACAAGGTTGCTTTTTATGAGGACGCAACAGTGGTTTAAAAATATATGAAAATGTGTATATCTTAAATTTGAAGATACAAAAAATCTACATATAGCCCCATCTATCAAATTCATTGGTGAACCAGTATACGCCTTAAGATCCTAGATATCTCTTCGTTTTCCTGGAGACGCAACAATGTATGATTTTGTACGGACGCAATAATGTTTGAGGATGTATATATATATATATATATATATATATATATATATATATATATATATATATTTATTTTTACAGAGTATCTTGACCGGAGAATTTATAAACAATGGGAGTTTCTTGGGGTATCGGTCGTCTTGAAGGGCTAGGAAATAAAAATCTCTTTTTCCACTAAGCCGAGCTTTCGGCAATTATTTATTGCCTTCGTCAGGGCTACAACAATATAAAAGATCTTATTATTATGAATAATCAAAACTATGACTAGGACATATAAATTTTTAACTATAACTTACTTGCAAAGTGAGAATTTTATAGTCGAAAAGTTTTCAAATTGTCGGAAAATTGTTGTTATTCTATTTTGACTATCAAACTGTACAGAATATAAATGTTAAAAATATGGAAAAATAATTATTAAACAATAATTGATAGATATAAGAAAAATAAAAGAGATAGAAGAATATGTAGAATAAAATTTTGAAGTGTATAAATACTAGTTTCTCATAGACATTGATTTTTGGTGTCATCACTAGACCAGTTAGGTAATTTTAGGAATAAATTTAATTAGATGTAAGTAGGTTCGAATAAATACTACTGAGATCTTGAATATCCTTTCTTTTATTTAGGCATAAAGGTTCTTGAGATATCTCTACCATTTCTAGAAACAAACGTTTATTTAAATTTTGTTCATGAATAATCACTTGTGAATTTCCAAAATCAAAATCGTGTCCTTCTTTAGTAGAATGTTCTAAAAGAGCACAAGAAAGAATAGTTCTTCTACAATCACTTTTATGTCGTGTTATCCTATCTTTTAATACAGTTGATGTTTGACCGATATAAACTTGATTACATTGTTCGCAAGGAATTTTATAGATTACTGAAGATTGTTTTAAAGTTTCATCTTTGTCTTTGACTTTAGAGTATAAATTGCCTATTTTATTGATATGTTTGTGTGCAATTTTTATGTCTGGTATAATTTCTAATATTTTGATTACTTTTTGTGAGACACTTTTAATATATGGTAATGCAAAATAATATATTTTATTTTGTATCTGAGGATCATTATTATTTATTATAATATTATTATTTTGTTGGTTATTCCCCATAGAATTATTTGTAATAAGTGACGTATTGTATAAATATTTTTTGAGAAAAGCATCTGGATAAGAGTTATCTTTCATTATATTATAAAGTTTTTTTATAATAAAATAGGCAATTTATACTCTAAAGTCAAAGACAAAGATGAAACTTTAAAACAATCTTCAGTAATCTATAAAATTCCTTGCGAACAATGTAATCAAGTTTATATCGGTCAAACATCAACTGTATTAAAAGATAGGATAACACGACATAAAAGTGATTGTAGAAGAACTATTCTTTCTTGTGCTCTTTCAGAACATTCTACTAAAGAAGGACACGATTTTGATTTTGGAAATTCACAAGTGATTATTCATGAACAAAATTTAAATAAACGTTTGTTTCTAGAAATGGTAGAGATATCTCAAGAACCTTTATGCCTAAATAAAAGAAAGGATATTCAAGATCTCAGTAGTATTTATTCGAACCTACTTACATCTAATTAAATTTATTCCTAAAATTACCTAACTGGTCTAGTGATGACACCAAAAATCAATGTCTATGAGAAACTAGTATTTATACACTTCAAAATTTTATTCTACATATTCTTCTATCTCTTCTATTTTTCTTATATCTATCAATTATTGTTTAATAATTATTTTTCCATATTTTTAACATTTATATTCTGTACAGTTTGATAGTCAAAATAGAATAACAACAATTTTCCGACAATTTGAAAACTTTTCGACTATAAAATTCTCACTTTGCAAGTAAGTTATAGTTAAAAATTTATATGTCCTAGTCATAGTTTTGATTATTCATAATAATAAGATCTTTTATATTGTTGTAGCCCTGACGAAGGCAATAAATAATTGCCGAAAGCTCGGCTTAGTGGAAAAAGAGATTTTTATTTCCTAGCCCTTCAAGACGACCGATACCCCAAGAAACTCCCATTGTTTATAAATTCTCCGGTCAAGATACTCTGTAAAAATAAATATATATATATATATATATATATATATATATATATATATATATATATATATATATATATATATATATATATATATATATATATATATATATATAGGGTGGTCCAAAAAAAAACCGGAATTTTGTTTTTGAGCTGTAACTTTTTTATTTGTTGACCAATTTTCTTTTGTTTTGGCTTGTTTGAAAGAGAAATGAACAGGCTAACGAATCAGAGTGGAACTTTTGACATTTGAAAAAAATCCAAAATGGCGGACTCTTTCAAAAATTGACTAGTTTTGGATAGCGCTGGAACTTTTTTATGACACCCTGTATAAGTTTTTTAAATAAATTCTTAAAGTTCATCATTTTGCGAACATTTTAAGACCTCGACAGAAAAAATCGGTTGAAAACTAAGTGAAATATTGAATTTTTTGTAATATTGAATTTCAATTTTTTATATTGACAGCAAAATCTAGGATATGCTATTTCAGCTAGAATTTTTTTTTCTACTCGACATATTTTTTCTATTTCGGGCTTGTTCGAAAGATAAATAGATAGGATAAGGATTCGAAATGAAGATTTTGACTGTTGAGGAGAAATTAAAGATTTCCCAGTTCCTTTAACATAGCCAATTTTGAAAAAGTTAACTATAAGTTTTCTAACAATACGACTACCTACTTAATATTTTTATTTATAAATTTTAAAAAATAAAGTAAACACATTTAGGGACAAGAGGCGATATGCCCTCCGTGGACCTCTCAACAACCCATGCTAAAAGTCTACGCCAAGAATCGATAGAATTGTCAATGTTAGGTTGTTCCAGCAGTTCTCCACAATACTCAATGATTTGGTTGCGCAGGTCTTCTAAATTATCGAAGGTAGCCCCATTTCCGTGGACTTTTTCTTCCAAGTCCCCCTATAGAAAGTAATCGCAGGGATTCAAATCTGGGCTATAAGGCGGACAGTTAACGGGCTCTATGAAATTCGCAACTTACTCTCTTAGATAGTTGATAGTAAAGTGGCTATTATGTCACCTGGATCCAGCTTATATACAAACAGTATTTATCACCTTTATCTCATAAAAAGAGAAATACAAAACCGTACAATTTTATCAAAGTTTTTGTGAGAACCAAAATCTAAACAATAAATGAATGATAACTAGGTAAGTTATAAAATTACCTGCATAAAAGTGTAGTCTTGAGGTGTGAGCTGTTCAATTTCGGATCAAGGTTCTTTCGGATAGCATATGGCGAACACAAGTGACAATACTTGCGTGAATACAAGCGAACTCCTTGGTCGATAACAATTAGTTGTGCTTTGTGGCTCCACTGGCTCCGAGAAATTGCTGCAGATAGATACCATTAAATAACTGCTGAATTTTTCTCTTCCTTTGTCTGCTTTTCGAGCTTGGAGGGAAATTCGTAGTTGGTCTTTTTGCGAATTCTTTACTCCGGATAAGGTAAAAATGTTCCCATCACTGAACCAAATTTTTCGGATTTCAGCACGGGCTCTGAATCTATTAAGTAGGACAGTTTAAATGTGTAGTCCCGTTTAACATGCTTCAGCATTAAATCACTTTTAATTATTCTTTACTATCAACTATCTAAGAGAGCAAGTTGCGAATTTCATAGAGCCCGTTGACTGGCCGCCTTATAGCCCAGATTTGAATCCCTGTGATTACTTTTTATAGGGGGACTTGGAAGAAAAAGTCCACGGAAATGGGGCTACGTTCAATAATTTAGAAGAGCTGCCAATTCTATCGATTCTTGGCGTAGACGTTTAGCATGGGTTGTTGAGGCCCATGGAGGGCATATCGCCTCTTGCCCCTTAAACGTGTTTACTTTATTTTTTAGAATTTATAATTAAAAATATTAGTCGTATTGTTAGAAAACTTATCGTTAACTTTTTGAAAATTGGCTACGTTAAAGGAACTGGGAAATCTTTAATTTTTCCTCAACAGTCAAAATCTTCATTTCGAATCCTTATCCTACCTATTTATCTTTCGAACAAGCCCGAAATAGAAGAAATATGTCGAGTAGAAAAAAAAATTCTAGCTGAAATAGCATATCCTAGATTTTGCTGTCAGTATAAAACATTGAAATTCGATATTACAAAAAATTCAATATTTCACTTAGTTTTCAACCGATTTTTTCTGTCGAGGTCTTAAAATGTTCGCAAAATGATGAACTTTAAGAATTTATTAAAAAAACTTATACAGGTTATCACAAAAAAGTTCCAGCGCTATCCAAAACTAGGCAATTTTTGAATGAGTCCACCATTTTGGATTTCTTGCAAATGTCAATGTCAAAATTCCGGTTTTTTTTGGACCACCCTATATATATATAGACATGTAAATGCTGCGAAGCCCGTAGAAGAAATTGACCGGTTGTTGTGAGGCCCGTAATAACGTTGTGTGTCCCGACTCCGGGCTACACAACGCATCACAGTGTATATCGGGTTTAACGGGCTACGCAAGACCCGTTCAGGCGTTTCCAAAGTTTTTGTATGGGCTTCACAAGAACACGCTAACCCATCCAACATACAGCACTTAGTTCAAAACTTCTGCTAAAGAGGGCGCTGCACCTTTACACAGATGAGTAATAAACTCCGTAGTGGAGCCCGCATATTTCAAGCGCGTTGTTTAGCCCGAAGCTTGGCAACACCGGGGGGCTTCACAAAGTGGAATTTAAATAATTTATCAATAGCTAGAACATACACACGCTGTGCGGTATCCTCGACATACGCGTTGTTCAGCCCTTTAGACCATTATGCAGTAAACAATACAGTCGTAGAGTGTTCTCACCGCAATTTTTTCAATAAAATTCGAGACCCACATATTGTCAGTTTCTAAATTGAAAATTGCAGTTTGAACTCTTAGGACAGAGACTGGATACGTGATTATTTAACTAAACTGCTCGCCAAAAAAAACGGGACCGCAAAACCTCCACAACAATCTGCTCCAAAGTTTACTGTCGAAGAATTGTTCAATATTGAGCAACACGACGAAGCCCAGGATAACTATCTTTATGGATACACCAATCCAGAAACACAGAATGATTACTATGATGTAGAACAACAACAAGAAGACTACCAGCAGCGATCATATGAAGAACACCAATACACTGAACGAGGAAATTTTCCAGAAGTGGCCGATCCAGAAACAGAACCATAATAGAACTACATAATTATACCAACAGGAAGGAACTACCATACATATCTATCGCCAATCCACCTTTAAAGCTCCATATAGATACCGGCGCTACGAAATCATTTATTAATCCCGACATAGCCTTCAAATATTTCAGAAATTGTATCCACCACGAGCCATTCATCGTTACATCAATTTTCCAAAACCACTCTCAGGACTATTGCGCTCACATTCCCATGTTTCCAGAGTTCAACTCAAATCAAAAGGCAAATTTCTACCTATTCAAATTCCACCAAACATTTGATGGCCTCATTGGACTCGCTAACCTGAAGCTACTGCAAGCCAAATTGGACCTGCCAGCTTCGCTTCTTATCACTGAAAACGCCATTCTTCCAATTGAATACTAGGAAACGATCAAAACCCAATTCTATTCCATCCTGTTGGCACCCAACGCCGTTTCCAGAGTACGAGTCAGTAAAAGAAACCCAGGGTACAATTCTTCTACCAAAACAAGAACTCCAGGGCGCAAAAATTAACGAAACACTCACATCTGCTTGTAATCAACTCGCTTGGACTGAAATTGTCAACACGACTGACGAAGAACTTCAGATAGCTCTGACAAGTCCAGTCACTAGCGCTCAGTTGGACCTCGACCAGTTTCACATCTACACCACTGATATAATTTCTCAAGAATCTCCTACTCCGCATGGCAAGATTCCCGAAATCAGGACTGATCATCTAAATTCGGAGGAAGAGAAAGCAATACAAAATTTATGTAGGAAGTATTCAGACATTTTTCATTATCCAGACATGTCCCTGACCTTTACGAACCAGGTCAAACACCATATTAAAACAAAAGATGAGATTCCAGTATACACCAAATCATACAGATATCCACATATCCATAAGGAGGAAGTGAAGACACAAATATCTTCAATGTTGGATCAAGGAATTATCAGGCCAAGTCAATCACCTTGGTCTTCCCCGATATGGATAGTTCCAAAAAAACCAGATGCCTCTGGAAAAATAAAATCGCGTATAGTAGTGGACTATAGGAAAGTAAACGAAAAAACCATCGACGATAAATGCCCAATTCCGAACATCACAGACATTCTGGATAAACTTGGTAGATGCCAATACTTCACGACCTTGGATCTAGCAAGCGGATTCCATCAAATCGAAATGGCCAAGGAAGATATATGCAAAACTGCTTTCAATGTCGAGAATGGCCATTACGAGTATGTCCGAATGCCGTTTGGTTTAAAAAACGCTCCAGCGACGTTCCAGAGGGTGATGGATAACGTTTTAAAAGGCCTTCAGGGAGAAAACTGCTTAGTGTACATGGACGATATCATCGTGTGTTCAGCACTTCACTTCAGGAACATCTGGTTTATCTTTCAAAAATCTTCCAACGACTCAGAGAAAGTGGATTCAAAATCCAAATGGACAAATGCGAGTTCCTAAAAAAGGAAGTAGCTTTCCTTGGACATATTGTCACTCCAGAAGGAAATAAGACCAAATCCAGCAAAAATTAAAGCCATAATTGATTATCCAATACCGCAAACCACAAAGGAAATTCGAGGATTTTTAGGCCGCCTTGGATATTACAGGAAATTCATTAAGGACTTCGCTAAAATTACTAAGCCTCTCACTTCCTGCCTCAAGAAAGACGCTAAAATAGAACTTACACCTGGATTTTTGAACTGCGTTAGAACTTGCAAAAATCTACTGACAAATCAACCTCTTCTGCAATATCCAGACTTCAGCAAGACTTTCAATCTTACTACGGATGCTAGCAACTATGCAATTGGAGCTATACTATCCCAGGGACCAATCGGTAGCGACAAGCCCATCGCATACACCTCTAGAACACTCAATGAAACCGAATTAAAATATTCCACTATTGAAAAGGAAATGTTAGCGATAATCTGGGCCACCAAGTACTTCAGACCCTACTTATTTGGGAGAAAGTTTAAGATACTTTCAGATCACCGTCCCCTCCATGAAAAACAGTAACTCCAAAATAATTAGATGGCGTTTGAAGAGTTTGATTATGAGATCGTCTATAAAAAAGGAAAAACAAACACCAATGCAGATGCTCTGTCCAGAGTTGAAATCCATACCAAAGAAATAGCCCAACTACCACAAAAAGTTCTAAACGAAGACAACGCATCATTGTACAACAATGCAGGCTCAATCTTCGACATAGATGAACTTCTAGAGAAGCCCGCTCCACAGGAAAAAATACAAGAAGTCATCAGTGAAATTCTTGACAATCCAGAACCTGAACAAGCCGACCCGGAAGAAGACAACGAAACTAGACACACGGCTCAAGAGGAACCTATACTTGGCATTCCAATTAGCACTACAATAACCAAATTGTGCTCAAGTCTGTTAACTACAATCCAGCAAAACCAATAACAGAAATAGCCTTTCCTAACAAATCTAGGCTACATGTCCAAATAAGCAAGACTAACTTAGAAAGAAGCTTTATAAAGCTTTTCAAAGAGAACATAGACCCCAGAAAGAAGTATGCAATATTCTTTAAAGACGAATATCTTTATGTTCCTCTATGCAACCTCCTCAAAGAAACCTTCAAAAACTCTGCATTTGACTTGATTAAATGCAATCTTCTTCTAGAGGACGTCAATAGCAAAGAAAGACAAAGCGACATTATCCGGTGCTACCACCAAGGAAAAACAAATCATCGAGGAATTAATGAAACTGAAGCCCAAATCCGGAAAAAGTATTACTGGCCTAACCTTAAAAACAGGGTTGGATGAACCCACCGGGATACCGGGAAATTCCCGGTGGGCCGATCTTTGAAATAACAGAACCTTTAAAGGGGGTGTGACCCAAAAATGAAAGTTTTAGTGCAAAAAAATCTAAGAATAAATATTTAAACCGCATGTTGCTGCGATGGTTCGTTTTCGAGTTAGGGCCGTTTAAAGTTACAACTACGCTTTTGTGACGTCACGCTGGATTATCAGGGACAGTATTAACACGTGTAAAAATCTTCCAAAGCAAAAGACAATTATCTCTTAGAGCAAATTGCAACCACTCAAAGTATAGGGTACGGTTCACTGACGACCAAACGAACAGAAGACAGCGATTTCGGCGGTTGTGACCAGTGCCGGCCCTACCATAAGGCGAACGGAGCCGGCGCTCCAGGCGCCAGGCCTCAGGGGGCGCTCCGACTCGTTCCTTGGTGATAAAAAAAAGGAAAGAAAGCAAGCACGTGGTTAGCATGTGATTAGATAGATAGAGACATATCATATTACATAATAATATGTAATGTTTCCGAATTTTGAATCGGAGAGGATGGTTGATCTTCGGCAGCTTAAGCTATCTCCACTTGATGTTTTTGACAGAATTTGCAAATTAAAGCAAAGTCTCGGTGTTGGGCCAGCAGATGGCATACCGTTTGTTTCCCTAGAAGGCTGCAGGTTTGTTCCGTCTCAAATTTTGTGTGATATTTTTAATATGTCATTGTCTATTGGTATCTATCAGACATTGAAAATTATCGAGCAATATCAAAGGTCTCCTGGTAGCCAAAGTTTTTGAAGGTATTGTTGCAGATAAAATCACCCCAAATTTTAAGAATGTCGAATGTCATTATCAATGGACAACATGGTTTCATGAAGGAAAGATCCACCATAACAATGATCAAAATCCATGCTCGAGCATATATACTTCATTCATACATATAAGGAATTCATTTGCATTTTATTACTATTTAATAGTCATAAACAGGAGCTGAAACCCAGCAGAAGGTAGATCTTAGGTGCTTTTCAGTAAACCATTTGAGTTACTCTGAGCAGCTCAGGAGTGCTCCACAATTACTTTGCGCGTTCCAGTGCTTAGAGTGTCGTACACTTGAACTACTCATTTCTGTTATCCCCTGCCCCCTCGTGCACCAACCTTTATTTCGGTGTTTCATGCTCCTGGGCCCGGATTCCAATTGACAATACGATATCGGATTAGGCGCTTTCGGTGAAATTCACGATTCCCATTCGAGGTCGCTTCGAATAGAACGATATCGGATTACTCGCCAGCTCTAAGATGGTGAATTGCTCGCTTTCGACATGAAATTGACAACATTGACACGTTTTGTTGTTATTTTTCTATTCTTTACGACTTGAATGATTTTTCTATGGAAAGGGAAAGTCCAGTGCAGATTTTGATAAAATTAGGGACTGAATTATGGTACATCCCTTCAGCCAGAAAATTATTTAAATATTTCTAGCAATCAATCGTCTATTTCTTTCTCGTCGAGCAATTCCTATTGTAGACGATTGTGAATAATATTGGGAGCATTTCTCAGTTTAACTTTTAAAGACACTATCTATTAGCAGCTACCTACATAAAGAAATTTCAATAAACAAGTTGAAAGTAAACATATAAAGTGGTACCTACTTAACCTACTCATTGGTACCTACTGAAAATTCTAATTACCTAGCCTTATTAGTGGTCCTCACAATAGTGGGAAGAAAAATATACGGTTGCTACGGATTTCGATACCGACCTATCCGTTGGTGAATACGATTTCGAATGGGAACTCCGGATTGCTGGATATCGTATTTGGTATCGAGTACGAAAGCGATTCGATTTCGTGACCTCGAAGCAAATGGAATCCCCTAGCTGAAGTCCGAAATGGTGGGGGTTAAGATGAGAGCGTTCCAGTGCTACTTATGTCGAACAGTTCAAGAGCGTCACACTCCAGGAGCATGATACTCTAACAATTAAAGCACTGAAAAGCAGCTCTTAGAGGTAGATATAGATATGGGTGAGTTGTACTAGCCCAATGCTCTGCTTTTTTATTTAAAATTGGTAACCCACTTTTTTACCTAATGACATAGGTAACTATTTCCTTTGTTTTCTTCAGTATATGGGGTATATGCACGTGGCCGAACACCAGTACCTAAGTAAGGCAAATAATTTATTGAATTTCATGACATTTCTTATATCGGTGAATAGAATAGAGTACCTATACGATTCACATTTAAAATAGGGGCGCCAAAGTAGGATCTCGCTCCATCCTAAAAGTAACCTCGGGCCGGCACTGGTTGTGACATCACAAATTCCTGCGTAATTTATCTTCACAAGGCGTTTTCTCAACTATTTTGAATATAGGACTGCGGTTTTCACGAGAGATCTTAGAATTTTTTTCTTGATTTAAGTAGCTTAAGTCGTTTTTTTTGGGTCACACCCCCTTCAACAAGATACCTTCAAACAGCGGCTTCAATAAGGTCTGTTCTTACAGAAGTCACAAACCAGTCAGAGCGTTTTTGATTGGTGCAAAGTGCCAACAAACAGTTTTCTGACTATTTTCAACGAATGCAATTGGCTCTGAGTCTGACTAGTTTGTGATTTCTGTGAGAACAGACCGAAAGCACAACGAATGGTCAATTCAACTTATGATGCACTGAAAAAGGAACAACACGACATGGAAGAAGTAATAAACAGTGCTAAAATGTGTTCCAGTTGGGCTGATACAGGACTGGAAGCAAATGAAAATGACGTATATTTCAAGACCTTATTACCAGCAATTCGTCCTCGTGGAAAAAAGATAGAAGATGCCAAGGGAGGCAGCAGAGATGATACTCCTCCAGCCTCCAGCTACTGCTGTTTTAAATTTGAGGTGGAATATCACACGATGTGGCCATGGATCGCATCATAACAAAAAAAGAGGCATCTTATTTCAGGCATGGAGCAGTGGCGGCTCGCGGTTGTCAAGAAGAGTGTCGGAAAAATTCTGCCAAAGGTCCCAAAAGACCTGGGGATCATTTTCCAGAATCCGCATCAGTATGGACAAGTCTGGATAAGGTCTGGATAAATCTGGATAAAGTCTGTAAAACTCTGGATAAGTCTGGCTATTGTCTGGAAAAGTCTGGAAATCTCTGGAAACGTCTGGAAAAGACTTGGAAATTTCTGGAAAAGGTTGGAAAAATTCTGAAAAAGGTCCCAAAAGACCTGGGGATCATTTTCCAGAATCCGGATCAGTCTGAACAAGTCTAGATAAAGTCTGCATTAATCTGGATAAAGTCTGAAAAACTCTGGAAAGCTCTGGATAAGTCTGGATGTCTGGAAATCTCTGGAAACGTCTGGAAAAGGCCTGGAAATTTCTTGAAAGGGTCGGAAAAATCCTGGAAAAGGTCCCAAAAGACCTGGGGATCATTTTCTAGAATCCAGATCAGTCTGTACAAGTCTTGATAAGGTCTGGATAAATCTGGATAAAGTCTGTAAAACTCTGGATAAGTCTAGATATTGTCTGGAAAAGTTTGGAAATCTCTTGAAACGTCTGGAAAAGACTTGGAAATTTCTGGAAAGGGTTGGAAAAAATCTGAAAAAGGTCCCAAAAGACTTCGGGATCATTTTCCAGAATCCGGATCAGTCTGAACAAGTCTGTACTCCGCCCGTGCTTCATTTATTATTTTGTAGAAATGGTAAATGCCCTCGTTTGAATTGAGAATAAGTGGAAAAACTTTCTGAGGCGTGTTTTTTTTACAACTTTTAGATCAAAATTTGGCTTAGTTTGGGTCAGTCAAAAAAAATTTGCGCGCGTCTGGGGCTTCCCCCTGAGTGTGTGCACCGCCAAATTTTCCTTTCAGCCGCCACTGCCACATATGATAGTCACCGATAGTGGAACAGAATTTAAGAATGGACTGGTACAGGAATTTGTAGATGCACACAAGATAGCCATCCATTACATTACCCCCGATAGCCCACAATCCAATGGGATAATCGAAAGATTCCACTCCACCATTATCGACCATCTGAGGATACTTCGAGAAAATAAAAAATCTCTAAGCGTTAAAGAGCAAATAATAGACTCGCTTTACCTGCAGTGGCAACACCGCGTGGCTCAACAAAGCGGCGTTAATATATTTTACATGTGCTCGGGCTACACTACGCTCGATTAATTTAATGGGTTGTACAAAGTCCTGTTGATATAAAATAATATATAATACAGCTATCCCCTTTGCCCCCTGCCTTAGAAAACGATGGGTTCCACAGCGACCTCTTCAAACCGCGGGCTGCAGAGCGTACGCTTTACGCGTATATATATATATATATATATATATATATATATATATATATATATATATATATATATATATATATATATATATATAAGAAGAATGGACGTTGTTGCTGACAAGTACGAAGACAATTTTGGGAATCGATTTGGGGAATGCAGCAAAAATAAAGTGTACTCTTTAAAGTTTATCCGAGCTTTCGATAATGTTTATTATCATCTTCAGGGAAACTATGGATCAATATACAAGTTAAAGACAATAAGACAATACTATAATGTAACTTACATCTTTGGTGAGATTATTAAAGATAAATGTTGTGTAATTGATCTGTTCCATCAGCATCGAGGACAGTGAGAACTTAATTATTAGTCATTAATACATAATAAGCTTGTTAAAAATTATTGAGAAAGGATGAAAGATTGTGTAAATGGGACAATACAACATATTAAAATATTAAATAGTTACAGAGAGAGACTTTTACAATATATCACCCTGGGTTTGAGGATCATCCATCAAATTTGTAATTTGGAATTATTATATTAAAAAATAATTTTCTTTTAAATTTAAATGTCAACCAGAAACAGCTGGCCGTCAAGATCACCTGTTGAATTAATGACTTAAGACATATGTCATTGTAAAGTTAGGTTAGGTATACAACGCTATGTTCCATTGAATGAACTGATACACATTCGATGTGACGTCACTAGCAGACCCACTCAACACTGCAAGACGCCAGGAGCAACAGAATAGAATTAATTGAATCATTTGACATAATACTAAAAACCAATAAGCAAATAAATCATAGTAACACATTAAAGAGAATTTTCATTTAAATTGAGGTTAGGCCCTTTGTCTAGGTGTAACAGATAGGAATAAATCTCACTGAGGTGGTTAATATCAGATTTTTTGTTCATACAATTATCACTCTGAGAAATGAAAGCCATCTCTTTGAAGAGTCTCTTTGAGTAGTGGGATTCACTGGTTAAAACTCTCACAGAGTCATAGTCCATTTGGTGCTGGAGTGAATGTACATGATCAGCCAAAGCGCATCTTTCAGGGTGGAGTCTGCTATCGCTTTTATGGGAAACAATCCTGTCTTTCAGTTGCCTAGTTGTCTGGCCAATGTAAGTTTTGTCGCAAGAAGAACATGGAATGCAATACACCACGTCTGATTTTGCGAGAATCGGAACTTTGTCCTTTAGGTTAGAGTGAATGGACTTTATGGGTAAAACTGACCTATTGGCAATTTTAATGTTTGTGAAAGCTTTACTGAAAAAACTAGTCAGCTTGGGTGTAATGTCTCTAATATATGGTAGTGATGTGTACAAAACAAAAGGAACAGTGGCCTCAGCAGGGGCCAACCCCAGAGGTGAATCAGCTGCAGTTGCAGGGTTGTTCATTTGGGGATTGACTAGGTTGTTATGGCTAGTGTGTGATTGTAACACTTCTGTGGACCTTGATGTGCTGAACAGAATCTTTTTTAAGAGTGGAGTAGGGTAAGAGTTGTCCTTGAAAATCTGGAACAGAATGTTGAAATTCTTGTTGTGAAAAGTTGTGTCTGAGATTCTTTGAACTCTATTCTTCATTTGTTTGACCAAATTAATTTTCATTGATTGTTTATGGTAAGACAGATAGTTAATGAATCTTCCTGAGCTACAAGGTTTACGGTACCAATCAATTGAATATATATATATATATATATATATATATATATATATATATATATATATATATATATATAAGAAAATATTTGGTTTGATTTTCAGTCACCATATTGCAGCGAAAATTGCTGCTTGGTGTTGAGGTTTTGTCTTAGATGGCGCCACGATCAAATTTCGACCGTTGTACTATATATATATATATATACATATAGTTAGAGGGTAGTCTTGGCTGACTAGTTAACGAAACAAAGTTATTAATTTCTTGGGGTATCAGCCTATTTCTTCGGGACTAGTTCAATAAAAAACTCTTTTCTGCTACGCCAAGCTTTCGAAAATGTTTATTTTCTTTCTCAAGGCTACAATTTGAAAATAAGATGTTAGATAATAATAGGCAATACTGAATTAAGGGAATATTTACCCTGTGTGCAAAGTGAGTCAATCACATAATGGACTTTTGACTACCTTTGCCAACATTGGAGACATCCTTCCACTTATTGGTCACAATAAATATATGTTAAGTTGTTCAAACAAACACAACATTAATTAGAATTATAAAATATTAGAGAGATTACATTCTTAATTCGATTTTATTTCGGGACGTTTCTTCCCTTTCACGTGCGAAACAAAATGGAGAGTACCTAAGACAATAATTCAAAAAACCTACTTCCTGTTACCATGAGGAATGTCATATTCGGCTATGCCACCTGTCGGAATAACATTGAAAGGTTACTGTTGTACCTATTTTTGCTAAATTATTATAGCTTTTCATTGATAGATGGCGTATCGATTGCTGTTAATAAAGTGTTGAAATTTGCTCGAAGATGGAGTGGGTGTCCCAATTGAATGATCAGTGCATTTTGGCGACTGTTCCAACATTGATAATCCAAAGTATAATATATATACAGGGTGTCCCACTAAGGTCGACGAGGTACGTTATTATGGAAACCATAGACCTTACGGCATCGGGATTTTTTTCTTCATCACTAAATCGGCCAAGAGATATTGATGGAAATTATTTTCAAGTTTCTAAGATGGCCGCTAGGGGGCGCAATCACGATGATATAACTAAACATTCAAATTTTCTCGAAAAATCACTATATTAAGGTACTGTTTTAACAACAGAAATCAAAAGTTCGTTAATTTTTGCGCCAGTTTGCTTATTAGCCTTTTTTCGTATCTTCACTAATAAGGGTGGGGGAAGCTGGTGAAAAAATAGTTATAAAAATTGCAGTATCTTCCATACCCCTTATCCAAACTCATTCAATTTAGGCTTATTCGAAAGAGAATTTCATTGTTATTAAGAGCACCACTTCGTTCGGGGTCGATAGTTCCCAATGCGTCTTCTAGAGGGCGCTGTTTAACCAAGATCCAGTTTTTTCTAATTTTCTGGAAAAATCCAAATGGCATGATATATTTTTTTATAACTCTGCTTAAAGAGCAAAAAATTATCTACATTTTGGCGCAAACCGCAATCCGATATCTGCATCCGTTTTCAAGTTATTTGCAAATAACTATTTTAATCGAATATCTCCAAGGCCAAATTTCCGCCAACTGATCCTTTTTTCGGATGAATCTCGCTTCACTAATTTGGGATTGTTTAATAGAAACAACACCAGATATTGGGCAAAGGAAAATCCTCACCTTTTTCGTGAAGGAGCTTTTCAGGAGAGATATGGCGTGAATGTCTGGATGGGAGTCTTGGGAACACGGATTGTTGGACCAATTTTTTTTGATGGGCCTCTTACTGCTGACCGCTATTTAATTTTTTTGAATAATGAAATAGCGCAATTTCTGATAAAATCTTCCCTTGAACCAATATCTAAATACTTATTTCCAGCAAGATGGTGCTCCAGCACATAACGCTCGCAGGGTTGTGGATCACCTAAACCAGATGTTTGGAAATTGCTGGATCGGTTAGGTGGCCTGCAAGATCCTGTGATATAACTTCTACTACTGCAACATTTTTCATCAGTTAAATACCTTCTAATACCTTTTCTATCATTTCCTATTTTTGAACAAATCAAGTACCAAAATTATACCTTATATTGTATGTCATATTATTTTCTGTTTCTTGTCAATCTTTTTACATCTTTATTTCTACTTTTATATTCTATACAATTTACTTACAAAATATTCCACCATTATTGATCCAATCTTGATAAATTCATTCCTAACACCTATGTACTACTCTGAGCATTGTAAGTAATTTTATTATTTATTTTATTATTATTATTATTATATTCCTTTTAAAAAATTTTAAGTACTCCTGACGAAGTCGAAATAAATTGACGAAATATTGAGTTAAAAAGCAATTGAGTATTAATATACTATACAGACCGCATACCCGAAACATCCAGCTAATAAATTTGTACGGTCGAAATTAAATTTTTCAATAATTTCCTGATGGGTTATTATCAAGATATGAGTCGCACCTATGGAATTCACGTCGTAACTTTGATGAAATCATGGTCCAACATGAACAGAAAACTAGCAAATAGTAATAATAGAAGGATTTTCTTGTTACGGTGCAGAAAATCAAAAATAATACCTAGACATTTTCTAGAAAGTAGAAAAAATATCCAAAGTTTATTGTTCACAGGTAATAATATGACTATGACAAATAGAATTGATAATTTTATTTTTTCATTGAGTTCTAAAACACTATCTTTAGAAATAAAAATAACTTGTAACACAATTTCAAAAATTACAGAAATGATAACTAAAGTTAAGAATGAAGTTAAAAATTTAATTCCCTTAAATATTTACAATGATTATTTTAATAGAAGGAAATTAAATTATGATTCTTTTTACAATAAAGTTAAACAAAAATACATCAGAAAATTTGACAATCTCACACAAGATGTAACTAGCAAAAACGTATTATTTTTAGATAACAAAAAATGGTTCAAAAATATTTCCAATGTTGACATTCCACAAGAAATTTCTGATTTTTTATCACTGGGACCAAGGTTTGGTATTCCTTGTCAAAAAAATGATTTGAGAATAGATAGATTTCTTGCAGATGTTGAAAATATTATAGATGATACACCTATAGATAACCAAGACATTTTGAGAGCTAGAGTTACTAATGTGGTAACAAACTTTTTAAATGATTCACATTCCAAATCATCAGATTATTTGAATATAAGATTAAAAAAAACAAAAAAGTACTTAAAAGATCATCCTAATTTATATATATTACAATCAGACGAAGGTGGTTGTACAGTGGCTATGAATAAATCTGATTACATAGAAAAAACTAAATCATTATTGCTTGATGTTTCTACCTATGTTGAGTTAAATAAAGATCCTACAACCTCAATTCAAACAAAGTATAATAAATTAATTAAATCTTTGAAAAATAAAAAAGAAATTTCTGAAGAGGAAGCCAAAAATTTAACTATATACAATTCGTCTTTTCCAAAACTTTATGGTCTTCCAAAAATTCATAAGCCAAATGTACCAATGCGTCCAATTATTAGTTCTGTTAACTCAACAACCTATAGTATATCAAAGTATCTATCTAATATTCTTCAAGTTACTTTTAATAACACTAATAACTATAATATAAAAGACACGTTCACATTCGTTAGTGCGATGGAAAACTTTGTACTACCTGAACAATATGTTTTAATATCATTAGATGTAGTATCTTTATTTACAAACATGCCTCTTAATTTGATTATCAATATTATTGAGCTTAAATGGGATAAAATTAAAGACAACACTAAAATCTCGAAAAATAATTTCATTACATTAATTAATTTTATTTTTGACAACAATTATTTTGGTTTTAACGATAATTTTTACAAACAAATTTTTGGAACTCCCATGGGTTCACCTATAAGTCCAATTCTCGCAACAATTATTCTCGATCATCTATTTGACATCGTTATTCCTAAATTACCCTTTAGGTTTCCATTTATATATAAATATGTTGATGATATTATATGTGCAGTACCATCTGATTGCGTTCAACTAACGTTAAAAACCTTTAATTCTTTCCACAAAAGCATACAATTTACAATTGAACAAGAAACTAACAATAGCGTTCCTTTCTTAGATACAAAATTAATTAGATTAGATGATAATAAAATTATTCTTGACTGGTACCAAAAAGAAACTGCATCAAGCAGATTCCTGAATTTTCATTCTAACCATCCAAAAAATCAAAAATTCAACACTGTAATAACAATGAAAAATAGAATCCACCATATTAGCCATGAAAGTCTTTCAAAACAAAATTTGAAAAAACTTTTCGATATATTTTTGAATAACGGTTATCCAAAAAATATTTTAAAAAAACTAATTTATAATTCAAATATTTATGACGGTCCTACAGAAAAGTTAAAAACATTCCAATAATATACAAAAAGTTACCATTTATTGACATTGAACATTCCCAATAATCTCACTTTTTAAAAATTTTCCCAACATCCAAATAGGTAAATATAATCAATTAAGAAATCAAAGTTTATTCTCGAAAGTTAAACAAAAAACTCCAATAATGTTTGAGAATAATTTAATCTATGAAATGTCTTGTTTGGATTGTCAAGGCAGTTACATTGGACAGACTACACAATGGTTAAAGCAAAGAAATACGCAACATAAGAGTGATTGCAAATTAGGAAAAAATACGTGTGCCACTGTGGAACATCATCTGAAGACTGGACATCAGTTTGATTTTGATAATATTAAAATATTGGAAAAAGAATCAAATTATAAGAACCGTTTATTTTTGGAAATGTGTCATATCAATAAAAATTAAAATTCAATCAACTCTAAGTTGGATACTAATAACTTGAGCAATATCTACTGCAACATTTTTCATCAGTTAAATACCTTCTAATACCTTTTCTATCATTACCTATTTTTGAACAAATCAAGTACCAAAATTATACCTTATATTGTATGTCATATTATTTTCTGTTTCTTGTCAATCTTTTTACATCTTTATTTCTACTTTTATATTCTATACAATTTACTTACAAAATATTCCACCATTATTGATCCAATCTTGATAAATTCATTCCTAACACCTATGTACTACTCTGAGCATTGTAAGTAATTTTATTATTTATTTTATTATTATTATTATATTCCTTTTACATTTTAAGTACTCCTGACGAAGTCGAAATAAATTGACGAAATATTGAGTTTAAAAGCAATTGAGTATTAATATACTATACAGACCGCATACCCGAAATATCCAGCTAATAAATTTGTGCGGTCGAAATTAAATCTTTCAATATACAGGGTGTCCCACAGTGGATGGCGTATTAGACGTTTATGGAGAACTAAAAAGCGGATCATTTTGAAAATTTGGCAACCGGGATAAAAGACCGTAATCTACACTTTAAAAATATTTTTGTTTATGCGGAGTTGCCGCTTCTACTCTTAACCAGTGGCAACATCGCTATTTTAAATAGAACACCCTGTATGTGATTGCATATTTGGATTCTACGTAAAATTCTGAACAGATTTCATGTGATATACCCTATACCTAAGTTCAACAGTTTTGGAAATATTGACAGTTGAAAATCGACTTTTTGCAACTTTGACAGGCTGTAAAACCTAAACGGTTAATTTTAAAGGAGAACCGATTTTACATTCCTATCTCAGATTTTGATAAACTATCATTTGACACCACCGGAGATTAAATTTAATTGGAATTTTTAATCATGGATTAAATTTAAAGTTGGTGTCAAATGATAGTTTATAAAAATCTAAGATAGGAATTTAAAATCGGTTCTCCTCTAAAGATAACCATTTAGGTTTTACAGCCTGTCAAAGTTGCAAAAAGTCAATTTTCAACTGTCAATATTTCCAAAACAGTTGAACTTAGGTATAGGGTATATCACGTGAAATCTGTTCAGAATTTTACGTAGAATCCAAATATGCAATCACATACAGGGTGTTCCATTTAAAATAGCGATGTTGCCACTGGTTAAGAGTAGAAGCGGCAACTCCGCATAAACAAAAATATTTTTAAAGTGTAGATTACGGTCGTTTATCCCGGTTGCCAAATTTTCAAAATGATCCGCTTTTTAGTTCTCCATAAACGTCTAATACGCCATCCACCGTGGGACACCCTGTATATATATATATATATATATATATATATATATATATATATATATATATATATATATATATATATATATATATATATATATATATATATATATATATATATATATATATATATATATATATATATATATATATATATATATATATATATATATATTCGTCGACTTGATCTATTTCTTCCTGTCCTATCCTGATTGTGATGTCATCGTCTGTGTTCGTTATTGTTTTAGTTTTAGCGTAGTTCATATTGAGACCTATGTTTCTAGCTGCTGTGTCAAGTTCTTCCAGCATTTCCGTCAGTTCTTCTTTCTTATCGGTTATTAGGGCGATATCATCCGCGTATTTTAAGTTGCTCAACCAGTCAACCACTTGAGCAACTTAAGTGATGTATACAAAATTTTATCCCATTTTGTGGTAATTTGAAAAATAAAGTACAAAGAAAAATGCCGAGAATGAGATAATAGTTATTTATGTATCAAGGGTACTAAGTAGATGATTATGCCCTGAGGGCGACAGTCTTACAAAGCCGAGGGCCTCTGGCCCGAGGGTTCGTAAGTCGCCCTAGGGTATATATATCTATTAGTACCCGTGGTGCATACAAACTTTTATGTCATACCAGTTGGTTGTGAATAATAAATACCTGGGAAAAAAGTGTCACTTCGCAAATTGTCATCAGTGTGTAAACATCATAATTTTTTGACAAAAATAATATGTTTATCAGCGTAAATTTATATTTTGTTAATAAAGAACTCGATAAAGAATAAGTTAATTGAAAATTGTTTTTTGCGTCTTTATGCCCGCGCGGGCCATAAAGTGTACTTTATGCCCGCACACAAATGAATTATGTAGATGGTATCTAAGGTATAAAAACAGAATAATGTATTGGTATGACATAAAAAAAATTAAAATCACTGAGGTGATAAACGTCTACTTACCTTTATTGTTATGCGTTCAATAATGTGATTTTTAAACGTCGAAATGAGATAATAGTTATTTATACACCAAGTGAGTTAAATGAATGTTTATTCATGAGAAGAAAATTTAGAGCCCTAGCGAGTGGGTTAATTTTCTTCAGATGGATAAACATTTCAACTCACGTGATGTATACTAGTTATTTATACACCAAGTGAGTTAAATGAATGTTTATTCATGAGAAGAAAGTTTAACCCACGAGCCTTAGCGAGTGGGTTAATTTTCTTCGAATGAATAATAATTTTAACTCACGTGATGTATACAAAATTTTATCCCATTTTGTGGAAATTTAAAAAATAAAGTACAAGGAAAAATGCCGGGAGTGAGTTAAAAATATTTTAAATCACTGAGGTTTCAGATTTTTAGTTGGGCAGAGTGACTTAAAATGCCGAGAGTGAGTTAAAATGTTTTTAAATCACTGAGGTGATAAACGTCTACTTACCTTTATTGTTATGCGTTCAATAATGTCATTTTTAAACGTCAAAATGGGATAAATGTTTTTATCCCATTTCGTAGAAATTTTAAAAATAAATCACAAGGAAAAATGCCGAGAGTGAGTTAAAAATATTTTAAATCACTGAAGAGTAAGATTTTTAGTTGGGCAGAGTGACTTTTAAAATGCCGAGAGTGAGATGAATTTTTTTTAAATCACCGAAGTGATAAACGTCTACTTACCTTTATTAGGCAATTCAAACCACGTGACATTCAAGATGGCGTGGCGGCCACACATGGGCCAAAAAACACAAAAAAATATCTAGTTTCTTCCCGAATTAATAGTTTAGGTACCTAGTCAACAAATATTTTATTAAATAATGAAAATCAAAGTTGTAAGCAAAACTGTATGCAAAATAATTTAAAATACGCATAAAAACATTTTCAAAACAAACTTGCTTGGCCGCCACGCCACATTGAATTTTCATTTTTGACAGATGGATTGAATTGCCTAATTGTTATGCGTTCAAAAATGTCATTTTTAAACGTCAAAATGGGATAAAAATTAAAAATATGAATTAATCTACGACAAACTTTTTTTTACAAGTTTGACATCATCTCTTTTTGATGTTCTTTGGGTCGAATGTAATCGCCACCATTTTGACAGCAGAATTAAAAAGTTTAAATGACTTTCTTCCAGTTTTGCTGGCAGTTGGGTACCCACACTTTCTTAATTCTGCTTCATCTATTTGAACAGAAGTTTTGGGCAGCTTCGTTTTCCAGTGCATGGTCAACTGTTTTGTCTAATGTTAAATGAAGATTTTGGGTCCTTGTGGATATGCCTACCAAACAATGTCGGTACTAAATTTTTGCGATGGGCCCTGCACTCTGCTTTTCAGCTGCATCTCATACCTCAGCTTTAAAGCGCTCACAACATGTACAGGGTGATCCAGTATAAAGTGAACACCCCCTACCTTTTCGCTAAAAAATTTTTTTTTCAAAAAATCAAGATAGCCATTTAGTGTATTTTGTTTCTAGGAATTTGAAAACGTTTTTTGAAATTTAATTAGATATTTCGTTAAAGCGCTGTGACGACAAAAGTAATTTTTTTAAATGGAATAACCTATATTCAAATCAATTTTTTGAACGCCCCCATTTTCCTCATTTCAAATATATAGTTTGTTTATCTTTATTTTAGTAATTTGCGATATATTCGCACTTCAAAATTCACATAAAAATAGCCGAAAAGGTATCATAAAACATAATAACCAGTAATTTTATTAAAGGTAAAATTATTTAGATTTACCTTGATACCTTTTTGGCTATTTCTATTTGAATCTTAAGTGAGAATATATTCCAAATTACTAAAATAAAGATAAACAAACTATATATATATTTGAAATGAGAAAAATAAGGGCGTTTAAGAAATGGATTTAAATATAGGTTATTCCATTTAAAAAAAATTACTTTTATCGTTACAGCGCTTTAACGAAAAATCCAATTAAATTTCAAAAAACATTTTCAAATTCCTAGAAACAAAATACCCTAAATGGCTATCTCGATTTTTTCGAAAACAATTTTTTTAGCGAAAAGGTAGGGGGTGTTCACTTTATACTGGATCACCCTGTACATAACCATTTTGTTCTATCTCAGGAATATCCTTATGAACATCTTCTTTCTTCATTCTATCCATCCGTCCAGCAACGATAAATATCATTGTCGAAAATCCCAGTCATCGGAGTATACACGGGTTTATCAATCAGAAAAAAAGACAGGTTCTCGGGCTTTCTCTTTTATTTTGAGCCCTTCTTGCTTATCGCATGACACATCGTCAAATATAAAAATCGAATTATATTGCGAGGAGGTTTATTCAAGATTTATTTCAGGGTTTATTCCAAGGGACGCCCATGCGGTGTTGCCTGGTTGTGCTCAATTCAACTAACGGGAAAACGTAAATTCGGCAACTTCGCAACCCGTATCATCCATAACAATATGTATGAAACCACAAAACTACCGTAAATTGACACATTATAGTACTAAGGGCTGGTTTATTCACTTTCTGATAATCTCTCAGATATGCAATCTGACTGATAAAAACGCAATCTATAATCCCATTGGTCGGCCAGTTATCGCGCCGCCAACTAATAAAATGATAGAACGATAAATTTATCTTGCGGATAGTTACCAGCAAGTTTATCGGAATATGAATATACCGGGTCTACATGATATAAATAAGCAGGTGTTATACGGCCAGATGAAATTGACCTATCTATTTTTACCTGTATGCGCACGCAACACCAGGCAATGCCTCTTTATTGGTTAGTAGTACAGGTAAGTGTGAGGTGTTTGTTTCGCACGCTGGGCATCTCCTTGTACTTGTTTATTGCCCGTAGTCTGACAAGGATAAAATTAGGGTTGATATTTTGACGTAGTTTGACAAGTGGTCGATTTTCAAGACAGCTTCATGGTTATGGAACTTCAGGAATGCGTTCGAAATCAGTCTGGGCGTCACACCGAGTGCACACTACGTGCACACCAGCCATTCGAAAATGAATTGGTATAAACTCCGGTTGACTTTCACGCTAGTTCGAAAATATCCGGGGTGCTACCTAGTATGTGCACTCTTTCTTAACCAACTCTGCCGCTAGATTAATTTCACTCCTGTCATTTTTGTCAGTTTTTCATTATTTAAATCCACCTAATACTTTCAGATTTAGTCAGATTTATTTATCCATTTTCCGTTTCTCGGAAGTTGATAATAGGTACAAGTGACCATATACTCACTCTCAATTAAAAGGACCCCGCACACCTCTTATGGGTTTTTGGTTTTCTGTCAAACTCAATGAAATTTTGATATGTGTTAGACCTTGACTTCCTGATAAAAAGTTCTCATGGGCCCGAGCCAATCCTATGATTAGTTTTTGAGATACAGGTACTTTTATGTCCAAGAAATGTATACATTTTATATGTATTGACAATCTACCTGTCACCTAATAATAGGTCTGTTTCTGCAAAAATCACAAACTTGTCAGAGCGAATTTGATTGGTCGAAAACAGTCAGAAACAGTCAGAAAACTAGTTACAACCAATGAAATTCACTCTGACAGACCCAATAATAGGTGACAGGTAGATGTGAATGCATATAAAATGTGTACATTTCTTGAACATTAAACCACCTGTATTTTGGAAACTAATCATAGTATCGGGTTGGGCCCATGAGAACTTTTTATCAGTAAGTCAAGATATACCACATATCAAAATTTCATTGAGTTTGACAGAAAACCAAAAACCCATAAGATGTGTGCGGGGTCCTTTAACCCTTTTTCGAACGCACTCCAGAAGTTGTTAGAGTTTTTGAGCGATGCACGTCACACGGTCTTCCTCCTTTCCTTTTTATCCCGTGCAAATGAGAAGAAACATACGTAAGTCAAGTCTAGCATGATTTGGTACATTTTGCCTCAATGAGCAAATGATCGTTGCTGCGTCTTTTGTCAACTAATGAAGTTTTCGTATTATTTACCTGTGTTTGGTAAAATGGATAGGTCAATTAAAGCACGCAAAATATGCGAACTAAAATGTCTATCTTTCTCTATCCCGTACTGGGTATTTTCATATCGTTTACACCCATTTATGTTTACATTGCAATTAAAGCCAACAATCTGAGTTTTGTACATATTTAGGTAGTGCCGATTTGCATCACATCATTTCTTCCGGTGATTTGAACTCACTTGATTCTTGTTGCACTTCATAAAGGTGGTGTCATACGCGAACAATGTGAAGTATCGGCTTATCTCGAGTAGTGTCGAATCGTTTATATAGACCAAATACGTACAGGATGGGGCCCAAAACGGATCGCAAAGATTGCTCCGGAACCTGTGATCTGTCTCGAAATGCATGGAGCATTTGCACGTTTAAATCAAATATACTGGGTGGACAATTGTAGCAATCGGGCATATTTCTTAGAAAAAAAATATTATGAGGTGTTAACTATTTTAAAGTATGATCAGACAAGAGAGCCAGCCCCGAACTTATTTTGTGTTATACATCGTTTGATAGCTCGTTGCTATCCCTTTACAGTCCTGTAGCAAAATCTTTAATCGGACGATCAGTTTTCGGTGTTTAAATGTGAGCAATTTTGACAACTAGTAATTTTAACTATCTCTTAGACAAAACAGATATGCCACAGATCTCTCAAATATACAGCGGGAAAACCAAATGTGTTTATTGACTAACCACCACCCCTTTTGTCTTGGGGGCTAGCCGCCCCTATTAATCTTTCTATCTAAAATGAGAACCTTTTCCCTGTGATACCTCCTTTGAAAGGTTTTTCATTCTTCTTTAGAGGCGTGCAGAAGCAGATAAAATTATGATAAACACGTTATTTTGGTTCGCCGATGCGTAATCGAGACTTGATAGAATTGTTTTGTCTAAGAGATGTCAAAATTACTATAAAATGTGCTTACATTTAAACACCGATATCTTAAAAACTAATCGTCCTATTAAAGATTTAGTATGGCAATGAGCTATCCAACGATGTGCAGCACAAGGTAGGTTCGTATTCAAAAAAAAAAAAAAAAAAAGTTAGGGCAGCTACCCCCTAAGAGGTGAAGTGAAATGACTTAAAAGTTGCCTCATTTTGGTTCCCCCTCGAATATCACGATATGTATTCTACATCTTCCTGAAAGTATTTTTGGTCTAAAGGATATTCCCGATTGCTACTTTTGCAATTGTTATCCTGTATAGGTACCTATATATTGTGACGAATATCTACGTGACGCCTCCGCCAGGGCGCAAAGAATCGCATAGCTGAATTCTAGAACCCCAGTGTTGTTCGGGAAAAAGGCTATTGCATTGTTCTGGATTTTACCGAAATAGATTACGGATATATAAAGGCCGGGATTAAGATTGGCTGCTGTTCGATTTAGATAGTGAATATTGTAAGAGTTAAGTTGATTGTGTTGATTAGTGAAGTAATTAGTGTCAAAGTGTTATAGTAACGTTGAATAAATTATTTTTGTGTTAATTGGACTTTGATTTTCCAATAAACGGACCGAAGAATTCTGTCACGCACACCAGAGCCGTGACAATAAATATTTTCCTTAGCAATTGATGTACTTATCTTTACCAAATTGTATGTTGTTCTGAGCTGAGTAATTAAATTTTTCATGAATTTTAAGTGTTTAGTTGAAGCTAATAAAATAAAAAAGGGGAGAGATCAAACGATGAATATAACTAAAAACCAAATGAATATTTTCACTTAGGAAACATTTAAAAATTTCAAAGTTCAGAGAAATGCTCTTTTTCTCTTACTTCGCGCATTTGCAGAAGACAAAACTAATTATAACTACTCAATACAATTTTTTTCGAAACGAACTGTGGAGTTGCTGTATTGGGAGTAATTACTTCTCTGTCGTCTGCTTGGTAATTACGATTGTTTCAACGTAAGCGGGAGACTTTGCAGTTAAAAATAATGTAGACTATCTGCAAAAGGCATATTTTAAAAGTTATATTGAAATTGTTTCGGATAATAAATATAGACATATTTGTGTTCGCTGCTGAATTTTATAGTTATGATTATTTCGGTTTTCTTGAAACTGGTGCAAAAGTAAAGTAACATTGTTGAAAGTTTACCCAAAATAATTGAATCGGCATGTCTAAAATGTGAAAAAAAAATTCTAAATGGAATCATACAGAAAAGTTTTTGGTTTAATAATGTCCTTTAATGAAAATATATCTGTGATTTCCCTTGCTAATCAGGTTTACTCAACTATCGCAAACTTTCTATTATTGCACAGTGAATTCTTTAGACCATCTAGATGTAGGTACCAGATTCAAACTCCGGACTGCAGCGTCACTGGTCACTGTGAATTTGTACATTCAAATTGTATTATTATTATTTTTTTTTTGTAACATGTATATTTTATTTAAAGCTGGCAACGGGCTAAATTAGTTATTTATAAACCTACTAAGGGCGCACCAATTTTTGTTTATCATTTGATGACTTTAAATGATGGGTGCATTCATTATTTATTTTTTATTTATTTCTTTTAAATAGTTACTTATGTACTCAGGTCGTAATTAGTTAAGAGTGTTTGCGGCCCGCGGCGTAGAAATTAAACCACGAGGAGCAGCCACCACAATGCACCCATTTGCTCCCGAATTTGCGGGCGCAATTTGATACTTTTCGGTTCGCAGGGCCGTGAATTGCTACCATGATGTAGGTGGCGAATGTGTGTCTAGGTGTCAAAAATTCAACGAATACTGGTCAAAAGTAGTTATATTTACCCCTCAAGAATGAACCAAAATAATTAAATTTGATGTTTGTTTCGTGGGTTACCTACAGTTTATTTTTTCCCAAGATAGATTTCGACATTGTCAACTTTGGAACATAAACAATACCGCTTATCGGTCGCAAGATGCCATTTGCACGACATGCATTGTAAAACTGATGTCCACCTGCAGGGACACCTCATTTTGCGACCAATCAGATTCACGCGTTATTGTTTATGTTTCAAAGTTGACAATGACAAAATCTATTTTGGGAAAAAACAGAGTGTACTGTACATTCTACTGATATTCGAAGAGCGAATCTTGATCTTAACGCCATCTAGGACACGATAATCAACACTACACGCAATTTTGCTGTGCAAAATGGTGAACGTTCCAAAGGCAGACCAAAATTCAGTTCGTTTGGGTTTCACCCAAAAGTACCACTGTTTGAGAAAAGTTTCTACTGATAATTTTCGAATAACCACCATTTTTGTTTATTATTTGACTTTGAAAGATAGGTGCACATTTTTTATTTATATATTTTTTTTTTTTTAAATAATATTTGCATAACATAATTGGTCGCGGTCGTACATAAAATCTTGTATGTATCACAGGCGCAAAATTGCGCAAAAATGCGCCCCGGGTACGATCCTTCAAAGTCAAATAATAAACAGAAAAGGAAGTTATTCGAAAATTACCAGTAGAAACTACTAACCAAGCAATTAAACAGTCTATTTAATCATTTTGGTGCAGATCTTACACGAGTCGGAATCGTCTTCCGCCAGTGGTGCACACAGTTCTTTCTGTGCAACCCCTTTGGAAACATCAAAAAAAGAAAAAAGCAGTGGAGAGGTTCAAACTGAAAAAAGTCCCTGGTATGGTGATCGAACCCATGCTCCCTTTAAGAACCATACTTAGCTAAATCTCAACTCAAAAGCATTTATTTCAATAATTCCATTTACATAGTAGGGTTATTGGTTATAAATGTCACCCCCTCTACCTTTTTTATTTGACATTCTTGAAAGACGTGTCCGAAAGAAAGTTTTATGGTTAATTTTTTTTTACTCACTTTCGCATATACAGGATGTTCCAGGAAAGCTCGTCGTGGTCCAACTTTCTTATTTTAAATGGGATACCCTGTACAGGGTTTCCAAGAATCAATGGTTTTGGAGGGTTTCGGGTACTTCTAGAGGAGCTGGAAAAGATCTGACCCCCACTTGCGTGCCTCAATTTTCAAGAGAAATTGGCTGGTGAATACCACATCTCATTCGTATTTATGCTACAAGGGGTTTTTGAAAAGTCTGCAGTTCAGCAAGGGGTCTATAACTTTTTTATTTATGGTGATTTTGTCAACTTTTGCCCTTTTGTAGCTTAAAAACGAATCGAGATATCAAGATGCGGGTTTCACCGGTCAACTTCTCTTGGAAATCGAGGCTCGCAAGTGGGGGTGAAATTTTTTCCAACTCCTCCAGAAACACCCGAAACCTGCCTAAACCATCGAATCTTGGACATCCTGTACATCACTGAATATTCGGATTTTGAGTGAAATGCTAAACAGATTTCATGTGATGAACCTTTTACTTAAGTTCAACTGTTTTGGAAATATTCACAGTTGAAAATTGACTTTTTTGCAAATCTGACAGGTGGTGAAACCGAAACGGTTGATTTTAGAGCAGAAGGTATCTTACAATCTTGGCTTAGATTTTCATAAACTATCATTTGACACCAACTTTGAATTTAATCCATGATTTGAAAATTCCAATTAAATTTAATCTCCAGTTAAATTTGATGGTGGTGTCAAGTGATAGCTCATGAAAAGCTGGAGATGAGAATATGAAATCGATTTTGCTGTAAAATTAACCGTTTAGGTTTCGCAGCCTGTCAAAGTTGCAAAAAAGTCACTTTTCAACTGTCAATATTTCCAGAACAGTTGAATTTACGTAGAATCCGACTATTCAATAATATACGCAGGGTATTCCATTTTAAATAAGAAAGTTGGATCGCCAGCAGCTTTTCTGGAACACCCTGTATACGCCGGAGTGAGTTTTTTGAAAAAATTAATTTCAACATCAAAACTTTTATTTGGGACACTGGCTTCTAGAATCTCAAATAAAGAATTAGAGGAAGATGACATTTATAACCAATAACCCTGTACAGGGTGCTTCAAATTAGAGCCACATTATTGGGATCTCGGAAACGGTGAGAGATACAAGGTTGGTTAAATTGGGGCAAATTTGCGTAATTTGTTGCTTAACAGAATGCCGCTTTGATATTTAGGATATTCCGAATACTTCCGGAGATAACCGAAATTTTGCAAAAATGTTTTTATTTTTTCTTGACTTTATTTGAAGAGATATTTAAAAGAAAATGTCACTTCATTATAGCCACTTTTTTCCCCTACAGAATGCTAGCATCAAATTTAAAATCTGTAGTTTCGTCTTTGGGCCACCATCATCAACTTCATTTTCTTAAATACAGACCCTTATTTTTTATTTCAGATTTTATAAGCTTCTGATGTCCCAAAATCAATGACCTATTGCACTTATTCGAAAAATTATATTACTGGCACTTTCCATAAGAACTTAATGTGTTAGAGAGAGACAGAGAAGAGAATTTTGGTAAGAAATAACTAAAAAATGAAAAATTATTTTTTCGAATAAATGCGATACGTCATAGGTTTTGGGACATCAGAAGCTCCTAAAATCTGAAATAAAAAGTCTAGGATAATATTTAAAAAAATAAAAATGATGATGGTGGCTCAAAGACGAAACGTCAGATTTCAAATTTGATAGTAGCATCTTGTAGGGGAGGACAAATGGCTGAAGTGTTATTTTTTTTGAAATATCACTCCAAATAAAGTCAGGAAAAAATTTAAAAAAAATTGCAAAATTTCGGTTTTTTCCGGATATCTCCGTAAGTATTCGGAATATCGTAAATATCAAAGTAGCATTTTGTAAAGCATCAAATTACGCAACTTTGCCCCAATTTAACCAACCCTGTATCTCTCACCGTTTCCGAGATGTCAATGATGTGGCTCGAATTTGAAACACCCGTACACCTACTTACATGTACAGGGTGATCTAATATAAATATCACCCCTCCTAACTTTTTTATTTGACATTTTTGACAAAAGTGTCAAATACAAAAGTTTTAAGAAATTGTCAAAAGTTTTTCAACCAAGTCAGTTTTAGGCATACAGGGTGCGTCAAAAAAGTGTAGCAGTGCGAAAGTTATATTCTTTTAAATGGAACACCTTATATATTGTGCACTTATTTGCTAATCCCCATCAACCTGATTTCAATGATGTACGGTTTGATATGTCTGTCTCTATCTCCAGGTCTATCTTCAATAGTTAAAAGGAAAATCATGAAAACCTCGTTCGAGGTTTCACGGCGAAGAAAGGAAAATTATACCATTAAAGCTTTAGAGAAAATTATTTATAAACAGGTTATTGTTCAAACTTTATTCATTAATTTACAAGACGAAATATTATAGTAAATCCAGATGTCTTAAGTTATTATTATTTGAAAAAAATAATAATAACATGAGAGACCTACGAAGGGATTTTCGCGTTTTTCCCTATAACTATTGGAGATAAACCGAGAGATGATGCTAGTATTATTAAAACAAAAGAATATCGATTATTTTAAACATTACGAAAAGTTTCCTCTTACGAATGTGTCCCGATCATGTCCAAGTTTGACAGATGTTAAAAAATAGTTTTCGATATATGAACAATAATTAAATTCAGCGATAATCAGTTCTCTCAATTACTTATTTTAAAAACAAAAAAATTTTAATAAAATCCAAACGCAAATTCTAAATCAGTTCTCTAAAAATTTCCTTATCTAGTTGTCTCTCTATCTCTTGAAATAACCAAGATGGTAATGGGGAGGATCTAAATTGGGACACACTGTATACTATAAGAAAAATAATTTGTTATTAAATGTAAAACTCAGAATCCTAAAACAAAATCTGAAACTTCCCTTACCAATTATCTCGGAACAAATAAATTATTCTCCTATTTCACAGTTAGCAAAATCATTAAGCTACGAAACTGAAACAGAAACAAAAAGGATTCTGTACCAAATTAACTCTTGTAAACCTTGCCGGGTTGCTGAGTACCCCCGCTATGAACTGTTACCTGCTTCTGACATTTTATTCCTGACAAGTTAGTTAGCAACTTTTGCGCGAAGCGAACGCGATTTCTAGTTTTGTTTTCACCTCTTTACTAATAATTTGCTTCTCTTTTGTATAAAATATGGTTCACAACTTTAAAAATCTAGGTATGTTTTATTTTTGTGAAGAAGCGTGAATTCCTGACACCGCGATAAAGCAAAAGTTTCCTCTCGCCAAAAAGCTAGCAGAAAATAATGCAAATAATGCCCCTTAAAACTTCGCTAAATATTTCAAGAGTTCTTATGCGCATAAAATACCTTCTAAATTAAATAGTCTTTTGCAAGATAAATAGCTTTTTAATGGCCATGTGATAGGCGTGAAGTAGTTTTACTGGGATGAAAACTTTTTACGCACCGCGTCTCTTGGCAACTATTTATCATAATTTTAAGCAGTTTTGCGGTTGGATGTTTGCCGAACGAGTAAATAAAACAGAGACTTTAAAGTGATTAAAAATGTTTTTCATTTGGTTTAATTTACTATAATTTACTATTAATACCTACCCTGATGGAAACATCTTGAGATTCTAATTGAAAAATAGTAGAATGCCTAGTATGGGGTTAACTATTATACGTTACTATTCCTGAATTAATCGTTTTATAATATACTTAACTCAAAATAAATCAATGATTTGTTATTGTTTCAGGATCTAAGGCCATTGATGACTGTGAATAAAACTGGAACTGCTATGTTGCCACTATTTCTTCTCTTTCTCCTCTTACCGCTGTCTCTGACAAACGCCGACAGGAAACTAGGAAACGAACAGCTTAATCCAGGTAAGTCCCAATAAAAAAATTTCAGGCCAAAAAGAATTTAAAAATACATGGGGATGCACGGCAATAATAATTCTCCCCTGTTAATAAATCATTGAAAATAAAAACGTTACGACAATAGGACATACGGGATCTTCTTGCAGAAAATATAGAAGCGAAGCAAACGAATGCGACATGGCGGCTCTTTAACATTTTTACAGCGCTATAAATTTTAGCCGAATGAATTTTCGTACATTGCAAAGCAAGGCGGAGGTGAAATAGAAATGCGGATTCAGTTATTTGGCAATATACATTTGATAATTTAATTAATCTACGTCGGTGTCATTATGACACATTAAGCATTGTCATTTGAATGTCATTAGGTCCTTCATAATAGCACTAGTGCGTTTAAGAATTCATAAAAACACCCAAATTATGAAATGAAAAATATACAAAAAGAAAGCTACCTAGTTACCAGAAGAACCTTTTCATTGATGCTGTCTCGATATTCGAAGAGATACATTCGAACTCAGAATCACCAATATTATCATTATTTTCCACTATAAAACTGAATCTATGGCACAAAAATTGACTCCAATATTGAAGCTGCCAGAGTCAAAGTTCTGAAAATCAACAAGCAGGTTCCCGACTAGTACCAGGCACCTGCTAAATTTTGAATTTTACTATTTCAAGGCAAATCAAATCTATTTGGACCATCGTAGATTAAGGCCGGAGTTTTCCAATTCCTTAATTCTTAATTTTTGTTTTTAATTCTTAATCTTTAAAAACCTCAATGTTAAATAAATTGAACTTTTTAAGAATTAAGAATTAAGGACAAATATTAAAAATTAAGGAATTGGGTAACTCCGGTCTAAATTTTGAATGATACACATTCGTTATGAACTTTAATAACTTCTGTAACTAAACCACTCGGTAACGCCTCGTTGTTTAAAGTTACACGCGTTTCATTATGGTGTTCATATCGAACTAGTATCATTAATAACTATAAGATAGGTCACATCAAGTTTTACCTATCATTTGCGCACTATAGCTTCTATATAGTACCTAGATGAACAAGTTCTCAATTTTAAGCTTAGTCGCTTGAAATTTGTATGTGACCATAACTAGTAACTACGTAGGGTGAAATAAATCCACTTTCGTACCTACACACTATTTTCACTATAGTTGTAAATTATATGTTCGAAGCCAATGAAACTAAAATACATAAAAGGCAGATATCAAAAAGGAAAAACTGAAAACTTCGGAATGTATAGTCTCGCTGCGAAATTTGCGAAAAAGTACACACACCAATAAATTCAGGTCGGGCATCTATAATTCAGGATCGGTGGCAGCTCGAGGGGTAAATTTAGACATGGAAATGAGATCTGCTGCACCCACGTGAGTAACATCTGCCTACTTTATCGAGGCACTAGCGAGACAACACATCCCCATTAGTTCAACATTGCCTGGTTCATATCTGACTCTAGAGACTTTGGAGTGCTTAATGGAGACCCCGAAATGATACATGATGATAAAATTTGCTTTCCCGTACGCATATTTCTACATTAGAGGTTTATTACATGGCGCGGATAAACAACAAAATGTGGCGTAGTGTTGCGCCAAGATTTTCGGTATACGGTGTTATAATAAATGAGGGTGGGACATTTTCGTTCATAATGTCGCTTAAATGGATTTCAAATTGATACAATAAGCAGTTATTCATGCCAGGTTGAAGTAGGTTGTCTTGATAAAGTATTTTTAAAGTCTCTGAGAGAAGTAAATAACTATTTGCAAGGACCTAGGTAAACAAAGTGTTCTATGGGGATGGCTAGATATATAAAATAGATTTTTCAGGAGAGGATAACATATTAAACGTACTATTTGTAATGTCATCGAGTATTTTCATTTTTAAACATTTATTGTTCAATTTTCTATAATAATCCCTATGTATATTCCCTATAAATGTAATAGTCTATGCGGCAGATCATCAGAACGGGGTAAAATGTAGAAAATTGGATTAAAAGCATGAAACTTGACGGATTTGTTGTTTAGACTATTTCAAGTGATTTGGAGGGTGAGTCAACCTCTGTTTCATTTTCAAAGCTTTAAAATGACTAAAAATGTCTATGTCATCATATTATTCCAAAATTGGTGTCATTTTAGACTAATTCGAATATGAGGAATTCAGAAAAAAATATCTCATCTCCAGAGGAGCCTTCAGTAGGACACTATTGCTCTCGTTACATTCAGACCTATTTAAACAAAAACGATAGAATTTGGCATGAGAAATCCAAAAAAAAAAAACATGTCTCAAATCAGTACAGGTCACCGATACAGCTCTTCTGCAACGTCAGTAATGAATATATTGCGTCAAACAGAAAAAAGCAACATCCAAAATAAGATTTCTTCCCGGGCATTATATCTCAGGTTGCAAGAGAGAAAAGAGAAATTAATATAGGAGAGGTCGTTTTGAGCCATTAGTGGCGTGTTGCACCCACATGTATCGAGTGATCTGCATGAGTCCCAAACATGTGGTTTTTTTGATCACAATGGCTGCCACTTGCCTACACCATCTCTATATTCTCAAGCACTTGGCGCAAGAAGACCGTGATCTCCCATCTGATCCGATCTACCCCAGAAGTGACTCGCCTGGTAAGCACCTTATGCAGAGCTAATGTAGTTAGTGGAATAAGCGTTAATGGGCAGTTTTCGGTCGCAAATAAATATTTCCTGGCCTTATTTAGCTCAATAATCAACTTAACAATATAGAGGCGTACCTACCCCATATTTTTCGACTGCTCTAATCGTCTTTTAACTCATCGGAGATGAAAGATATTGCACGAAATGCGGATGTTGTTTTTTTTTAACCTTCCATTAGGCGCCCGAGTTTTTATAACATCATTAGTCGCGCTGAGATACATGTAATAAATCATTGATACAAAAATTGAACCAACTGATGAATTTCGGTTTTACAATTTCTATGTATTTATTCGTGTACTCAACAATCACTTTTTATTAAAAAAGAGATTCCAGAAGTTGGATTCTGTTTTCGCAGTCGTTGCAATTTGGCCAACAACGCCCGGCAGCTTTACCATAATATTATGAGGCCTCTTCCGAGTCAGCTTGGAAGGAATTTTGACTCATCGAGTTCCATCTTCACCTAAGATGAACAGCCTCTTGTACCATAATATTTATATGGAAAAAATACCAAGAAAACAGTTACAATTGAGGAGCACCGATGGTAACAAGAGAAGTCGCGTTGTATCAGTCAGGGACAAAGCCGAGCGCACCGTTAGTTTTTTGGAAATTTCAAATTTCCAAGTAGAGGTACGACCATGTAATTTTGGAAAAGTTATTATTATAGGGTACCTAGGGACTACTACAAGCCATAATATTATAGGATTTTTCCTATTTGATTTATTCGCCAAAATAATTGGCATGTATCTCTCAGGTACACGCGCGACTAATGGAAGGTTAAGTCCAACCGTTCCACGCCGATCGTTTCCCTCTGGATGACAGAAATGATGCGGCACAGCCTTTTACATGGAAACCGCGTAGAGCTTCTGCTTTCAGTGTCAGGATTAGCACTGATTTTGCTGCGTTTAGTACCATATCTTCAACGTGCATAATTAAACGCCCATCCGTCTCCTCCATTTGATCACAGGATACACCCTCTTTGGTACAACTGCCAGTTGACAACTTGCAGCTCTCACCCACATTAGTTACCACCTGATAGGAGTTACAACACTCAATTACTTATATTATATTATTGAAATTATTCCGCAGATATTCCTCCCAATTAGTTGGTAAGGAACCTTTAAAATATATCGTTGAGAACATAAAGTTATTAATCATGATAGAATTTTACCTGTTGTGATCCAGATCCACAGTTTTTCGTTGTGGTATTTTTCATGATATTTGGATGGCATAAGCGGTTTCCATGCCTTTACTAGCTGTTACACGGTATCATTTCTGTCTTCAAACGGGAAACGATCGGCGTGGAAAGCTTGAACTGAAGAAACAACATCCTCATTTCGTGCAATATCTTTCCCCTGCGATGAGTTAGAAGACGATTCGATTAGAGCACTCGAAAAATATGTGGTATGCCTTTGAATTGTTCAGTCGATTATTGAGCTAAGTAGAGTGTTTTCACAGCTATCAGACCACATACCAACCTCTACCACGTAAAACCCCCCTCCAGCACAGCCATCATACCACTACCCACCTCCACTGTGAACCCCCTTCCCTGAAGCTGACTCAAGTGCCCCCAGAGTGTAACGTTTTCAATTTCTTGGCTAATAAGCTACCTTGTTTTGCCATACTGGATATGATTCCATATAGAGCTACAATGAAATAAATGAATAAACAACTATCTTTTTTGTGCCCAGATTTTGTTACCTTGAGTGCTGCCTTCTACTAGAAGTTTTTTTGGTTCAGGTTTGCAAGTTTGGTTAATTGATCTAGGAAGGTTTGATTCAGTACGGCAGGGCCCGCTGTTATTGATTAGAATCTTAGGAAAAGGAGGTAGTACCATCATCATCTCTGTTTGCAAATCCAATCAATAATCTGAGGTTATGATAAATTGTTGTTTACTATTTGATTTTTCATTTCCATCATGTCATTGAACAGCTGTTTTGTCTAGGCGTTTTCTTTAGACCTGTTCTACCTTTTGATATATGTTCTATAGGCACTTTTCAACATTCACCAGTCATTTTTTACACAACCGATTCTCAGTTCGTACTTTTGGGGTGAAACTGAACACGTCCTTTTCTATAATTTTCTTCAATGTCAAAATTAGAACATTGACAGATGAAAGTCTTCTTCCGAAATCGAAATCTAAATTCTAAAAGGAAGAATCTGCCCTTTTGATCTGCGACCTCACCCTGAGTAGTCGTCCGGTCTCGGGCCTTGGCCCTAATTATTTTTGGGGCGAGACTTTTTGGAATTTTGTGCCAGGGAGCTCAAGTTTTAGACTAATTTCTTGCTGATAATTGTCTAGAGTCGTCCCTTGGTCATTTTTGGATTCTGTTTCGGTAAGTTTGAGATTTTCTTCAGGAAATATTAACCTACAACACGTGTTCCATTTTTTTAATAGGACTGTTCCGAGCAGCATTTGGAAGTTTAAGACTTCACCTTTGGTCTAGAGTATCCCTCAATTTGAGGTAAGATTATTTCTAATATTTGGGGCTCGATTTGTTTTTTTATACGAACATCGTTATAGGGTCCTAGTCTCAGGCTATAGTTGGACAATCCTAGTCTCAGGCTATAGTTGGACAATCCTAGTCTCAGGCTATAGTTGGACAATCTTAGTCTCAGGCTATAGTTGGACAATCCTACTCCTAGTCTCAGGCTATAGTTGGACAATCCTACTCCTAGTCTCAGGCTATAGTTGGACAATCCTACTCTTAGGCTATAGTTAGACAATCCTAGTGCTAGGCTGTAGCTAGACAGTCTTAGGCTATAGTTGGACAGCTCCTAGAAAGAAATTCTAGACTAGATCTGGATTGCTCTTAGTTGGCTTTGGTAGCCTCCCTTCAGCAACCCTCTTGGTAGCACTCTGGTAGAACCACGAGTTCTACGTTAAACAGATACAACGTGGATAGGACTCATGACTCACTTACCATACCATAGTCTATCTACAGTGAGACCAAACCTGTAGATAATCTCCCTTCAAAACTTCTGGAGTGACACATACATTTGAAGATAACTAACACTTGTATTCCATGTAAGTTACACCTTTTACTATTTAGGCAAATTCTATGTAAATCACTTGATACTAAATCAGGTTCGGTAAGTGCCCCTTAAATAAAATTCTAGAATTTTACCCTGAGGTTGCCCTAACTATAACTTTCACCTTTCTGTGTTTAATTTGCCTGATGCTAAAGTGTAACCCATACTGAATTTTTCTTATCTCTCACAAGTGTAAATACCAAAAGGTTTTTAGTCATGTTTATTTAAAATTCATATTTATATATGCATTATTTACATTCATTCTTTTGATAATCAAATATTTATAAATTGCTACAAGCCATAATGTATACACATTTTTAACAACGTCCTGGCTATCCCTATTCTTTATTGTTATTTTTTTTTTAATAAAGAAGCCAGATACATTATTGTACCTAATTAGTTGTTTTATTGATAAGCTCTCCAATTGCACAGGTTTTGTTTAAACATCATTAGGTTATCTTCCTAGTTAAGTCACAATTAACTTGGTGGCGCCCAAAGGTAAGATGTATACAAGGAACCCATAGACCCATGGCCGCCGAACTGATGCTGACTAGCCGTATGCAGTATAATTAGGCAATTGCCAAAATAAGTACGTTATCTCTCTCTCTCGTAAATGGTTCACCAGATTCACAAATTTTGGGGTTGGCCCAGGTCAAATTCTAATTTCACATCAAAGGATCCGATTTTCCCACGCTATCAAAAAAGTTCCCACGCTATCGAAAAAGTTCCCACGCTATTGAAAAAGTTCCCACGCTATCGAAAAAGTTCCCACGGTTGGTCCGGGTCAAATTCCCAAAATTTCAAATGAAAGGCACCGATTTTTCCACGATACCAAAAAAGTTCCCACGCTCAAAAGCCTTCAGCTCTCAAACCAATACCCACCTCTACACTTTCTTGAAAATTAAAGAATATTTAAACAATTCCTGAATTTTTATTCCCCAATAGTGTTGCAAACTCCATGGGATGTAGAAGCTCTTGAAAGGATTCAAAATTAAAAGCAGACCGTTATTGTTAATCGCTTAACGCTTAATTGCTATCAAAGTTATATTGCAAAAATAGTAAAGTTATTAACAATCACCAATACTGAAAAACTCAAAAATGAATTGTTGTTCTTCTATAGACAATGTTCTAGCTCATATGAATGGTGAAAAATTACTCTCAGATTTTACAAGCGAAGAACTATTGAGAATTCCGTTAGATTATTTATTGAAACATGCAAAGCCCTTTGAACTTTTGGAATCGTGGGGTAAATTACCAATAAGTTACAGAAATAACTTCATTCTTCAAATTAAGTTACCATGCCATATTCATCACAACAGATCAGAATGGAGAACTCACTTTGATGGTCCACCAGATTCACAAGAAAAATGTTATTATTGTAATAAAATGATTCTATCCAATTATGTATGAATATTTCAAATAAAGCCAAATCGTTAAAAAAATTATTGCATTTTCTTTCCAAACTTTAAAACCAGACAACCTTCAAATCATGGTCATTTAAGGTGCAACGAATGAACCCGACAAAATGCATTTTTTACAGACAATGAAGTTGTTTAATTATAAGATAAAATTGAAGACATATACGGAGTGCAGAAATTTAAATGGATCTTGTTATCATAAAAATGATCACGGCCATTTAGGTGCAACGATCAGAGAATGAACTTGACAAATCGCATTTTTACAGACAGTATAATTATTTAGGGAGTACGCATAGAATAATTTATATCTCTAGACCAGATTTAAATTGCATGCACTTTAATGGAATTACCTTAAGAATACAGGGTGAAAAACTTTCAATGCATGGGCTACAGAAATCAAAATATTACTAAATTTTTATGGATTTATTATTTGAGGTTTTAAATATCTGAAATTTTTTCAATGACTTACAAACCAATTTTATCCAATTAAACTTTTATTTTTTATTGGTGTCATACACTTTTACTTAATACATAGAAATATATTTGTTCTAATAAAATGGCTTTCGAGATTTGCAAAGCAAAATAGTTATTTATGTAACAAGTTGTAAAATGAGCGTGTTTTTTGCACACAATGTGTTGAACCACTTCTCATTTTAACACTATAGAACACACTGTTTATTTTTGACGTACGTTTGTGTTAGAATGAACCATTTTTGACAACTAAAATCAATGTCGAAAAGATGACATTTTGTAACTGAATTAAAAAAATTAGTTCCCACCATATTTACGTTTTTAAAATTCTTTGGGGGAATTTTATCATTTAGTGTATACACCCTGTTTAAATTGAATAAAAAATAAAAAATACCCATTTTTAAGTTACAATTTTCCAATAAAAGCGGACTAGAAATCTTCCAGTATTCAGTTGCATAGTTGCATTCAAACAATAGTCCAAGTAATAAGTTTAAATAATAATAAGTCTAAATAAATAAAAATAATAATAATAATAATAATAAGTGTATAAATAAATATTAATCCTAAGTCTAGGATATTTTTTTTTAAATTTTTTCAGTTATTAATTTTTCAATCGAGTGATAATGTGTTCCAAACCAGCTGCATTTGCGTTGGCCCAAATGTGTGCCAACAAAATCATAATAAAACAACATTTAATAAGAAGAACCGATCAGAAAAATGAAGATGAAATCGAAAAAGCCATCGAATCAATATTGTCTCCATATCCTAATTTTACCCAGGATCTGGAGAAATTTTTGTGTCCAGAAGAAAAATCTCAAATCGAGATTATTGACATTTCAAGTCCAGAAAGTCCTGATAATGAAGATGATAAAATGGTACAAAATGAAGAAATGAACGCCGAAGCTGTCATCATAGCTGAAAAATCTTTCCAGCTAGATGAACTAAATCAAACTGAAAAGCAAATTTTGCAAAAAATGGAAATGTATTCGAAAAAAGTTTTATACTGTAAGCAACTTCTAAATATAATTAATATCAGAAAACATTTAATTGAGGAAAATTTTAAAAAAGAAACCGAACAAAAACATTTAATGGAACTAATTTAAGCTTATTCATATACTTGTTATTATTATTATTATTATTATTATTATTATTATTATTATTATTATTATTATTATTATTATTATTTTTCTTATGCTGTCTCGCAGTTCTGCGGTTTTCGGAAACCATCGGCATTTCTGCAAAATGGCTACCACTGCTATTACCTATAATATGTTTAAAAACTTACGGACTATACTGCAGGTGCTTAATATTGCCGACTTTTGTATCTCGGAGTTGAGTTTGGCTGGCAGTCCCAAGACAGATAGACTCGTGGAAAGAGACTTGGGGACAATTCCTGTAGTCGAGATCACCACTGGAACGATAACGACCTTGACCTGTTGCCATTGTTCTCGAATTTCGTGTGCAAGGTCCGCATATTTCGTAAGCTTTCCCTGTATGGTTTCTTGCAGATTGTTTGTATTGGGTACGGCCACATCGATCAAGAACGTTGTTTTAAGACCTTTATTAACTAGGACAATATCTGGTCTATTTGCTGGAATATGTCTGTCAGTGAGTATTGTTCTATCCCAATATAATTTGAAATGCTCACTCTCCAATACTGCTTCGGGGTCATACTGATAGTATGGCTTGTCACTGTCTGTCAGTTGGTGGAGTTTGGCGATGTTGAGATGGATGATTTTGGCAACGCAGTTATGCCGGTGGAGATATTCTGTCGATGATAGTGCTGTGCAGCCCGCGGTAATGTGTTGAATCGTTTCAGATGATTTATGACATTTTCTACATTTATCGTTTTCTGTGGTTGGGTCTTTTATAATGTACTTTAAGTAGTTCAAGGTAGCAATAACCTGGTCTTGGATAGCTATAAAGAATCCCTCCGTTTCCGGGAAAAGTATACCATAGGTGAGCCAAGCGTTGGATGCTGCTTGATCTACAACCTCGTTGGTCATGTCATAAATATGCTTTCCATGTAAAGTTTTTTGTCTCCACCTATCCACCAACACCGCAACATTTTCTGCTTTTGTCTCAACTCGATTTTCGAGATTCACGATAGACAGATTCAGTGGTGAGTAATTTCTATCGGCTAGTAGGACCGCCCCGTGTAAACGGGAACTTTCAGCTTTGGAAAGAAAATAATTTTGTAGTTTTGCGATCTGTTTCTTATGGAGATAACACATATCTATCAACCCTCTGCCGCCAGATTGTCTTGGTATTATCAGGCGTTCTATAGCAGCTTTTGGATGGTGGTACCTATATTTTGTCAAAAGAGTTCTCGTTTTAACTTCAATTGCTTCTATATCCGTTTTTGTCCACCTAATGACACCAAATGTGTACGTTATTACCGGTATGGCGTATGTATTTATGGCATTAATTATATTTTTTGCGCTTAGTTTAGTTTTAAGAATTTGAATTAGTCGTTTTGTATAGGTGTCTTGCACTTGCGCTTTCATAAGTTTGTGCTCGGTGCGTACAGATTGGTGTATCCCTAGATACTTGTAAGTTTCTCCTGTTCTCATCGGCTCGATGGTATCACCGTCCATAAGTTCGAAAGGACTTGCAAAATGTTCACCCTTAGTAATGGTCTGTGTTCTGCATTTATCCAGGCCGAATGACATACCAATGTCTCGGGAGAAGATCTCGACTGTCCCGAGTAAAGCATCGATATGTGTTTTCGTCCCAGAATAACACTTGATGTCATCCATAAAAACAAGATGGCTAACTTGGTAAAGGGCTTCGCGTTCATTTTTTATTGAGAATCCGTGCTTGCTGTTTTTTAGCATATAAGATAAAGGATTAAGCGCCAAGCAAAACCACAAGGGGCTAAGCGAGTCGCCTTGGAATATTCCTCTATTTATCTTTATTGTGTCAATGGTGATTGACCTCGTTTGGTGGTTGAGTACCAATTTTGTCGACCATCTTGTCATCAGACACTCCAAAAGCTTAATTATCGCGGGTGAAACCTTGTAAAGCTGCAAGACCCTGACAAGCCATGCATGTGGAACCGAGTCGAATGCCTTCCTATAGTCCACGTAAGCCGTGTAGAGGTTTCTTTGTTTCCTCAGCGCTTGTTCAACGATCACTGTGTCAATCAGCAGCTGTTCCTTACACCCCTGAGCTTTTTTAACGCAGCCTTTTTGCTCCTCTGCTAGAATTTTATTTTGCTCACAGTGGTTGTATATCTTGCTAGCTAAACATGCGGTCATTAACTTGTAGATGGTGGGAAGACACGTGATCGGGCGGTACTTGGCAGGATTCTCGGTGTTATTGTCCTTAGGCAGAAGGAAAGTAATTCCCTGAGAGATGAACGGTGGCGCTTTTTCTGGATCTTGTAAAAGTTTATTGAAGTGGTGGACTATATATTTGTGGGTACATTTTAATTTTTTATACCAGAAATTCTGAATGTTATCTGGTCCCGCAGCTTTCCAGTTAGGCGAGTTTTGTATTGCCACTTCCACTTCCTCTATTGTGATTTCTTCGCCATCCATGTTTCTCAGTCCTTCCATATCAGTCATGTGTCTCTGGATCCACTCAGCCTCTTGGTTGTAGTTTACTGGTTGTGACCATATGTTGTCCCAGTATTCTTTAATCTCCTGTACTTTGGGTGGCCTTTGGTTTGCTTCTGTTGAGCTCTGTTCTGTCAGGGTCCTAAAAAATACTTTTTGATTTTTATGGAAGAGTCGGTTTTGTGCCTTTCTCATGTTGGACTCCTTGTATCGCCCGAGTCGTTTGCAGACTACGCTCAATTTTTGTTTTAGAGTGTCTAGTACTTCCTCTATGGTGCAGTTTGGCGGGTCGTGAGTTGCATGTTTTGTGTTGGTTTTTATTATTATTATTATTATTATTATTATTATTATTATTATTATTATTAATATTATTATTATTATTATTATTATTATTATTATTATTATTATTATTATTATTATTATTATTATTATTATTATTATTATTATTATTATTATTATTATTATTATTATTATTATTATTATTATTATTATTATTATTATTATTATTATTATTATTAATTATTTAGACTTATAGAATGTAGGTAGGTAATTATCAATTTTTTAATTGATTGATTGATTAAAGTTTAATTTTAAAAATAAATGCACTATTTAATTTACCTTACACTTGTGTTTTAATATTCATATCCTCAAGCACGGTGCTATAAAAAAAAAATTCATCAATCAATTTTTGTAAACATATTTTCTTCAAAAAACTATGATTATATCGAAACTTTCACCGACGGACGCAAACACAAATTTGGATTGAAAAACATTTTCCAATAATGAAATAAAAATTAAAAAAAGTGTTTTATTGATTTAGCCTTCTATAATACATTTGATTTTAATATCCACGAATTAAATGAGTTATCCATTCCAAGCCATTTAACATACACTTTGTTTCCTTTTCATTTTAAAATTTTTTCAACCAAATAAACGTCAAGATTTTGAACCTTTTGTAGTTCTTCTGTATAAAATCCACCTTGAATTTCATCTTGTTTTTGATCTTCCAAAATATATGTTGTAGCATTGGTCATTTTAATTTCTTTGATTCTAAATATTTCGTTGGACCAGTTTGGTGTGTAACCTTTGGAAAATAGTTCTCTATATTTACTTATTCTCACAAAGTCACCGATTTTGAGTTTTGAAGTTCGAAGATCGATACTTTTTATGTGTTTGTAAGTGTTTGAAAATATATCCTTTTCGTTTTTCTTAGATATTTGAGACGGTTCAAGTCCCGTTGTAGAATGCTTTGTGTTATTGTATTCAGTCACTATTTTTGGTAAAATATTTAACCATTTGTAATTTCCTTGTAAGCTGAATTGTTTCCACATTTTATTTTTCAATGTTCTATTTACTCTTTCCACAACACTAGCTTTTAAATTTGAATATATGCTGTAGTGATTAATTTGATATTGCTGCATGAGTTTTTGAAAATGATGACCATAAAATTCTCTTCCCCTGTCTGTATGTAATTTTCGTGGGGTAGTTTTTGCATTGATGAGAACTTTTTTCATTGCTGCTGTCACATCCTTGCTGGACTTTGATTTTATCGGCTCCGCCCATACATACTTTGAAAACGCATTAATAACTATCAGAATATATTTAAATCCTTTATTGAACTTAGCATAAGGTTGCATTTCAACCAGATCAGCCTCGAAGAGATCATTTAACCCTTTAATAATCACCCTTCTTCATTTATATTTTCTTCGAGCAGTTTTGTGTAATTTATTAACTACTTGATCCTTAATGGTAGTCATTTTACATTTTTTTTATCATGGTAGACAATTTGGTTAGTACTGATCATGATTTGTTTTTGTAGCCTCATTTATTAAATTTTTTTAAATAATAGTTATCATAATAGCTTTTGTAAGATTCCACCCATTTTTCCAATTTATTAATCATGATTTTTTCATCTGTTTCCTTTAAATATTCAAATATTTTGTCAATTTCTCCATTTATATTATCAAGACAATCTTTAACGCTGATTCTTAGATATTTAATTGTTCTATTCTCGGCATCACCTAATCCTTCTTCTATTTTCTTCAATTCTTCATTTAATTTCTTAATTATAGTTGAAATTGTAGATTGAATAGAAAATATCAACCGTCTTTTTGTCAACGATACTTCCTCCAGGTTTTGTCCATTGAGAAGATTATTTACTTTGTCTAGTTGAGCTGTACTTATATTTTCAATTTTATCTTTCACTTGTACAATTTCTGCTTTGAGATTTTCAATTATTATTTCTTTATTTTTGGTTCCCATAGTTTCATTTATTTTATTAATACCCACATTCAATTTTTTGTCCTCATTTTCAACTAATTCTCTTAATAACTGAATATCTTTTTTAATTTGTTCAACTTTCTGATCAATTTTGGAATCTACATCAATTTTTAGATTTTTTATTTCAACAATTCTTTTTCCTAAATTTAAAATTTCCTTCGAAATATTCTTGAATTGATTTTCTAGGTCGGTAACAACTTTAGTAACCAGTTGTATCTTTGTCAATTGAGTTTCAAGTTTTAGTATTTCTTCTTTGTTTGAATTTTGCATTAAGGAAAACTTGGAAATTTCTGTTGAAATATTATTAAATTGATTTTTGAAATCAGTAATTCCTTTAGTGTTGATTTTAATGTCATCAATATCAATTTTAAGCTGTTCTATTTCTTTTTTGCCTGAAATTTGGGTGAAAGACAATTCTGAAACTTGTGATAAAATTTTTCTCTTAATGATTCAATATTCTTGGTTCCATCTTTTCTAATTTGTTCAACTTTTTGATCAATTTTGAACTCTACGTCTTCATCAACCTTTAGATTTTTTATTTCATCAATTTTTTTTCCCAAATCTAAAACTTTCATTGAAATAATCTTGAATTGATTTTCTAGGTCGGTAATCACTTTGATAATCGATTTTATTTCAGTAATTTCGGTTGTGAGTTTCAGTTGTTCTTCCATCTTTGAATTTTGTACAGATGACAATTTCGAAATGTCCAATGAAATATTATTTAATTGATTTTTGAAGTCAGTAATTTCTTTAGTATTCATTTCAATGTCATTTATTTTAATTTTAAGATTACGTACTTCTTCTTCACTTGAACTTTGTATCGATGTTAGCTTTGGAATTTGTGTCAAAATTGTGTTTAATTGCTCCTTTATAAATGCGATATCGTCAGTATTTTTTTTTCGTAGTAGTGCATTTAAATTTGAAGTTCTGTCCAAGCGCTTTATATTTTTATCCCATTTTGACGTTTAAAAATGACATTATTGAACGCATAATGACAAAGGTAAGTAGACATTTATCACCTGAGTGACTTAAAATATTTTTAACTCACTCTCGGTCTTTTAAGTCACTCTGTCAGTATAAAAATCTGCTACAAATACAAACAACTAGTTATACCTTAGCAATCACCAATTTCAATAATTAGCGCTTTCATAACTACTAAATGAATTCTTTTTATAATTTGATTCCTTACTTTTTAAATGTCCATCAAAATGGGATAAAATTTTGTATAAATCACGTGAGTTAAAATGTTTATTCATTCGAAGAAAATTAACCCACTCGCTAGGGCTCGTGGGTTAAATTTTCTTCTCATGAATAAACATTCATTTAACTCACTTGGTGTATAAATAACTATGATCAATATTATTATGATTATTTTTGAAGTACTTTACTTCTTTCGTAACTCTATCATAAACTTTGGTTGAAAAATTTCCAAATTTTAATTTAAGATTATCTTCTATGCTTTTTTGAACACTATCGATTTTTGATGTTTCATTCATGTATGTTTTTAATTTTGTTATTTCGGTTTCAAAATAATTTTTCAAATCAATAACATCATTATGATATTTTGTTATTGTTTCAATATCACCTTCAAATTTTGTTAGCTTTTCATAATTTTTTTTTGTTGATGCACTACAATCAATAATGTTTTTTTTTTAAATCATTTTCAAAAAGCTTAATTTTTTTGCAGTATTTTCGATTTTTACATCATTTTCATTCAACCTTTTATTAACATTAATCACATCCTGTTTTAATCTATTCTCAAAATCTTCATTTATTTTTTTTCCAAAATAAGTTAGGTCTTTTTTCAAGTTGTTCAAAATTGTATTTTCAACGGTAGAAAAATCGATATTTTCTAGTGATGTTTTATTCATTGAATTACGTTTCGAAATATGACGACCGAATTTATCAACTGTCATGATTGATTGATGATAAACAACTGTAATGTTTATGTAGTTTTTGATATTTATAATATAATATTAGCCTCTTTTAATTCCTCAATAATAGATAAAATTTCATTATGATGAGCAGTATTGCCTGCATTAACAGATGCTACCAAAAAACGCAGTCTATCAACAAGTTCGTTTACATCATTCCAGTACAAATAGTCTGTGTTTGTTTTATTTCTTTTTAAAGTGAATCCTTTACCTTTAGTAACTTTACGAGTACTTATTCGATATGGGGCAATAGGTTTTTCGAATGCAGTAGTTGGTCTAACGGGATTTATTGTTTTAGATTTTGTAATTCCTTTCTTTGGAAGATATGGACCTATAATTGTAATATATTTCGTAGATCCGGTTCCTTGAACTTGTTCATTGGGGTCATTATTTCTACGGTATGCATTTGTTATTTTCAAAATGTCCATATAATTATCCAAATCTTTGGGTTTGAAGCCAACAGGTTCCTTTTTAAAAAGTAATTCGTATAAACCCACAGTACCCTCATAAGTTCTACCCTCTACTACAATATTTTTACCAACTATTTTTACGGGTTTTTGTGTTAGACCCAGAAAAAATTTTTCACCATCAATATCATGAACTACTGTATCCCTTACGCTTCCATCAATATAGGATCTAGGTCATTTATGAAAATCTGAAAAATACACTTGGTAAGATGGGGAGTCTATATAATTTTTAATTGATTGCTTAGTTTGTTCCAATATATCGAACAAATTTAAACTTTCACTAGTACTACCTTTTGGAAAAGGACTAGTTTCAGCTAAAACAGTTGTTTCCTGTATAGAAGGAAATTGACTAACAGAAGCAACACTAGTATCAAAAAATGATGGTATTATCTCTGATGGTAAAATGGGAGTTTTTCCTGTTTTTCGAACTATTCTCTGTTTGCTAGGTGTTGAAGTTTCGTATTTTTTTTTGGTGTTACAAATTCTTCTTTTAAACTAAAGGGTTCTTCTTTCAGTACTATCGGTTCACCTATAGTAGAAATTAGTTGTTTTAGTGGTTCTGTTATTGGTTTATAGGTTTGTTCCAATTGTGATTGTGTTGTCGTGCTTGCTAGTTTCAAATTATGATATTTTTCTCGCACTGATTTTCTAGATTTAATTAACTCCTTAGCTCAACGTTCATCCATCTTAGACAAGTTCTTAATAAGAACAAATAGTGGAAAATTGCACTTTTATAGATATATGAAAGTATCAAATTTATTTCTATATCTACCTGCATTTATTGCACAATCTTTATCAATTAAAAGAAATACATATGGATCTTCCCAACACAAACTGCACATATTCTTGAACTGCTCAAATGTCATATCCATTATGCAATGATCATTATATATATGTTTTATACTCATAGCATCTTGTTTGAATAAAATTAAAAGATTTGTATTTTCACGGATTAAACGTTTAAGAATTGAAGAATAGCCTTGAAATATAAAAAAACAATCAGTATTCTGATGTCTACATTGCGTAAAATAATCTCTTATAACACTTTGGTTTTGATAGGGAATGTCATCGAAAATTGTAACTGAATTTGGTTTTATATCTTGTGGAGAAATGATACTTTCATCATTATCATATTCGTGATAACCGATTTCTTTCTTCGAGCAGTTTTGTGTAATTTATTAACTACTTGATCCTTAATGGTAGTCATTTTACATTTTTTTTATCATGGTAGACAATTTGGTTAGTACTGATCATGATTTGTTTTTGTAGCCTCATTTATTAAATTTTTTTAAATAATAGTTATCATAATAGCTTTTGTAAGATTCCACCCATTTTTCCAATTTATTAATGATGATTTTTTCATCTGTTTCCTTTAAATATTCAAATATTTTGTCAATTTCTCCATTTATATTATCAAGACAATCTTTAACGCTGATTCTTAGATATTTAATTGTTCTATTCTCGGCATCACCTAATCCTTCTTCTATTTTCTTCAATTCTTCATTTAATTTCTTAATTATAGTTGGAATTGTAGATTGAATAGAAAATATCAACCGTCTTTTTGTCAACGATACTTCCTCCAGGTTTTGTCCATTGAGAAGATTATTTACTTTGTCTAGTTGAGCTGTACTTATATTTTCAATTTTATCTTTCACTTGTACAATTTCTGCTTTGAGATTTTCAATTATTATTTCTTTATTTTTGGTTCCCATAGTTTCATTTATTTTATTAATACCCACATTCAATTTTTTGTCCTCATTTTCAACATATTCTCTTAATAACTGAATATCTTTTTTAATTTGTTCAACTTTCTGATCAATTTTGGAATCTACATCAATTTTTAGATTTTTTATTTCATCAATTCTTTTTCCTAAATTTAAAATTTCCTTCGAAATATTCTTGAATTGATTTTCTAGGTCGGTAACAACTTTAGTAACCAGTTGTATCTTTGTCAATTGAGTTTCAAGTTTTAGTATTTCTTCTTTGTTTGAATTTTGCATTAAGGAAAACTTGGAAATTTCTGTTGAAATATTATTAAATTGATTTTTGAAATCAGTAATTCCTTTTGTGTTGATTTTAATGTCATCAATATCAATTTTAAGCTGTTCTATTTCTTTTTTGCCTGAAATTTGTGTGAAAGACAATTCTGAAACTTGTGATAAAATTTTATTTAATTTTTCTCTTAATGATTCAATATCCTTGGTTCCATCTTTTCTAATTTGTTCAACTTTTTGATCAATTTTGAACTCTACGTCTTCATCAACCTTTAGATTTTTTATTTCATCAATTTTTTTTCCCAAATCTAAAACTTTCATTGAAATAATCTTGAATTGATTTTCTAGGTCGGTAATCACTTTGATAATCGATTTTATTTCAGTAATTTCGGTTGTGAGTTTCAGTTGTTCTTCCATCTTTGAATTTTGTACAGATGACAATTTCGAAATGTCCAATGAAATATTATTTAATTGATTTTTGAAGTCAGTAATTTCTTTAGTATTCATTTCAATGTCATTTATTTTAATTTTAAGATTACGTACTTCTTCTTCACTTGAACTTTGTATCGATGTTAGCTTTGGAATTTGTGTCAAAATTGTGTTTAATTGCTCCTTTATAAATGCGATATCGTCAGTATTTTTTTTTTCGTAGTAGTGCATTTAAATTTGAAGTTCTGTCCAAGCGCTTCATATTTTTATCCCATTTTGACGTTTAAAAATGACATTATTGAACGCATAATGACAAAGGTAAGTAGACGTTTATCACCTGAGTGACTTAAAATATTTTTAACTCACTCTCGGTCTTTTAAGTCACTCTGTCAGTATAAAAATCTGCTACAAATACAAACAAACAACTAGTTATACCTTAGCAACCACCAATTTCAATAATTAGCGCTTTCATAACTACTAAATGAATTCTTTTTATAATTTGATTCCTTACTTTTTAAATGTCCATCAAAATGGGATAAAATTTTGTATAAATCACGTGAGTTAAAATGTTTATTCATTCGAAGAAAATTAACCCACTCGCTAGGGCTCGTGGGTTAAATTTTCTTCTCATGAATAAACATTCATTTAACTCACTTGGTGTATAAATAACTATGATCAATATTATTATGATTATTTTTGAAGTACTTTACTTCTTTCGTAACTCTATCATAAACTTTGGTTGAAAAATTTCCAAATTTTAATTTAAGATTATCTTCTATGCTTTTTTGAACACTATCGATTTTTGATGTTTCATTCATGTATGTTTTTAATTTTGTTATTTCGGTTTCAAAATAATTTTTCAAATCAATAACATCATTATGATATTTTGTTATTGTTTCAATATCACCTTCAAATTTTGTTAGCTTTTCATAATTTTTTTTTGTTGATGCACTACAATCAATAATGTTTTTTTTTTAAATCATTTTCAAAAAGCTTAATTTTTTTGCAGTATTTTCGATTTTTACATCATTTTCATTCAACCTTTTATTAACATTAATCACATCCTGTTTTAATCTATTCTCAAAATCTTCATTTATTTTTTTTCCAAAATAAGTTAGGTCTTTTTTCAAGTTGTTCAAAATTGTATTTTCAACGGTAGAAAAATCGATATTTTCTAGTGATGTTTTATTCATTGAATTAGGTTTCGAAATATGACGACCGAATTTATCAACTGTCATGATTGATTGATGATAAACAACTGTAATGTTTATGTAGTTTTTGATATTTATAATATAATATTAGCCTCTTTTAATTCCTCAATAATAGATAAAATTTCATTATGATGAGCAGTATTGCCTGCATTAACAGATGCTACCAAAAAACGCAGTCTATCAACAAGTTCGTTTACATCATTCCAGTACAAATAGTCTGTGTTTGTTTTATTTCTTTTTAAAGTGAATCCTTTACCTTTAGTAACTTTACGAGTACTTATTCGATATGGGGCAATAGGTTTTTCGAAGGCAGTAGTTGGTCTAACGGGATTTATTGTTTTAGATTTTGTAATTCCTTTCTTTTGAAGATATGGACCTATAATTGTAATATATTTCGTAGATCCGGTTCCTTGAACTTGTTCATTGGGGTCATTATTTCTACGGTATGCATTTGTTATTTTCAAAATGTCCATATAATTATCCAAATCTTTGGGTTTGAAGCCAACAGGTTCCTTTTTAAAAAGTAATTCGTATAAACCCACAGTACCCTCATAAGTTCTACCCTCTACTACAATATTTTTACCAACTATTTTTACGGGTTTTTGTGTTAGACCCAGAAAAAATTTTTCACCATCAATATCATGAACTACTGTATCCCTTACGCTTCCATCAATATAGGATCTAGGTCATTTATGAAAATCTGAAAAATACACTTGGTAAGATGGGTAGTCTATATGATTTTTAATTGATTGCTTAGTTTGTTCCAATATATCGAACAAATTTAAACTTTCACTAGTACTACCTTTTGGAAAAGGACTAGTTTCAGCTAAAACAGTTGTTTCCTATATAGAAGGAAATTGACTAACAGAAGCAACACTAGTATCAAAAAATGATGGTATTATCTCTGATGGTAAAATGGGAGTTTTTCCTGTTTTTCGAACTATTCTCTGTTTGCTTGGTGTTGAAGTTTCGTATTTTTTTTTGGTGTTACAAATTCTTCTTTTAAACTAAAGGGTTCTTCTTTCGGTACTATCGGTTCACCTATAGTAGAAATTAGTTGTTTTAATGGTTCTGTTATTGGTTTATAGGTTTGTTCCAATTGTGATTGTGTTGTCGTGCTTGCTAGTTTCAAATTATGATATTTTTCTCTCACTGATTTTCTAGATTTAATTAACTCCTTAGCTAAACGTTCATCCATCTTAGACAAGTTCTTAATAAGAACAAATAGTGGAAAATTGCACTTTTATAGATATATGAAAGTATCAAATTTATTTCTATATCTACCTGCATTTATTGCACAATCTTTATCAATTAAAAGAAATCCATATGGATCTTCCCAACAAAAACTGCACATATTCTTGAACTGCTCAAATGTCATATCCATTATGCAATGATCATTATATATATATGTTTTATACTCATAGCATCTTGTTTGAATAAAATTAAAAGATTTGTATTTTCACGGATTAAGCGTTTAAGAATTGAAGAATAGCCTTGAAATATAAAAAAACAATCAGTATTCTGATGTCTACATTGCGTAAAATAATCTCTTATAACACTTTGGTTTTGATAGGGAATGTCATCGAAAATTGTAACTGAATTTGGTTTTATATCTTGTGGAGAAATGATACTTTCATCATTATCATATTCGTGATAACCGATTTCTTTTATAGGTTCCAGAAGCTTTTTGAAGTATTCATATTTTGGTTGATTTAGTGATTTTGAATAAACGTAAACATTTTCAAATCTAATACCATTAGGATGCTCGAGTAAAGTGAGCATCACATTAGTTTTACCAGAACCACTACAACCGACAATAAGCCCTCTTTTGGATCCTCCACAAAATAAATCACCATGTTTTCTAAATTGTTTTGTTAATACTTTTTCATCATGATTAGTTACAGGTAAAGAGAATTTTTGCTTTTCAATCCTCATGTTTTAATATTACTGACGTCCTTCTCCTAAGTATGGAAGTATTTATAACAAAGTCACGCTGAATTTTGAATCAGTATCGGATTAATCTCTTTAATGATCATACACAATATTACTAAAAACCGAAAACTTACAAAAGGTTCAGGTTTAGTTAACAAATTAATTAATAAGCTTCCATTTGAGCTTCATATACCAGGCGGATATAACTATTGTGGTCCAGGAACTGAGAAAAGAGAAAAGATTAGCTAGAGGTGATAGTGGTATAAATCCGTTGGATGTTGCATGTCAGGAACATGATATAGCATATTTTCAATCTAACGATTTAGCAAAAAGACACGAGGCTGATCAAATTCTAGAGAAAAAAGCTTGGACAAGAGTAAAAGCTGCAGATTCTCCACTCGGTGAAAAAAGCGCCGCATTGATGGTTGCTGGTATAATGAAAGGAAAACGCAAGCTTGGAATGGGTATGAAAAAAAATAAAAAAAAAACGTGTTATAAAAACACCCAAAAAATTTGGTGGTTTTTTACCATTTTTACTTCCTATTTTGGTGCCATCGGCGCCTTGGGAGGCGGTGCCGCATCGATTGCCAAAGCAGTAAACGATGCTAAAGCATCCAGACAACAGTTGGAGGAACTTCAACGTCATAATAAAGCTATAGAAAACCTAACACAAGGAAAAGGATTGGGTTTAAAAAAAAATAAACGGATTAAAGGGAAGGGATTATACATTAAACCATTTAAAGGTGGATCCATTGAAAAAAAAAAAAAAACCAAAAAAAAAGTTCAAATAAAATTACCCCGACGAGCACTTAGCAATATTGTTTTATTGAAATATATCAAAAAAATCAAACTACCATATTTTAGAGGTGTCTTTATGCGTGATGATCTTCCAAACAAAATTCGAAAGGTAGAATGTGGTATAGTTAATTTAGATAGCAAACACCATGGTGGTACTCATTGGACAGCTTACATCAAAAATAAAGATGTAGCCATATTTTTTGATAGTTATGGCAACCTTAAACCACCTCTTGAACTGGTGAGATATTTTAATTCGAATGGTAAAACAAATGTATTTTACACCTATGAAAATAAACAAAAATATGATTCAGTCAACTGTGGACAACTAGCACTCTCTTTTCTGCAAAGTAATATATAAGCTTGATGTTCTATTGCGATATCAGGAAACGATTCTGTATTATCTGCAGATTTTAATCCACCAATATATTTAGATGATGACAAACAATACTACTTGGGGCTAGCAGATTTTGAAACTTTCATGACCATTCCTAATATTGAATCAGGTCATAATAAATTTTACATAGATGATAAAATAATAACTATACCGGATGGAACTTATGATATTACTGATATATTTAGAAACATACTTAAAACGCGAGATTACAGGCATTTTTGGAAACGAAAATGTAGTTTTTTTTTTTGCTACCAAATGTTAATACCCTTAAATGTAATATAATGTAATGTAGTAAACGCATCGATTTCACAAAGGATGATTCAATAGGGAAATTATTGGGTTTCAAAAATAGATTAGTTGAACCCAATACATTAGATAATGCAGACTATGTTGCAAATATAACTAAGGTGAATGCAATTTGCGTTGATTGTAATATTTGTGTGGGATCATTCAACAATGGCAAACCTGTTCATATAATTCATCAATTTTATCCAGCTGTAGCTCCAGGGTATAAAATAGTAGAATCACCTTTACCCATATTATATTTTCCAGTCAGCGTTAAAGCGATAAACAACATAACCGTAAAAGTCGTCGATCAGGACGGAGATCTTATCAGTTTTAGAGGTGAAACTATAACTGTTAGGTTACATTTAAAAACAGATAGTATTTGAAATGGTTATTAGATATAATAGAAGTTCCATTATCCACTCTTTACCTTTATTTGAAAAAAAATCTTATAAAAGAAAAAAATCTGAAAACAAATTCATTAACAAGGCAAACGTGAACCGGTTGACACGGGAAAATCATCAATTTCTCACGTCTTTAGGATTTAAAGTTTTAATATAATGGACATTTTAAATGTTAACGAAAAACTTTACGTAGACAATTGTTAGTTCCGAACTTCACACCTACCAACCATTTATCTCTTCAAAGTTTGATTACAATGATGAGATACGAATACCCATTCAGGAGCTTGATACATTTACTTTACCATCAGAAAGCTTACTTTACATTGAAGGAAAATTAGTCAATAATGAAGGAACCTATACAAAAAGGTTAAGATTTGTTAATAACGGTATTGCTTTTCTCTTTAGAGAAATTCGTTATGAGTTAAACGGAGTCACTATAGACTCTGTGAGAAATGTCGGATTAGCTTCTACTCTAAAAGGTTATCTTTCACACAATACTAATGAAAGTCTAAAACTACAGAATTCAGGTTGGTTTCCAAAAAGACAAGAGGCCGAACGAATTTTGGTGGATGATAATGGAAAGTTTTGTGTTTCCATACCACTAAAAATGTTTTTAGGATTTTTCGAAGATTATAAAAAAATTATAATCAATATGAAACAAGAATTAGTTCTTATTAGAGCAAGTAATGATTTAGATGCAGTTTTGTTTAAAGATGATTTGGAGACCAAAGTAATTACTGATGAAACTCCAATGATCTCCTTCGATAAATTGTATTGGAAAATTCCACACATAACAGTAGACATACCTCAACAATTGGCATTATCAAAAATACTAGAATCTAACAAAGAAATCTTTCTAGGATTTAGAAGTTGGGAAATTGTTGAATATTCGTCTATATCAGAAACAACTAGACATACCTGGCCAGTGAAAACGACAAATAAACTCGAATCTCCTCGTCATGTTGTAGTAGCATTTCAAATAGATCGGAAAGGGCAAGTTAAAAAAGATATGAGTCAGTTTGATGATATTGATCTAACTAATATAAGAGTATTTTTAAATTCTGAACGTTATTCTTATCATGATTTGCACTTAAATTTCAAAGACAATAATTTTTCTGCCTTATACGAAACAAACAAACTTCAGACATTCCTATTATGGAATTGCAACTGAGCCAGTGTTTAATCCCACTGATTTCAAAAATATTTCTCCCATAACACACATCGACTGTTCTCATCAGAAAGAGTCAATTCAAACAGGATCTGTTGTCATGAGAGTTGAATTTGAAACAAGCACCAATGTCAAAAAGGATACTTCTGCATACTGTCTGATCCTTCATGATAAAATATTCAGCTATAATCCTCTAACCAAAATAGTAAAGCAGCTATAATGCGCATGCTTTTATGTTTATAGAAATCAGATATTTATCTCAAATTATCAGTATTATGAAGACCGAATTGGATGTACAACTATCTCGTTACATGAAGAAGTTACAGCAATTAAAAAAACAAATGCAAGAATACTCAGAAAAAAAGTTTATGATTAAAGCATTTTCCAATATGAAAATATGAATCAACTAGTGCTGGATGTGCAAGGATTTACAATAGAAAATAACAAATTTATACCCAAGGAACTAGCTGCCTATGATGGTACCAAAATATGCCACTATATTTTTAGACCACCATTTGATATTCAACATTTACCACCTGATTTATGTAAACAAGCAAATTGGTTAATTCATAATCATCATTGTATTTGTTGAAATGAGGGATACACTCCAATTTATAAGTTTGCAGACATTGTCAAAAATCTAACAGGAAAAGTAGACAATGTTTACGTAAAAGGGAAAGAGAAGTCCGAATACATTAGAAAATACTCATTGAAGCCTGTTCTGGAATTTGAAGATAAGCCGGCTCTTCAAAAAGGACAGCCTGAATGTTTTTACCATCTGAAATCACAATGTATATGTGCACTTAGTAATGTATTCTATTTATATAATAATTTTATAATGATTGAATAAAACACTTATTTTTCGAACTTTTGGTTATTTTATTTGATAATGATATAAGTTATATATTCAACTTATTATTAAACACTTCCTGAATAATTTTTTTCGGAGCAAACTTTTTCACTTTATCTAAAAAATGAGCAAAATCCATGTGTTTTATGGTAGTAAGGAATGTTGTCAGATCCAAAGTATGTAAGTAGGTATTACAAGCCTCCGCCGCTTTGCTATATTTTCTTGCAAGTTCCATACATTCTTCGATCGTTTTGAACCTTTCAAATCCACAATTAGCTTCATGCTCCACGTCAAACTGCAAATTTCTAAAAAGTTGTGCCAAATTTTCAACTGCTGTTGTCAAGCTGTAGGTTGGAGTTTCTTGCACATAAGCTAACCACATCTTGACTAGTTATATAATATCAAAACAGCTCCTGAAGCTTAAATATTACTTGTTTAATGGAGGGAGGTAATAAAGAGTAGGTATGTTGGTACTAATACTTTTTATTTTCCAATTTATTAACAAATTCGTTACATACATATGTTTCCACATCTTCTATAATACAATCAGAATGGAAAATTAGCAATTCCAGAACACAGGAAACGTTTTCACTATTTGGGTTAGTTGAAGGTGAAATATTCTCGTATACATTTTTGTTCAAATCACCATTTTTATTGGATACCATGCTTATTACTCTGTTGTAATAATTTAAATATTCTTAAGTAGATCAAAACGATACTTTATCAAGTTAACCAAATTTATGAGTTCATTTATAGTTTCACCAGCCAAAAAAATTTCGTTTCCACCATCTTGAGTAATTTTGATTATTCTTGATTCGCCAATAAACACAAACTGAATTTCGTAGCCATTTCATGACAAAGACTGCCATCCCGTACTTTTAGAGTAAACAAAACTTAACAAATTTTTTTGGTTATTCAAAAAGGATATTCATTGTTCCTCATCAAAAATCACATTTTGCTTATTTTTGTATCCTCCTAGCTTAACAACGGGAATATATTTTCTCTCCAAGGAAAATCCAACGCTTACCCACTTGGATTGTGATTTGTTGATGTAGTACTTTTTTTCTCCAATTAGGGTTCCATTTCGGTTCTTACCAAATTCTTCCATTTTTTTTGGTTGTTGATAGTAGTTGGTTGCTTGGAACATTTTATTATTGATACTCGGACAAAAGTTTGAAACTGAATGATAGCAACACTTTTCATTTTTTCATTTATATATATCAAGACAAAGTAGACATGATGAAAATTTTGAGAGGTGGGTATTAGTATACCTTCCCTTTTTTCACCTTTTACATAAATTTTGGATGAGTTGGTTAAGGAAAAATCACACACACACAAATGAAAATTCAAAAACTTTTATTTGTAATACAAATATACATGATATAAAAGAAAACATAATATAGTAATAAATGATAGAAATGATATAATAGAGAAAATTATTAGACTCACATCTAAATTATTTTCACATGGCTTTATATATAATTTGTTCCATTCTTTTGTTTCTACATAGTTTCTATCTACAAAATAAATCCGTAACTTGTAATCAACATTAGAAGAATTATCAACATTTTTTCCAAGTTTATAATAATAAAGTCCATTATTCAAATAATCCATTCTTTTCCATGCTGATGGCCATGTATCATTTTTTACATTGTTAGCTGATAAACATATAAACGTCTCTCTTACATTGTAATTGACTTGTATAAACAAAGTACTATTTAAAAATGCAGAAAGAAACAAGAGTCCTGCTGGTAGCATGATTACTTTCAAATGATTATATGCTTTAATAATTATCACAATTTATAGCAATCACAAGCTAATCCTTGAAGCACTTTAATTACGTCATTAACGTCTTCATCATCACAAATATTATCATCGCTCAATATATTAATGTCTATATGACCCCAAGCCAAAGTCCTAAAAATTCCTTGAATAATATAACGCTTATCATCTTTAGGAGACAAAGCAACTTTATTTTTTAATTGTGTGTACATGTTATGCAAACTTGAATGGAAGATATTCATTTTTCTAAATTTAATATCAGACTTTTCAACTACGTCTTTATAATCTTCTTGGCTAATTGAATTTTGAACTACATATTTTTTTATACCTTTTGCTTTTTTCTCAGATCTATTTTTCAAGTTAACGCAATATGCTTTAGCACCTGTGCCTAGATAGCTGAGTATCGGTTGTCCAGCAAATTCATCTTTCATACGACCTAGCACGGATTTATTTCTTGTAATGTTATAAACATTATTTTCATCATAATTAGAAGTGTCGAATCGTTCAAGATTTTCTTGAATGTCTTTATAAAAATTATCTGTTTTAACATGTAAAATTAAACTATCCGTATCAGTGTACAATAAAATTGCATTGTCTCCATATTTTTGTTTAATATACTGATAATAAAAATTATATATTACAGTTTTTGAAAGTTCTAATACTGTGAAACCAACATAAACAGGTTTATTGTATGTTACTTTTACCCTTTCTAACTGAATTGCTACTAGGTTTTCGTTGAACACTAATGAACTTTTGAAATTAGGTTTAGCTATAAGTGATTCAGCTCTCTGTTTATTATTAATATTTTTCCAATGGGTTAATAATCGTATGTCTACTCGTTTATCAATATTTTCTAAAGAATTGCCATAAATAGCGTTGTTATATAATTTATGACAGTCCTTTTGCATTTTACTTTTAGATTTGTTCCTCATTTCTGTATTTAAATCTATATAAGGTTTAAGAAATGCAGATTGTTTAAATTTGATACCTCTGTGAAATTTAATTTCATTGAGTCCATTTTCAATTGCTTGTTTGAGATTTCTATAATGAATTGTGTATTTTTCTTTGTGATTCAAACTGCAAATTAATTTTTTTTGATTTGAATCTGGTGGACATATATTTTCAGCTAAAAAAGGTAATTCATTATGCTTTTTATGTAAATTTAGGGGATATTTGATATCTACTTCAAATAAATATCCATATTCAGAATCATCTGGTATGGATAAAACATCAAGAGAATCTATTTCTTCATTAGTCATCCAAGAAAAATCACTTGTAGGTAAACATTGACACATACTATGACCATAAAGATTAGTTGCATCCAAATACATAATAAACGAATTGGGTTCCGTAGAATCAAAATTTGGAAGAAATGGATTATTAGCCTCAGCTTTTCGAACACTACAATGACATATTCCACCCCGAATACTGTTTTTGAAAAAATGTAACATTTCAATGTCTGTTAATAATTCTAATTTAACCCTTGTAAATTTCAACATTGCATCCCAAGATAAACCAGGTGCTGTAGAGTATTGTGCAGGATCTAATTCATATATATTAAGGGATACATTTCGAAAAGCCTCAAAAAAGTCCGTCAATATGAGAACATCTGATAATAAATATATCTTAGTGTAATCCCTTAGGTTTTGACAATGGAACAAATTCCAAATATGAATAGCTCGTTCATAATCTGAAGGATCTAGAGGAGTATCTTTAAGTTTATCATAAAAGTTTTCAATACTTGGAAGTTGGGTTTCATTTAATTTGTCTAGGGAGTCTACATAAGAATAAGGATAAATTCCTTTTTTTCTAATTTCATTGAACTGATTGGAATCTTGAAAATATCTTCTAATTTCTACACATTGATTGATATCTAAGCTATTACCGAGACTCTCTAATGAACTAGCGACAAAACGGAAAGAATCTAAAAATCTGAGCCTAATAAAAACATGCTTAACTTTCGTTTTATCAGCTTGTTCAATTCTGTCAACCAATATTGGCTTTGTGAATGAAATTTATTTTTCTTTAGTTTGTGCAAGAATATCAATTTTATCATTTTCACAACAAAGTTGCTTGATGAATAGATGGCTATCATATCCTGTGAGGTTGTGGAAAAACACAGGAATAAAACTGGGAAGCTGGTAGTTCAAATTACAAATATTATGTGCTACTCCTCGATATTTTCCAGTTAAATGATCATGATCCCTTACTGTTTCATCTAAAGGATTGAATTTTTCCTTACAAATACTTCAAATGATACCATTTTCAAATTGAAATTCTTGTTTATTTGTTAAAGGAACCATCGGTACTACATGTTTCAGATAATTATTATAAATTATATGAACATGGGCTTCAATTCGTTTGCAAAATTCATCAGCTGCATCAAGACCAAAATAATAATCTATTTCTGATAGAGAATCATCATATGAACATTTAATGAAATAAGCGAAAGAATATGGTTCATGCTTAAAAGTGTTTAATGTAAAAGAACTCTTATCATTGGTTGGTTCTTCATATTGTAGAGGTTTCAAAAAACACTCAAAATCGGCATATATTACAAATGGAACTTTAAGTTGCTTCTGAAAGTCTTCGAACTGGAGAATATTTTGAGGGATCTGTTGCCCAAATTTATTAACTTTTATATCAGTTGTTGGAATTTTTGTAAACATATGGTTACAATCATATACTTGATGCATATCTAATTTTTTTTTAGAATTAATAGTATATTACATACCGAGTAGGGAAGTGTTTCATTACTGTCGAGAGATTTGTATAGTCAATCGAGACGCGAAGCGTCGAGATTGACTATTAATCTCGAGACAGAAATGAAAACTTTCCTCCGAGGTTTGTATACTATTTTATTTGCAAGCACACCATTAATTAAAAATTAGTTATATCATTTTTTAATAATAAAAAAATAAAACAAACTGGCCAAAATGTGTCATTCACTGTTTTGACGTTTTTACCTGACATGTTTTCATTGTTGCCAGCAAAGGTAAATAAATTACAGTGAGGGAAATCGAAGAGGGAAGTGACACAGGTAAAGTGACACTTCCAAATTTTTAAAAAGTCAGTAATGTCAATATTACATATATGATTGCAAATAATAGTATATTACATACCGAGTAGGGAAGTGTTTCATTACTGTCGAGAGATTTATATAGTCAATCGAGACGCGAAGCGTCGAGACACTATTAATCTCGAGACAGAAATGAAAACTTTCCTCCGAGGTTTGTATACTATTTTATTTGCAAGCACACCATTAATTATGATTAGTCATTCAATTTTTTTACTATTAAAAAAATAAAACAAACATGCCAAAATATGTCATTCACCTGTTTTGACGTTTTTACCTGACATGTTCTCATTGTTGCCAGCAAAGGTAAATAAATTAGAGTGAGGGAAATCGGTGAGGGAAGTCGAATAGGGAAATCGGTGAGGGAAATCGAAGAGGGAAGTGACACAGGTAAAGTGTCACTTTCAAATTTTTAAAAAGTCAGTAATGTCGAGATTACATATATGGTTGCAAATAAAATAAATTAAACATCCATCACAAAAATATTTTCTAAAACTTGTTTTATTTATTTGAGATGCAACTAACCTTGACATATCTTTAATCCAACAATAATGATTGTTTTTACCTTCACTAATTAACAATAAGTTTACATGAGTTGGAAGTTTCTTATCGGTATAATGAAGAGGACCAACTACCTCATAACATAATTCGGAATCTTTATAAACACTCTCTAAACCATAAACGTTTATGGATATTTGATTTAATAGTTCAATTTTTTTAATATCCTTCAACTTCACTGGAAATTCAATACCTTCGAAATTAAGATAATCCAAAAAATTAGGGTATGAACTTATTCTATCACTATGTTGGTCTACTGGAAACATGGCACTTATTACACTCCACCCAAAACAGTGTTGATCTTCATTTTTTATGTTAATTACAGCTCTTTTATTAGCTATTTGTTTTGGTAATGGGATAAACATAACCTACTGTGGCACAAAATGTACCAAGTAGGAATCAGTTCAAATCTCATAATGACCATAAAAGACCTTTACGATAAAGCCACGGTTCAGATAAGAGCAACCGAGGGATTAACAAGGCCCTTTCCCATTTCTTCTGGGGTCTTGCAGGGTGAAACTCTTAGTCCTACCCTGTTTAATATTTTTCTGTACGATATTGTCCAGTTTTTTCTGGATCGCGGGGTGGGGGGGTTGAGCATGGACGCTACTAACGATATAACTCTTCTACTGTATTGTGACGACCTTATACTACTCAGCGACTCGGAAATTGATTTACAGAAAAAACTAAATATACTTCAGCAATACGCCAGTGAAAATAATCTTATCATAAATTCAAACAAATCAAAAATACTGTGTTTCAACAGACCAGGACTGCCCTATACAGGTGGGTTCAAATTCTTATTTAATGGGGATCCTCTAGAAGTGGTAAACAAATTTGTCTATTTGGGAGTCGTGTTCACCCCATCGAACTGCTTTCGGATAATGACGGACAATACAATTTTACGTGCATGTCAAGCGGCAGGTGCGGTTATGTCACTAACATCTAAAATAAAATACAATTCATTTTCTGTTAATAAGAAGCTGTTTTCTGGTTCCGTTATGAACTCGTTTAGTAATTGTTTACCAGTCTGGGGGCCTCGATATGCTGATGTCCTGGAGAAGGTTCAGTCCTCGTTCTTTAAGTCCCTTTTAAGGCTCCCAAAGAATACCTCCCATGCCATAATTAGAGTTGAAACAGACAGTCTGCCTCTGTCGTATTTCGTGTTCAAGTCAACGCTAAACTATTTTATTAAACTATTAGGCATGGAGAATCACAGGTTGCCCAAAATTTGTCTAAATCGCCAGCTCAATTTATTTGGTGGTAATGCCTCCCCTAAGTTTAATTGGGCTTACAACTTTTACAGATGGTTTCAAGAAATCGGAATAACCCACTTGTGGTCTTTAAATAACATTTCTTTAAAACGTAGTAAACCAGAGATATTAAAACATTTTCGTGAAAGATGTTTGCAGACCGACTATCGAGTGGCACGAAATTCTACGTATACTTTGTTTTATAGTCAATTTGATTTAAATAAGCATTCGTTGAAGTACCTTTATTCTGACTGTGCTTTTTACATGATCAGAGTTATTACACAAATACGACTTTGTTCGAGTTATAACTGCAATATATTCTGGAATGGCATAGCTTATATAATTAATCAAGAAGAACTCTGTTCGGTTTGTAACCTAAGAGTGCCTGAAACATTTCTTCACGTTCTCTTTGAATGTCCTTTATATCGTAGTGTTAGGCCGGCAGATTGGGGTGATATACCGAATTTTGCTCATAATTTGGACAATCTAAACCCTCAACTGGTGAGGGTTATTTTCCAAACCGTTACTAGTATTCTTAAACTTAGATCGTTCTTAAGAAATGAATAGACCTATTCTTTAGATTTTAATTTTATCTTCCTATTCTCCTCGTACCTGAATTAATATAGAGTATTATTTTTTGTTCTTTTTCAATTTCAAATTTGGGTTTACATATTTAAACGTGTAGCTTATAAGTATGAGAAATGTAGCATTACTTAGATTAAGTTTATTATTGTGCAGAACCTACTGTTATAAAAATGTATATTCTTTTTAAACAATAAAGAATTGATTGATTGATTGATTGATTGGTAATGGGATATACGAAGAAGCTCTAATGGGATTGTACTTATTAACGCTGATCTCTAAATAAAGTATTTTTTCCAAAGCCCAACCAGATCCATATTCTGCAAAAGTCGACAATTTTTCCTTAATTTCAGATAAAAATGTTTTATAAATATCAATCATATCTGTTGTTGCTGTGATAATTTTGTTTTTGGTATTAAATGATTTTGTTTCAATGGTTTCTTTTGATTGTAAAATAAATTGACCAAATAATTCAACATTAATTTTAACTGCCCTGTGTTTTTTTATTTGTTCTGTAATCAACTTCATAAATTTCTCTTCAACTTCTTCAAAAAATTTGTCTATATCTATAAGCTTTTTTGATGGAATTAACATTAACGTTAAAATCCTGCTTTTAAAGGCTGATTTTATAGTTTTTACAAGATCGTCATTTTTATCAAGTAATGCAGTTTTATGGATGTTTGATCGTAAATGTGCCCCAAGCTTATTTCTCTTATACCAATTATCACATTCCTCACAACGTTTGAAAATTAGTTTTGGTAGTTTTGTTGGTATATGTTTTTGATCATCACATTTTTGTATTTTGGGTCTTTTTGGTGCTTGATCTTTTATCTGAGAGACAACCTCCCTCTTATTTGAAGTTGAAGTTTGACTGAAATGATTAGTGGAGCAAGATGGACGATATTGACAGGATTCTCTCTTATGTCGGCTAAGACTACATTTTTGAGTGAAAGTTTTACTACAATCACTGCAGTGGAACATTATTAAAAATCTTGATTTGCTTAAATATAAATTCTTATCTATTCTTCAAATATCATATTTTCTATACGTCTTGCGAATAAATTTGACTCCAAACCCATATGTGTTATTTCCAAATGATCGCAAAAATGTTTCTTACTAATTTTATTTTGCAGCAAATGTTGACACAATTCAATCACTTCCTCGATTAAAATAATAAAATCCGATTCATAAACTGATAAACTTGGAGACTCCAAAAGTTCATTTAGGTGATTGAGAAACCTAATTTGGAGCTCCGAAACTTGTAGCACTAATGCTGGAGGCAACATTTGTTTTTGTTATCACTAACACTAACTAACAACTGAACTCACTTGAATACCTTTGTATGAACTTGATCTAACTTGAAATTGTGTTGTAAACGGTAATAAACTGGAGATTCTTAAGAGTGTGAGGTATATAACAGTAAAATAATTTCTTTGGTGGGGCTCATAGTGGGGGGATTTTAGGGTAGGATCTTCAGGGAAGGGGGTTTACAGTGGTGGGTAGTGGTATGATGGTTGTGCTGGAGGGGCAGTAAAATAATTTCTTTGGTGGGGCTCATAGTGGGGGGATTTTAGGGTAGGAGCTTCAGGGAAGGGGGTTTACAGTGGAGGTGGGTAGTGGTATGATGGCTGTGCTGGAGGGGGGTTTTACGTGGTAGAGGTGGGTATGTGGTCTGATAGCTGTGAAAACACTCTACCGAGCTAAAAAAGTCCAGGAAATATTGATTTGTCACCGAAAATTAACGCTCATTCCACCAACTGCAGCGGCTCTACATGTTACAGGGTAGAGCGGATCAGATACACCAACACGGTCTCCTTGCACCAAGTACCTGGGAATATAGAGATGATGAAGGCAAGTGGGTACAATTATTGTGGTCAAAAAAACATGTTTGGGATGCATGCATATCACTCGATACATGTGTGTGCAACACGCCATGCGACAATGCGTTGCTCTTGCAGCAGTGGCGTAACTAGGATTCTTGGGCCCTTGTGAAGAAATCTTCTAGGGCCCCCTCCCCCATCAAAATCGCGAAAAATGAGAAGATGGTGGTGAACACACTTTTTTTAGCACAAAGAAGTGCAGGAAATTTCAATAAGCGAATGAATTGAAGTTTCAAGCTGTGAGGGGACATTAGCACAAATTACGAAAAACTTACAGAGACGAACCTTCCTACTTTAAATATTTGTTAAACAAAATAGGTCCGAAAATTGGAAAACAGACACTACTAGAAGTTCCTAGGCATTTTTAATTTTGGAAATTTCCCGCAGAAATGATGCTGATGAGGAGCTTATTTTTTAACATTCCTCTGTAACCATATTCAAATTTTGGGAAATTCCCTAATAGACTGTGAGATAGGGGCTGTTTAGTGGAGTCATTTTTTTTTGTCTGGCATTTTGAGGGCTGAATGTGACTACTAAGCTGATGCGAATATGGATGATTTTAATGCTTGCCTCCCGTTCGAAAATTTGCAGAAGAAAAAAATTGATTTACATGAGGATTTTTTTTTTAATGATCTCAAATTTTTTGGCTTCTAAATAAAAGATTGACATTGATAAATAATTCACCCATAAAAAATACCAGATGCTTTTCAATAGCTGAAAAAGTGGGGATGAGTGTCAACTTCCAAGAGAAAAAAGAAAAGAACCTTCCGCGTTTACTTTTTGTCTGGTAATCGAGATAATGGAAGGTTTTGTTGTAAAAATATCGCTGAAAAATCGACAGACGGTAATCCCTGTTCGAAGTCGAGTTTTCCGGCGAAACATTCTGTGGACATTTCGAACAGGTGGCAGGCACTAAAACCACCTATATTCTCATCAGCTAACTAACCACATTCATCCCTCAAAATGCCAGACAAATAAAAATGACTCCACTAAACAGGCCCTATCTCACGGTCTATAAGGCGTCTTGCTTATTTTTAATTTTTTTTGGAATGTTCTGGATTTCTTGCTTTCCACAACAACTCTTTTTGTCGATAAGCATGCATCAATTATTGATTCGAGGGATTACTCTTCTGTCCATTCCATTGTGTGAAACGATTTCATTGGAAACGAAACAAATAACCACTCGAAAAAACACTCTAAAGACAGGAGAAAAACTAAAAACTGAAAAATTCACTTGACGCTCACCAGCAAAGGTCTGTTCGCTGTTTTCTTTTGACCCGTCCAAACCTGCAAACGCATTTGCTCGCATTTTCTTTGGTGTCGGAGAAAAAACCGACAATTAATGGGAGCGCCGCAAACTATTTGCAGAACGGCCAGGATATGCAAACGCGTTCGTAACCCCATCCAAATTCAAATTAGTGTTTGTTGTTCGGCGTAATGTTCAAGTCTGTACGTCTATTGTTCGGCGTAATGATCAGGCCTGTACGAAGTTTAACGTACGCCGGACAACAAACCGAACGACGAACGAAACACTAATGTGGACGGGGCTATGAACGCGTTTGCAAACCGGTTCGCAAATCGTGCGAAAGAACCAGATGGATATGGATGTTTCGAATTGATTCGTGAGCTCGATTTGCTTGAAATTAAGTTCGGAAGCTTGAGGGGCCCCTCTAAGCCAAGGGCCCTTATGCGCCGCACACTACCACATATATACCAAAAATAAATTACGCCACTGTCCTGCAGAAGTGAACTGCTCTGTATGCTTGCCTGCAAGAAGTTCAGTGAAGAAAAAATAAAAAAATAAATTTATAAGTCGAAAATCACTAGAGATAGGTATAGGATAGTATATTATACAAAAACAATCAGAAAGCAATAGCAGAGCAGAAAATGCAATACTATACAAGATATCTCCTCTAAAATATCAAACTTTATATTACTTTTTGCTATAAGCGGCAACGTCGCATCGTTGAAATTATTTTCGAATGATAGATCAGGAGCAATAGGGAACTTGAATGAAATATTAAATTGATTATTGTTTATTGCAAACTGTTGGAAATCGAAAAAAAATCTATACGTATTTTTTTTATTTTGTCCAAATATGCAGCCGTATGAATAAAAATAGAGCATTTGCTTCTAAGCAAAAGGTAGAAGTATAAGCAAAAGCTTCAAGTAAAAGGTAGAAGTGGAAGCATTTACTTCATATCATATGAATAATGAAGACCTTTTACTTGCGAGCATATGCTTCAAAGAAATGAAGTGAAAGATATTACCTGTTGTACCTGTTGCTTGAATCTAAGACTTGAATGCCAAATTAAACCACCAGAACGATAATATCAATGGATCCATAGGAAGTGGTAGTAAAAAAACGCTAATCATGGAAGAACGCAAAGCCACCGCAAGCGGACAACGCATCATTATGGAACCGTTGATTGGTGGTACACAGTCACACAAATGGTTCGAAGGTAACGGAAGGAGTCGGTCTTGGAATAACTGGACCAAACTTTAAAGTTGAAACTCTCAATAGCAATGGGCAGAACGTCCACAAAATTTCAAACTGAGGTTCTGGCCATAAGCATCTGTCGAGTCCTTTTGATAGAGCACATTTACATACTGTCCGACAGTCAAGCGGGTCTAAAGGTTCTAGAACCCAATCAAGTGCAATTTTCAGCTAGTTTGGCAGGGTAAAAATATCCTTAAACACTTAGCTTAGGAATAAAGTGAAGAGGGCAACGAGGAGGCGGGCTGTCTCACAAAGCAAGGCGCTTTAACACCTTCTCAAGGCCCAGTGGCTTTCTGTGTACTAATGAAAAGCCATGTCTTCAAAGAAATCAACAGATGAAGAAGGTTCATATATCTGAGATCTGAACAGATTCTTGACAATAAACAGAAGAGACATTAGAGGAGTCGTTGGTCGACTGCTCACTGGGCAGTTTCTGGTGAAATCACCTTAAAACAATAGGCAAATCAGTTTACGATTACTGCAGATCTTGCGAACAAGCATTGAAAACTACAGAACACTTAATCTGTGAATGCCCTGGTCATTTCTGCAAAAGGCTGAAATACCTTGCTCACACCCCAAGAGGTGGGTACTTTACCACCCAGGAAGCTGGCCTCCTTTGGAAGGAGCCTACAAATCTTGAACACTAGAGCAGCTGGAACAAGCTATAACGACTGCTAATGCAATCTACAATCTACAAAAAAAACGGGAAATAAGAATATTCGGAAATAATTTACCAAAATAGTAAACATACATCTGCTCTGGAGCAGATGCATTTGGCAAGGAGTAAATGCTCCCAATTTGAAGCAAATACTCTTTTTTATTCATAAGAAAAAGAGTATTTACTTTTTCCTGGAGCATTTGCTTCCGACTTTTAAGTATAAGGTTTTGCTTGAATTTTTATTCATACTGGATGAAGCATTTGCTTCAGATTTTGCGAGAAAAAGCAAATGCTCTTTTTTATTCATAGGGCAGATGATTATTCGAAAGTTATACAAATATTAAGATTTGTTGTATATATAGATATACTGAGCATGTGTGACGTCATAGAGTATGAAAAATATGCATATTTCAAAGCGCTGTATCTCCGTAAGTTTTTGTCTAACAAGAAAATGAAAAACACGGGTTCACTTATTTTTAATCGACTAATGAAATCAGTAATAAAAAAAATGGAATCAAGTTCCCCATTTTTTGGGTATGCAAATTTTCAATATTCTGTTTTCCATAGGCGTCTAACGTATCATCGACCATCAATCACCCTGTACATACTATAATATACTACAACTAATCGCGAAGTTTTGTACCCTATATTTTTGGCTTTAATTAAACAAATTATTTTTTCTACTACCGTGCGTAAAGTACTCACTTTACGCACTATTCAGAAGACGTAAATTTTCACTTCACGCACTTGTGCGTAAAGTAATTCACTTCACACACTAGTGCGTAAAGTAATGTCACTGACAGATGTTGACACTGTCAATTTAGTATTTTTCTGGTAAATTACTTCACGAACTAGTCCGTAAAGTGAAAATACTTTACACACTAGTGCGTGAAGTATTTGTCTAAGTTTATTTTTTTACACATATTGGATTGGTAGTAGAAAAAATTTTGTATGCAATACGTGCGTAAAGCACCTTTTTTCACTCATGTGATTATCGCACTCGCCTTCGGCTCGTGCGTAAAAATTCACATTCGTGAAAAAAGGTTCACTTTACAAACTTGTTGCATAAATAACTATTTTCTACTACCGTGCGTAAAGTACTCACTTTACGCACTATTCAGAAGACGTAAAATTTCTCTTCACGCACTAGTGCGTGAAGTAGTTCATTCACACACTAGTGCGTAAAGTAATGTCAATGACAGATGTCGACCTGTCAAATTACTATTTTTCTGGTAAATTACTTCACGCACTAGTGCGTAAAGTGATAATACTTTACGCACTAGTGCGTGAAGAATTTGTCAAAATTTATTTTTTTATACATATTTGATTGGTACTAGTCACTTTACACACTTGTGGCATAAATAACTATTTTTTTTTCCTTTTTCTTTGCTTCTGGTGAACACAATGTCAACTTACAATAATAGCAGAAACTAATTTTTCGCAGGTGTTAGGTACAGAATTATTCCTAGTGCGAAAAAGTGTTACTTTGCGCACGCTGCTAAGAAATATTTTATTGCCTACTAGCTGTTCCCCGCGGTCTCACCCGCCGTTAAATTGAAAAAAAAATCGGACTATATATAAATAATTTAGAGTAGGTACAGGGTATTTGATTATATTTGGACCCATACCTACAGCCTTTACTATTTAAGATAGAAAAAAAAAATTAATACAAAACTTGACAGTTTTTTTTTTTTTTTTAACGTTATCAGAAAAAACAAAATCACTTCGGAAAATGGAGAAACGTAGGCAACTTCGATTTTTTTTAATAGAACACCCTGTATATTTTGCGATAAAATGAAAGATTTTTTCTTCCTGATTCCAAATATATATACAGGGTGTCCCACGGTGGATGGCGTATTAGACGTTAATGGAGAATTAAAAAGCGGATCATTTTGAAAATTTGGCAACCGGGATAAACGACCATAATCTACACTTTAAAAATATTTTTGTTTATGCGGTGTTGCCGCTCCTACTCTAAACTAGTGGCAACATCGCTATTTTAAATGGAACAGGCTATATGTGATTGCATATTTGGATTCTACGTTAAATTCTGAGCAGATTTTATGTGATATACCCTATACCTAAGTTCAACTCTTTTGGAAATATTGACAGTTGAAAATTGACTTTTTGCAACTTTGACAAGCTGTAAAGCCTAAACAGTTAATTTTAGAGGAAAACCGATTTTACATTCCTATCTTAGATTTTCATAAACTATTATTTGACGCCAACTTTGAACTTAACCGAAGAATAAATTTAACTGGAATTTTTAATCATGGATTTAATTCAACGTTGGTGTCAAATGATAGTTTATAGAAATCTAAGATAGGAATGTAAAATCGGTTTTCCTCTAAAATTAACTGTTCAGGTTTTACAGCCTGTCAAAGTTGCAAAAACTTAATTTTCAACTGTCAATATTTCCAAACCAGTTGAACTTAGGTATAGGATATATCACATAAAATCTGCTCAGAATTTTACGTAGAATTCAAATATGTAATCACATACAGGGTGTTCCATTTGAAATAGCGATGTTGCTACTAGTTTAGAGTAGAAGCGGCAACACCGCATGGTCAAAAATATTTTTAAAGTGTAGATCATGGTCGTCTAACCCGGTTGCCAAATTTTTAAAATGATCCGCTTTTTAGTTCTCCATAAACGTCTAATACGCCATCCACCGTGGGACACCCTGTATATTGATCACATTTGAGTGAGCCGTTTCTGACATATTTCAGCTTAAATTATAAATAATTTGCAAAGAAATTTCATAAGGATGTCAAGACATTTAAATCTTTATAAAATTTCTTTGGATTTTATTTATAATTTAAGCTAAGATATATCAAAAACGGCTTGCCCAAATGTAATAAATACATATACAGGGTGTCCCAAAAAGATACCGACAAACTTTAAGGGGTAGTAGGGGACATCAAAACAAGCATTTTTGTTCATATAAACATATGTCCACAAATGAGCCATTTGGGCTGTAGAGCAAAAAAATTCTTTTCATTCTTCGCAATAATCAAATCACTGTTTACTTCTTAATTTTGGTTTATTAACAAATCAATTATGGTTTACAATAGTTGTTCAAAATGTTGACTATTTACTTCAATGCAAAAATTGCACTGTCGGGTCATTGACCCGCGAACCCTTTGAAATATTCCGGGAATAGCTTCTACATGGATACAACTCGCCAGTATCCTTGCTAACAGATCTTCCTCATTACGAACAGGTGTTTCGTAGACTAAACTTTTCAGTCAATGACCCGAAGGTGCAATCTTGGCATTGAAGTAAATGGTCAACATTTTGAACAATTATTGTAAACCATAATTGATTTGTTAATAAAGCAAATTTAATAAGTAAACAGTGATTTAATTATTGCGAAGAATGAAAACAGTTTTTTTTGCTCTACAGCCCAAATGGCTCATTTGCGGACATATGTTTATATAAACAAAAATGCTTGTTTTGATGTCCCCTACTACCGCTTAAAGTTTGTCGGTATCTTTTTGGGACACCCTGTATATTTAGAATCAGGAAGAAAAGATCTTTCATTTTATCGCATAATATACAGGGTGTTCCATTAAAAAAAGTCGAAGTTGCCTATGTTTCTCCATTTTCCGATGCGATTTTGTTTTTTCTGATACCGTTAAAAAAAAATATAGAAAAAAACTGTCAAGTTTTGTAATAATTTTTTTTTTTCTACTACCGTGCGTGAAGTACTCACTTTATGCACTATTCAGAAGAAGTAAAATTTCTCTTCACACACTAGTGCGTAAAGTAATATCAATGACAGATGTCAACACTGACAAATTACTATTTTTCTGGTAAATTACTTCACGCACTAGTGCGTAAAGCGAGAATACTTTACGCACTAGCGCGTGAATAATTTGTCTAAATTTATTTTTTTTACACATGGGTAGTAGAAAAAATGTATGCAATACGTGCGTAAAGCACCTTTTTTCATTCATGTGATTGTCGCACTCGACTTCGGCTCGTGCGTCAAAATTCACATTCGTGAAAAAAGGTCCACTTTACACACTTGTTGCATAAATAACTATGCTATCTTAAATAGTAAAGGCTGTAGGTATGGGTCCAAATATAATCAAATACCCTGTACCTCACTAAACAATATTTTCAAACATAACAATATAGGTAGGAAATGTGCTTCATTTTATCGCATAATATACAGGGTTTTCCATTAAAAAATATTGAAGTCTACGTTTTTCCATTTTTCGATGCGATTTTGTTTTTTCTGGACAACGTTAAAAGAAAATATAGAAAAAAACTGCCAAGTTTTGTATTTAATTTTTTATTTTTTTCTACTGTCCGCCCAAGTTAAGAACTCCGGTTAAAAGAATTTAAGTTCATAGAAAACATAGTTGTCACGTACACTCACTACAAAAAAACAAGGCGTTTAATAATTGTTAACAAATAACAATTATTAAACGCCTCATTTTTTTCTAGTGAGTGTATGTGACACCTATATGTTTTCTATGAACCTAAATTCTTCACATTTTTTAACCGGTGTTCTTAACTTGGGCGGACAATATCCTAAATAGTAAAGGATGTAGGTATGGGCTTGAATATAATCAAATACCCTGGACATAGAAACCTGTTTTTTTTTTTTTTTTAATTGGCAGGTTGAAGTTAAAATTAAACCAATAGTAACCTGCTATGTGACGTCATTTTCATTATTGACCTAGGTTTTTTTCATTATTTTCATTATTAACCTAGGGAGAGAAATTCAATTTTTTCGTAGAAAAATAGATTTGAATAATGACTATCTCTCAGGTTAGGTTAGTAGTAGAAAAACAAACTTAGGTAGGTATCCTAACCCTACCTGACTGCTAAGCAGTATTTTATTACAAACAAAAAAGCTCATTGTGATATGTATTGTAACTTAAAATCTGAATTTTATGACTAATAGTTATTTTTATATCTAGTGCGCGAAATGCTACTTTAGTGATCGAGATCTGATTTTTTTAACGAGGCGCAGCCGAGTTAAAAAATTAGTCGAGATCACCAAAGTATTTTGCGCCCGAGTTGCAAACAATATTTTTTCTACAACTTCATTTAAATATCGATCATTCGAAGCCAAAATTGCATTTCCAATCAAAGGCAGGTGAATTTTAATTTTTTTTGGTATCCGGACAGGTATGTGTCACCATGACTCCAGTGTGCGAACTAGCTATTTCGCACACTAGGGTACGGAATAGCTAGTTCGCACACTGGTGTCATGGGAACGTTAAAAAATCAATACCTGGGAAATAAAGTGTCACTTCGCAAACTGTCATGAGTTTGTGAACATCATCATTTTTTGACAGTTGTAGAAAAAATACTTTTTTGTGCAACCGTCCGGGAAATGAGCTTTCGCGGTCGCCACACAGGCCTCGAAATTCAATTTTGTGATCGCCACACCTTACGTGCAAAATGTGTCAAATTCTTGTCAAATCCATACAGCTTTTCTGTAACTTTACATAATTTTCGTAGTTGCACAAAAAAAAGTGTGTACCATGACCGCGAAACTTTTCAGCGTCCTCGAGATTATCTTGCCTCGGCCGCAAGCGATAACTTTTCTCTACGTATGACGTACGCTAAAAAGGCATTTCGCGGCCTTAGTATACAAATAACTATGAAGAGTGATTGAGTCGTAGGTATTGTTTGTCAAAACTCGACGCTCTCTCGAAAACTCCTTAAAATCTAAAAAAAATCGCTGTATGTAAGAGGATAAGAGGATACAGAGTTTTATGACAAACTTCAATTTTTTTTTTTTTTAAATTTCCGGATCCACATATAAGTACAATGTCGCTATTTTCCGAAAAACTGACGGAATTGTTTATAGATTTTTGATAGAGGCAAATAGACAGATCTGTTTATAGTTAACAGATCTGTCTATTTACCTCAGTCTGGTATGTTAATTTCAAAAATGACTTGCCTTCTTCTGACCTACTAATCCACAGCCGTTAGGTTGTAAAGATAATGGTAGGTCAATTAACAGGGCATTGCAGACGCAATAAGTACTTGGAAAGAATGAGCCTGGCAAGTTCTGTCAGGACTAGTCAGGAGGCGGAAGGAATTGCCGTACATGTGTGGTGCCATTGCGAAGCGTTATGCAGGCTCAGGCACAAAAAACTTGGTGAGGAGAAGCCCAAACCGGCAAGCTATATGGAGTGGCCAGTTTCACGGCTCTGGAGTTTTATCATATGGATGGGTCTGGACAATGCACTCTAAGGTCAGACAGGAGATACCACAATAAATCTGGCAAGATTGCATTGGTAGAGAACGCTTCTGCACCATCTTTGTTCAATAAATCTGATATAATCTAGGCATTCAACAATTTACCAAAGGAAAAAGGATCAATCATTTGGTGTCTTGAAAATTGCAGACAATACATTGAACTTTGGGAAACACTGGTGTTAATAATTTATTATCCAATTGGTGGTAAATATAGCATCCATTATATATCTTTTCCAGGAAATTTCTGTAATTTAAAAAATAACTTTCAGCCCGATAACAATAGTCTAGTCTTTTATTATCATTACCGTCCCATTGTAGGTATCAAATTTCGTAATTGAGGCTTCAATTTGTCGTAAGTCTTAGTCTTGTGACTTTATCTATCAAATAATTTCAATGAATGACAATGCGTTCGATGCACATAGTGTTTACACAAGTCACAAGTCTACAAAAAAAGTTACAACATTACTTACAATATGTAAACTAGAACATTCTATAAGGGACACATATCATTTTTGAAAAGTGACATAGAAATACAAAGTACAGAATATAGAATAGTATATTGTGTATTTAGGTGGAAAAGTGACACATTTTCGGCCGACAGTGTAAGTAACACCGAAGGCCGAGAATGTGATTTTCTACCGAAATACACATACTATTTTTTCTGCGATCGGTTAAATATCTGTTAAATGTTTGTCTTTTTGTTCCAATTATTCAGCAGTACGAGAATCACTTTCCCGGCCTAGGCCGGAAAAGTGTTTCCTGTATTGTTATTCATTGATTCCTTAGCAACTATTGAAACATAATTGAAATACCAGAATATTGAGTTTTGCGACCTGTCAACTGGTCAAAAATGCTGACATTTCTTGTCAATCGCAGAAAAATAAATTTGTGGATACGAAACAACAGTATTCAATTTTATTATTTGACCAAATGAGTGGGGAGTTGTAGAATTCTTCAAGTAAATAAAAAGCCAATTTTACCAGATAGGTATTATTTTACCTTTTTGATGAAAAGAGATTTATTGAGGCTAAAAGGCTGTTCTGCAAGCTTATATTAAACACTTTTGCGACATGGTATCCGGGTCCATTTTGGCACCTATAAAGTCGACAGAAATTTGGTCTTGATTTTTTTTTAAATCTAGTGTTATGACTGTGGTTATCACTGTTACACTTTTAATGGGAATATATGTTATTCTTCACGTAAAGCAGATTCTGAAAGATAAACTCGCTAAGCAGAGTGAAAATCTAGCTGTTGATAAAGAGTTTTTTGCGACATTTCAACCGCTGTCTGTAGGACTTTGTCTCGTACTTGGTCTGTCGTGTCATCTGCAAAATTGTTAGAATTTCATTTTCGGCAATATTTGGGAGTGTAGTATAAAAAAGATTAAAAATAAAATTGGACCTAAAATCGACACTAGAGGATACATTATTTTAATAAACAATCCTATGCTGATATTCAGACGATAAATCTTGTAGGCTAGGTCCAAATTGTTAGTTTCCATAAAACTATTAGGTATATCAAATTAAAAATAATTTATAATACGGAGTTTCCGGGAAGTATCTGATCGGCCGATTAACAGTTGACTGCCTTGTGTCCCTTTTTATTTGGCCCTATTAAAACGAGACAAAAATTCCTCATGTACCTATGTGTAATACGTGAAAATTGGAAATTCGCGTGCCACGAAACTTGGTATCCGCAATAGGTAATGTAGGCAACAACTTTTCCTATAGTCTATTTCATTTTAGTTGATAGGTCAAATAGAGGTTTAGGACCATAAAACCATTGTAATTCATAGGGTTTACAATGACTTTATGGTCCTAAACCTCGATTTGAGGTATTACCCGCAATGAAATAGACTATAGTTACGTTTTCGGATACCTCCAACGCGAAATCTAAGATCTAGAGTTGGCCCGATCGCCAAGGCGTAGGGGGCTGAGAAATATACGGGTGATCTCATCTTAAATGTGACACACTGTGGAACAGTATAGGGCAAGTACACGATCTGACAGTTTGACACTATTGACAATCGCCTTGAGGTAAAACAAAGATATAATTTACAGCGTTTTTTAAGTTTTTAGTTAGATTTTTTTAAATAAATACCTTTTGTGTGCTCCAGAAGTTTCTTAAAAATGCCTAGAGTTTGTTTAGTTGTTAATTGTGGCAGTATAGTGCAAGGGATACAATATCCTTCCATAGTTTTCCATCAATTTTAAATAACAATGGGATGTTTGATTTGTTAGCTCAAGAAAGAAGAGAGAGAAAAATTGATTGATGTTGTTAAAAGAGAAGATCTGACAGAAAAGTAGATTGAATATAGAGTAACTATACTTATATATTTGTTCTTGTGACACTTTGTTTTGATATTTGTTGGAAAAAACCTGAATGGGCTCTTTCACTAATTTTTGAAATTGGCATATTTGGATAAAGCAACTAAAAACAGAATTTTCTGTATTTTTACTTTTGAAAAATTCAAAGTCCTTCTTGAGAAAACAGAAAACAAAGAAATACCTCCAAATAAAAACCCAGAATTTATTTCTATGACGTCGCAGCTCGCAATTTGACCGTGTTGCCACTAATTGTCAACATTGAAAATTTGTAATAGATTTAATTCTGAAATGTTGGCAAAATCTCATGAAAAGTAGTTAAATTAATTAGTTATAGATTCAAGATTTTATAACATTTTTTTTTTAAATTATGCTTAAATACAATTTAATGCAATTTTTTATGTTTAGTTTTATTTATTTATTTTACGCTGCACTACATTTAGTCACAACCGACAACAGCGCATTCGAACCTTTACGTATCTTTACAGAGCGCAAACACAGCCGAGCACTTCCTCCTTGCAACGACATAAGCGAAATGAAGAATATTTATGTGACGTCGGCAAATCGGCGCGTTTTAAAATAGTTTGAATTTAGGCACTTTTGATTGCCTATGAAAAACTTATTGAACCTTGTAGAACATTTTTTTTTTGGTATATATGCCTAAAATAGTCCCTCCTTTGAGATTTTATACTTAAATTACGTATTTAAATTTTAGTGAAAGAGCCCATTTAATCCATTATAGAAAAACCTAGCAAACTTTTAGATGAAAAACCACATAGACTGGAACACAAACACTCCGCTCTAACTTTTTTAAAACAAAATAACACCAAAACTTGTGAAAAAGCTGTGAAAACCGCATAAAACATAACCGGCCTAATCTAAACGAATGTAAATAAATTATTTTTCTAATTTTGACATTTAAAGTGACACTTTTCAAAACTCGTTGACGTTATCAAATGTCTTACTTTTCACGAAAAGTAAAATTTTTCGCAACTGGTGATGAAAAGTAAATTTGACCATCAGTTGCGAAAAATACAGAAATAAAATTTGTGATAATTTTAACGCTAAACTACTTGAAGTATTGTTATTATATTCTTTGTAGGTACATATGGAAATTTAATTTGACCATGAACTAAATTTGACATAGGGCCGAATCATATTTGCTTTTTGACTTCTTAAGAAGAATTTATTGTAGATAAAGCAGATTGAGCCGACTCCTCAATGTCACTCGTTACGTCGCTTCCTGAATTGATGGACATTAGAATCTAATAATAATTATTCTTTTACTCTATAAAGTTTGAGTGGTTTATACCTATAAGAACGATATTAATTAAAATTTTTTTTTTTTCAAAAACTAGAGACGCAGACTTGACACCTCTATGCTTGACACTATTGCTTCTGTAGCAACGAAAAACGAAATACTTAACAAATAAACATCTCTGAACTCACCTGACGCTTGACAATTAGACATAATTATTCGAAGTATGTTTTTTATATTTTTAACTTGAATTAAACAGGATCACATGGTCAAAATTAGAAAAAATATTGTGTGAAACACGTTGGGAAATAGTATATTGTGTATTTAGGTGGAAAAGTGACACATTCTCGGCCGACAGTGTAAGTTGACGGGCGAGGCGTAGCCGAGACCGGCAAACACCGAAGGCCGAGAATGTGATTTTCTACCGAAATACACATACTATTTTTTCTGCGATCGGTTAAATATCTGTTAAATGTTTGTCTTTTTGTTCCAATTATTCAGCAGTACGAGAATCACTTTCTTGGCCTAGGCCGGAAAAGTCTTTCCCGTATTGTTATTCATTGATTCCTTAGCAACTATTGAAACATAATTGAAATACCAGAATATTGAGTTTTGAGACCTGTCAGCCGGTCAAAAATGCTGACATTTCTTGTCAATCGCAGAAAAAATTATTTTTCGTAACTCTCTTCCTTTTGCGGAACTCGCTTCGCTCGTTCCGCAGAAATCAGTTCGTTACGAAAAATAGTGCTTTTTCCAAATGGTTGCACAAATAACTATTGTTTTACCTCAGGGCGACTGTCAAACTCATTTGTGACGTCACATGGACATGCCCTATTCAACAAAAAAACTTGCCTTTTTAAAAGAGGTTATAGGAAAAAGTTTTAAAATGTCTAGTAACTTTTGGAGATCTTTTTCGAATCACCCTGGGCAATTGGATCTGAGATGAAACTTAGAGATTTGACTTGGATCGTGAATTTTTTCAATATTTTTGTAGTTACATAATATTATGTTCGAACGCATTTTATCTGTTTTTAGTAACTCATTTTTGGTATTTTAGAAAAAATGTATTAATGCTATTTCGACTATATTTGTAAACAAAACCTAAAACCACTTTACACTGGTGCCTGAAAATCAAAAAATTCCAAACCCGGTTTAATTAATGAACCCATAAATTACCAGTTAAATGTTACGTTCGGAACACAATAAAGCGGTTTTAAAATCAAAAAGTTTATTTATTTCTGACAGTAATATAATAAATATCCGCACTAAAATCGAGACTGCACTCAAAATTATATTTTAACCAGGCGCGTTCTATGTACCTGCATTTCGCATTTTTGCCAAAAATGCATTTTGTGCAGGCTTTATTACACCAGGTGATGTTGCGTGATACAATTAAAGAATTTATTGGAATTTAAAGGGGTCTATATTTCACATGCAGACATTGCTTGTGTCAGACTGGGGTCGGTTTGAATCTGTTCGAATGGTTATTTTTATTTATGTTTTCTCGTTTCTGCATCGAATATCCAAGTGGTTGATCGCAAATTACTAGGAAATTGAAGTGAAATTGTAGTGAATTCTGAAAGGATCTATAGCAATTTCCATTTTAAGCTTAAGAAAATGTGGTCTTTCTTGAAAAAATACATTTTGACACTCGACGCAGCCCGGAAAAACTATTTTATCCTAGAATTAGGTACAGAGGTAATCTCGGAAAAACAAAATCTTGATACGTTAATCTGATTAAAGGTTGTTACGATAAATTTATCATTTACGTAACATGTTCCATCTCTTCTTATTTTCATTATAAAGTTGTAATTTTTTTTTATTTCAGAATTCAAAATAATTTCCAATGTTCTAAAAATGTCCATTAAATTCAAATTTAAATTCAAGTAATACAAGTGCTGCCATCTATGTACATTTGCGTAAAGTTTAAGTATCAAAGAATTATTTTTTAGTGCTGCCATCTAGTGCGCGATCATCGATTTGATTTATATTTCAAAGTATGATTTCTTATTTCGCATTTTGGCAGTTATTTGTATTTTAATTGAAAGAAATTATATCCATCTCACTTTTAGCAAATGGATATATTTCTGTCCTTTTTTAACTTTTGATTTTTAAATATTCATTTTTGGCTTGATGATCCAATTAATTAACGGTCTTTTATCTTTGACATAACCTTTATTTAAATTATTATAATTTATAATTAATTAAAATAGTTTTACTGGATTTTTATCCATTTTCTTTCATTCCATGCGGTTTTTCATTGTGTATTCATTTTTGAAGTGAATATGGTTTTTGGAGTGTATTCTTTTGATTGGTCTAAACTGGTTGGAATGCAGTAAGTATAAAAAATACAGTTTCGTTTTCCTGCTAGCTTGGTTCTCTAAAACGTTCTCTTCTTGAATGGCAGCTCGACCAGGCAAGTTCATTTTTATTTAAATAATTTTTGTGCTCTGAATTTCTGGATACTCCCCTATAGAGATTCAATATTCAAGTTGTCCTATCTTTATTGAGTTTTTACCAATAAATCTTATCTTATCTGTTCTTGAAATATAAAAATTATATTTTAAGGTTTTTTTATCTAATTTTTAGCTTCCATTTTGTGTGAATTATTTATTGGTTAGTAGTACCACATGTTTGGTGAGTCAAGACTTTTTATTTTTGGTTTTAAATAGGTACTGCTGTTCTGGCTTTCAGAATCAATTTTTATTGTGGGAAAACTGGACCATTTGCTCTAAATAGGGTCGGTGAAAACCAAATTGGTGAGTCCATCCCCACTAATCTTTTATTGAATCCAGACAGAGGCCTGAACAGCCATTTTCTGCTTGACTCCCTAAATTATTATACTAAGGGGTGTAATTTTTTAATAAAAATCCAGACAGGTCAAAAGTTCATTTTAAAAGTTTTAATTAAAACATCTCAGGAATTTTGACACATTCTGGATTTGATTAATTTCATCCCTAGGTTTATCTAGTATCTGGATCTGTGGAAGCTAATTTAATTTGAGGAGAGAATTTTGTCTATTTGGGGAGGAATCCAGACATTTGATATTTTAATTTTTTTTCATCTTATTTTTTTTCTCATGTTCTTGCCGGCCGAGTTGTTTTTCAAGAAGCAGCATTTTGCTCGATTGTTGTAGCGAGCATTCTGATATTCTTGTTAATTTTTTTTATTATCTTACCATTGATTTTAATTACTTATTTAAGTACCTATTTTTTTTATAATAAAATATATAATTTTTTTTACTTGCAATAGTTTTTATGCCTGATTCTGTTGAAGGGGAGTGTCTGTGCGACAATCATTTTATATTAAATTCCAATTTATCTTTTGCGAGACACTCACTTTTTGACAGAATCCAGGAATTTAATGTTCCAAATATTGGTGAACCTGATACTGCCTTATTCTTTTCTGGGTACCTACTCTGCATAAAGATCACTGTTTGGAGTTTGGATCAGCTGGAGTGACGTCACCCCAGCAATCTACCCTCTTCCTGGAAACAGGAAACAACACGAAGACCTTCCAGTTCACGAAAGTGAAACCCCAACGTCCATTGAAGAGCTCCGGATTAGAGGCAGGTACTTGGTGTCAGATTCACCAAAACAATCAAGCTATTGGCAGTCATATTTTACATTCAACATTGTGAACTAAATCAAATAAAATTATTGTTTGTTGGATTTTTGAGTGGTTTCATTTGCACATAAAGGGACTACACGTTATCTTAATTTTCCTTTGAATTCACGACCCTAGGTTATCTTTACGTTAAAGTCTACAAATCCAATACTATTTGTAACAAATTGGCGCCTACAACGTGTTTTAAAAGTCCTTATTTTGTGCAATTGAAGCTCTTAAATATCCTTTCTGACAGACTCTAACTTTCTGCTAAATCTTGGTATTTCTGGTGACTTCTGCAAGTTTTTTTAATTTTTTTTTTTTGACTTATTTGATTACTTATTATTCAGTAATTTTTGAATTTTATCTTATTACTTTACTTTTTTGTCTATATCTTTTTATCTATATTATATCTACTTTGAATTTTTTTTCTTTAAAAATGGCTACAGGGGTAAATGTTTTACATGCTCATGAGGTTGATTATGAACTTAATATTAGGGATATAACTCCCGTAGGGAACGTAGATGAAAGGAAAAAAATTTTAAAGGGCTTACTCTCTCAAGAAGGTGCTAATCGTAGCTTTAATCAAATTAAAAATCCATATTTGTTTGCTGATGATGAAAGAGAAGTTGGACTTTCTCTGGATAACATTTCTAATAAGGTTAATGTTTTTTCTGGGATAAGGGGTGATTCTAAATACAAAGTGCTAGGTTGTTTCATTTAACCGGCAGAATTTCACGCATAAATGCGACCTCACCAGAGGAAATTCAAACTAAAAAGGACCTTGTCTGGAAGGTTTTGCTTCTAGAAGGCACACTTGAGGATAAGTTATCCCCTGTCACTTCAACACCTATTGCTGCTGCACCAAACCACCCCAATCAAACATTTAATTATCAAAAATCAGTACCAGTTTATAAATGGGACATTAAAAAATTCACTGGTGAAGGTTCAGTGATGGCTTTTTTGGAAAAAGTAGAATCTCTAAGAATTTCTAGGAATTGTTCTACTGATGAATTGTTTGCTTCAGCAAGTGATCTTTTTGATTCACAAGCTTGGACCTGGTGGCATAATAACCACATTAAAGGTCGATTTACTGATTGGGATGATCTGGTTGCAAAACTTAAACAAACTTTCCTACGTGACCATTATGATAAAAATCTTTTAGATGAAATTAAATCTCGTAAACAAGGGCATAAAGAATCTGTCTCTCTTTTTATCTCCTCTATGGAAGGACTTTTTAATAGGTTAAATGTGGTTCCTTCAGAACCGGCAATGGTAGAAATTATTCGTGAGAATATTTTACCGGATTATGTCAGAGCTCTTGCTCTACGTGATATTGACAGTATTTCTGATTTGACAAAGCTTTGTAAGAAATTGGAAAATTCCCTTCAGGTCACCAACCAATTTAAAAATTTAAATTTTAAAAATTCTAGATATACTTATGGAACCAGACTTGAGTCGTCCTGGCCCATCTTTTTCTGGCAATGTCAATGCCGTTTATTTTAGTGAGAACCTTATTTGCTGGAATTGTCTTGAAAGAGGACATAAATACCAAAATTGTAATCAACAACGTTCAATATTTTGTTTTGGTTGTGGAAAAAAGGGTGTTGTAAAGAACAAATGTTCAATATGTAATAACAATAGGAGCCTAAATACTCGTTTTAATATCTCAAAAAACGAGGTAGCTTCCGGCAGTACTTCCAGTATTGTCGGAAATCAGAAACAAACCAAAAACACACAAAACAAGTCCAAAAATCAAAAGTAAGTGTTTCCGAGTGGAATAAGTGGCTTAGTTTTGTGAAGAATTTTCTCACTAATGTTAAATCACAACGTAAACAAAGTTTTGTCAAACCTTCTCAATTTCCTCTTAATTTATCTTTACCTGTACCTGATTCAGAAAATATTTTGCCAGTATCGCCAAGAATGTCTGTATCTAAAAAATTATCATTACCTTTACCTAATTTACCTAATTTACCTTTACCTAATTTACCTAATATTTCTAATACTATTAGTCCTTTGTTTATTAAAAAGGATTTTGATGATAGACCTTATGTGAACATTAATGTTTACAACCTTTCTCTGTTGGCATTAGTTGATAGTGGCAGCTGTTCTTCAATTTTGGGATCAGATGGTTTTAATATCTTACAATCTCTCAACTTATCTTTATCGACTGATTCTTCTTTCCTTGTTACAACCGCTGATGGCCAGAAACAAAATGTCTTGGGTTATGTGTGGGTCCCAATTACTTTAAATCAAATAACTCGTCCTGTCAAACTCTTGGTTATACCTTCTCTAAAGCATACTTTGATTTTGGGTGTTGATTTTTTAAAGGAATTCAGTATTGAATTGGACTTTAAAAATTTTGCATATAAAGCAACTCCTTATTCAACTTGTGTAGTTAATACTTTGCAAAGCACTGAACAATTAACCAATGAACAGCAAAAGCAAATTTCAGATATTGCTGACTTATTTAAATCTATTGGTCCTGAAGACAAATTAGGCCTAACTCACCTAATGACGCATACAATAGATACTGGTTCAGCCAAACCCATTAAGCAAAGACAATACCCTTTATCACATGCTATGCAAAAAGTTCTTCATGACGAGATTGATTGTATGTTGAAATTAGATATTATTGAACCTTCTAATTCTCCATGGTGTTCACCGCTTTGGCTTGTTAAAAAGTCTGATGGTTCTTCTAGAGTGGTGTTTGATGGACGTAAATTAAATGAATGTACCCCGACCTCTGCATATCCTATGCCTTTAATTGAATCTATCATAACTAAAGTCAGGGATGCTAAATTTTTAACTTCAATAGATTTAAAAAAGGCTTTTCATCAGATACCACTTGATGAAGAGTCTAGGCCTAAAACAGCATTTGCAGTCCATGGGAAGGGACTTTTTCAGTACAAAGTTTTACCTTTTGGGTTAAATAATAGTGCACAAGCTATGTGTAGATTGATGGATTTGGTTATTGGGCCCGCACTTGAACCCCATATTTTCTATTATTTGGATGATATAATTTGTGTAACCAGTGATTTTGAGACCCATTGCAGAGTTTTGAGGCAACTCTTTGTCCGTTTAAAAGAGGCTAATCTCACTATCAATTTCAAAAAATGTCAATTTTGCCGACCTTCACTTAAATTCCTTGGTTATGTAGTGGATCAACAGGGTCTTCGGACTGATCCGGAGAAAGTTTCAGCTATTTTGGAGTACCCTAGACCTCGAAATACGACACAAATCAGGAGACTTGTGGGTTTGGTAGCGTATTATCGTAGGTTCCTCAACAATTTCTCGACTTTGTGTAGTCCAATTACTGATTTATTGAAGGGTAGAAAGAAGGGTCAACCAATTCAATGGACTCCAGAGGCTGAGGAAGCTTTTCTCCAAATCAAACAATCATTAACTACTGCTCCTGTCTTAGCTAGTCCAGATTATTCAAAACCATTTATTCTTATGTGTGATGCTTCAGATACAGGTGTAGGATGCTGTTTGTATCAAGAGACGGATGGATTAGAGCATCCAATTGCGTATGCAAGTAGGACCCTAAATAAATGTCAACGAAAGTATACAACAACCGAGAAGGAGTTACTAGCTGTTATTTTCGGCATAGAGAAGTTTCGTTGCTACATTGACGGTTCTCACTTTACAGTCCATACTGACCATTCTTCTCTAACTTGGTTACAGAGCATGAAAAATCCTAGTCCTCGTGTAGCAAGATGGATTGTCACTCTGTCACAGTATTCCTTCACTATAGTTCATCGAAAAGGTTCTAGTAACACTGTCGCTGATGCTCTTTCTAGGAGTCTTGAGGATGTAGCTATCTTGAATCTTACTTCTCTTAAACTTGATAAATGGTATAAGGATATGATTGGAAAAGTTCGTGAGGATCCTGAGAAATATCCCTCTTTTAAGGTCGACAATAATGTTCTCTATAAACATGTCTTTTCTAAGTATAATTTGGATGGAAACATTACGGATTGGAAAATTGTTGTTCCCTCTGCCCATAGAAAGGAAATTATTAAAGAATTTCATGATGATCCTACTTCAGCACATTTTGGAATATCCAAAACATCACACAGGATAGCTGAACTTTATTATTGGCCTAATATGAGGCAGAGTGTCTATAAATATGTTCGAAAATGTACTATGTGTGCTTCTTGTAAGCCTAGCAATTTGCCTCGGGCTGGTCTTATGGGCCAATACCGTAATATCAATTTTCCATTTCAAATGATTTCAGCTGACCTTCTGGGTCCATATCCTCGAACTGCAAGGGGTTCTCAGTATCTTTTGGTTGTTGTTGACTGGTTCACAAAATTCACTTTGGTTCATCCAATAGGTAAAGCTACAACTAAAGCCGTTATTAAGTTTATTGAAAATCAGGTCTTTCTCATTTTTGGTGTTTGCCAAATATTTTGTTGTGACAATGGTAGTCAGTTTATTAGCGCAGATTTTAAAAAACTTATGGAACGGTATAATGTTCAGAAAATTTTCTATAATGCCCGTTATCACCCTCAAGTCAATCATACTGAAAGAGTGAATCGAAGTATTGTCATAGCTATTCGAGAGTATATACACGAAAATCATAAAAGTTGGGACCAAAATATATTTAAAATTGCTCAGGCTATTTGCTTGGCTCGTCATGAAATTACTGAGTTTTCACCTTCATTTTTAAATTTTGGAAGAGCTATTCCAATCAATGGAGGTTTTTATGGGCTCATCTCAGATAATGCAGATAATAAAATAGAAATCTCTTCCAAAGTTCATAACCCAGAAACTGTACAAGAACTTCCACAAATTTACGAAGATGTACGGAAAAAACTTCATAGATCTTATCTGAAAAGTAAACAACGTTATGATTTACGTAAAAGAGATGTAGAATATCATGTGGGTGATTATGTTTGGAAGAAAAACTATATTTTATCTAATGCTGGAAACAATTTTTGTGCAAAGTTGGCCCCTAAATTTATACCTTGTGTGATTAGTAAAAAGCATTCAAAGCTTATTTATGACTTGAGGGATAGACAGGGTAATAATCTTGGTACCTGGCATATTTCTGACATTAAACCTGACGTAACTATGGATTTGGATTCTGATGATCTTTCAGAGCCCGAATCTGAGGTTTCATCCTAGTACTTGTTTTTATTTTTTTTTCTGAATTTCTTAACTTTCAATATCTGACATGGGTAGCGGACAGGACTTTCTAGCGATCCCGGCGAAGAAAAGATTGTTCAGGAAAACAGCGCTCCTGCCTTCGCGAGCTCTTGATTTTTCTCATTTCCCACTCCGAGAAAATCTTGTCCCTATACCTATAGTCCCATAAAAATATCCCATTTTCGTCCCTAGTTCATAGTAAAGTTTTCTTTCTGATATACCTTAATTTAATACCTCAGTGAGATGACACATATAATTTTTTGTTTTGCCTAATCAATTTTTTTTTGATAATATATATTACCTTACCGTTGTCTTTATGACATTTTTGATGTATATGTCAAAAGTTATCTTCATATTGATTGGGACATTTGAAAATTTTCTAAATAACCAAGTTATCTTTTATTTTGATAATAAGTATAATACATCATGATTTACCTTACCTTTGTCGATTTGGACATTTATCGTGTGTCATGCCTAGCATTGCCATGACATATATCTTACCGTTGTCTTATCGAATTACCTTATTCATGATGTATATATTGTCAAAAAGTTATCTTTGTATCTTGGTTGATATGGACATTTTGTCTTGTACCATGTCACTGTCATCATTTCATCCCTTAGCTTTACTATGTTTCCTTACCTTTACCTTAATTATCTTCTGTTTTTTTTGATACCTTACCTTAGCTCTGAGTTTTATCTCTGATATAGGTAGCGAATAGTACTTCTCTCTAGCGATCCCGGCGAAAGAAAGTCTGTACAGGAACACAGCGCTCCTGCCTTCGTGAGCTCTTGATTTGCCTTATTTCCTGATCCAAGGTAAATCTTGTTCTTATAAATTCCCAATTTTATCCCTGTTCAAAAGTAAAGTATCGAGTAAAGTATTTTGGCTCTTGAAACATTTAATGTTTAAAAGTATAGTCTTGAATAAAGTATTCTGGATTCTGGCTCCTAAAGCATTTAATGATTAAATAACTCAGTGTCATGACATAACTTTTATCTCTATTTTTATCTTTTGTTTCAATAGTATACATCATGATTTATCTTTGTATCTTTGTCGATTAGGACATTTTGCTGTATGTCAGGCTTATGGTTGCCTGGACATATTATCTTTTATTTCTGTCTAATCGATTTACCTTTTTTCATGGATGTATATGACGTCAAAAGTTATTTTAGTGTTAATTGATTTGAATTTTCTATTCATACCATGTCACTGTCATTCATTCAAACGCCATCAACTTTACTATCTCACCCATATTTTACCCTACCCTAACTTCCCTTAATTTTTTCTTAAGACCTTATCTATTATCTTTTTATTACCTAGTTTTTTTCTGTGGTCTTATCGAAATGTCTTAAATTATAACGTTTAAATCATTAATTACATTCCTTTTTTTTATATATACCGACCTTTAGATATTCAGTTTTTCTATTTAAATTTTTTTCATTTGGTTATGTTGTTGTGAATGTCTGTTTTGCTATTGCTGATGTTGTCTGTTGTGGAGAGAGGGGTTGAGGGCTAGTTTGCCTTTCTTCAGGGAAGGTTTTGCCTTTCCTGAAGAACAACCGAAACTTGATTTTTTTTTGATTATTGATTTACCGCGCACCAACTCCGGTATGTGGCTATCTTAAGTTTTCTCTTATACGAGCTGCTCAACTTCTGTTTAAGTGATTTTTCTTGTCCGTTGGGGGAAATCAATTGAACAGGCTGCTGTGTACCACCTTATTGACACAGGCTTGGTAGCAGGAGTTAGAGTCGGGTGGTTCTTTGAGATTAGCGGTTAATTGAGATACTGCTTACCTAGGTATGTTCGTCCGCATACTGATTTCTTTTTCTATCCCCTCTTGATTGGGCCTTTTTACGGATAACTTGTATATGGCGGCTGACACCCGTTCATATGCAAGGGATGAAGGGTTTCTCTTATTTCCTCTCCGGGAACTCCGCCCAGATCTAAATACATTGCGTATAAATTGGCGTTTCAATCTTTTCACTGTTGGGTCTTTCCTGACAGTTTTCTTCTGTGATGTCCGCTCTTCCTTTTCCTTTAGTTTTAAGAAAGAGATTGGCGAGTCTCTAAAAGCATGGCAGAACAGACACTCAACCAGCAACATTTTTTTTTTTTTTTTTTACAGTTTTTCTTATTGCAAGTGCTAGAGTGATTCATCGGTTCGGGTTCCAATAATCCGTGTTTTGTGATTCAATTGTTCAAATTTGGGTAATTATCTTAATTCTCTTCAAAAATGACTTAATTTTTTTTAGTCAATATCTTTCAATAACTTCATAATTTCAATATCTTTTCATAACTTCAGTATCTTTTTATTCTCTCAATTAATTAATTGACTAATGTATAGGCGCTTTTCGCTCTATTGGTCGAGGGGGGTGTGCTTTGATTTTAATAGTGATCAAAACTCAAATCTATCTCCTTATAATTTCCGAAGTTTACCTTCATACAATTTTTTCTACATATTTTGAATTTTTTCAAGTTCCCATACTTTTTTTTATTATTGAATTTAGAAGGTTATTTATCTTATTATTTTTGTTTGAACGATTGAATTACAATTTCTTAACTTAAATTCTGACTACCTTGTTGCTCTAATTTTTTTTTTTTTCTTATCTATCTTTTTATGTGTTTATTAAAATTTTGGATGGTTCTCATACCTCCAGTAGGTAATACTATGATGTAGTGCAGAGTCTCTACACATAGATTACTGTATCAGCCCTAGAGAGCTTTATCTCTAGAGTAGGTAATAATATGATGTAGTATAAAGTTTCTACATATATATTACTGTATCACAAAAGCCCTAGAGAGCTTTATCTCTAAAGTAGGTAATACTATAATGTGGTATGAGTTACTGCATATAGATTACTGTATCAATTTTAAAATAGGTATGTTTTTTTTTTGCTGAATTTTCTCTGCAGGTTTTATCTCTAGTTTTTTTTAAATACAGTTCTATTTTTTTTTGTACATTGGAAAATGTACTGGCGCCCAAACTATCTTTTCCTTTCATTTCATTTCATTTTTTTATTTCTGATATATTAATTTTTTTTAATTAACCTTTTTCAATAATGAACGTAGAACCAAGTTACCAACAATTTCCATATTGTTGATTGTTAACATTTTCAGTACCATAATTTTATCTGAGACACGTTTAATCTCCTTGTTCGCTTGAATACACAATGAAACACCACTGAAACGGAATATTTATATATTTTTTTTTTTTTCTCTTTTTTTTTTTTAACGAACTAAAGGGGGTGTGTTACGATAAATTTATCATTTACGTAACATGTTCCATCTCTTCTTATTTTCATTATAAAGTTGTAATTTTTTTTTATTTCAGAATTCAAAATAATTTCCAATGTTCTAAAAATGTCCATTAAATTCAAATTTAAATTCAAGTAATACAAGTGCTGCCATCTATGTACATTTGCGTAAAGTTTAAGTATCAAAGAATTATTTTTTAGTGCTGCCATCTAGTGCGCGATCATCGATTTGATTTATATTTCAAAGTATGATTTCTTATTTCGCATTTTGGCAGTTATTTGTATTTTAATTGAAAGAAATTATATCCATCTCACTTTTAGCAAATGGATATATTTCTGTCCTTTTTTAACTTTTGATTTTTAAATATTCATTTTTGGCTTGATGATCCAATTAATTAACGGTCTTTTATCTTTGACATAACCTTTATTTAAATTATTATAATTTATAATTAATTAAAATAGTTTTACTGGATTTTTATCCATTTTCTTTCATTCCATGCGGTTTTTCATTGTGTATTCATTTTTGAAGTGAATATGGTTTTTGGAGTGTATTCTTTTGATTGGTCTAAACTGGTTGGAATGCAGTAAGTATAAAAAATACAGTTTCGTTTTCCTGCTAGCTTGGTTCTCTAAAACGTTCTCTTCTTGAATGGCAGCTCGACCAGGCAAGTTCATTTTTATTTAAATAATTTTTGTGCTCTGAATTTCTGGATACTCCCCTATAGAGATTCAATATTCAAGTTGTCCTATCTTTATTGAGTTTTTACCAATAAATCTTATCTTATCTGTTCTTGAAATATAAAAATTATATTTTAAGGTTTTTTTATCTAATTTTTAGCTTCCATTTTGTGTGAATTATTTATTGGTTAGTAGTACCACATGTTTGGTGAGTCAAGACTTTTTATTTTTGGTTTTAAATAGGTACTGCTGTTCTGGCTTTCAGAATCAATTTTTATTGTGGGAAAACTGGACCATTTGCTCTGAATAGGGTCGGTGAAAACCAAATTGGTGAGTCCATCCACACTAATCTTTTATTGAATCCAGACAGAGGCCTGAACAGCCATTTTCTGCTTGACTCCCTAAATTATTATACTAAGGGGTGTAATTTTTTAATAGAAATCCAGACAGGTCAAAAGTTCATTTTAAAAGTTTTAATTAAAACATCTCAGGAATTTTGACACATTCTGGATTTGATTAATTTCATCCCTAGGTTTAACTAGTATCTGGATCTGTGGAAGCTAATTTAATTTGAGGAGAGAATTTTGTCTATTTGGGGAGGAATCCAGACATTTGATATTTTAATTTTTTTTCATCTTATTTTTTTTCTCATGTTCTTGCCGGCCGAGTTGTTTTTCAAGAAGCAGCATTTTGCTCGATTGTTGTAGCGAGCATTCTGATATTCTTGTTAAATTTTTTTATTATCTTACCATTGATTTTAATTACTTATTTAAGTACCTATTTTTTTTATAATAAAATATATAATTTTTTTTACTTGCAATAGTTTTTATGCCTGATTCTGTTGAAGGGGAGTGTCTGTGCGACAATCATTTTATATTAAATTCCAATTTATCTTTTGCGAGACACTCACTTTTTGACAGAATCCAGGAATTTAATGTTCCAAATATTGGTGAACCTGATACTGCCTTATTCTTTTCTGGGTACCTACTCTGCATAAAGATCACTGTTTGGAGTTTGGATCAGCTGGAGTGACGTCACCCCAGCAATCTACCCTCTTCCTGGAAACAGGAAACAACACGAAGACCTTCCAGTTCACGAAAGTGAAACCCCAACGTCCATTGAAGAGCTCCGGATTAGAGGCAGGTACTTGGTGTCAGATTCACCAAAACAATCAAGCTATTGGCAGTCATATTTTACATTCAACATTGTGAACTAAATCAAATAAAATTATTGTTTGTTGGATTTTTGAGTGGTTTCATTTGCACATAAAGGGACTACACGTTATCTTAATTTTCCTTTGAATTCACGACCCTAGGTTATCTTTACGTTAAAGTCTACAAATCCAATACTATTTGTAACAAGGTAGAGACTTGCAGTGGGAAAAATGTTTGCGAAAATGTACGCTTAGGATTAGTTTTAATCTGGCCTATGACACATCACAAATTCAGTACTTGTTTTGATTAATTTTAAGTTTCCGGAGTACTAATTAATATTAATAAAGTTGATATGTCCCATATTTATCATTGAAATTCCTGTGAGTATTGCAAACTTTTCTGATCAAAACCACACTAGGTACCTTTTTACCTGCTACAATTAATAATGTAAATCCAATCATTATTCCCTTCGAACGTTAATTGAAGTTAGGGGTGCAGGCAAAAACGAAAGTGTTGATGTTTTACAATATAAGTTTCACCCTCCCTCTACCTGGCGGAAGAAATAAAAAGAAGATAAATTTTAAGTCCGTGGGACTCCCATCGGAACTTAAATTTTCGAATTATTAATGAGATATGTCACCTTTTTCCCCTTATTACATGCCTTTGTATTGCCACTAGGGAACTATGGCGCAAATTTAAAAAAAGCAGGACTTTCTTCGTCGAGGACCTATTGTCTGGAAAAATACTGAACCACAAGGGAGTTTATTTTGATAATCCTGAAAAGAGAATGCAGTAAACTCAACTAACAGTTCTCAGTTTTAGTTAGGTGATTGTACGCATATATTCAGAAAAGAAAATCAAATCCAAATTTTGAACCTTTTTTTAGATCTTCTCTTGATTTAGAAAATAAAACTGGAATGATTCAATAACCTTAATTAAGGGCTTAAACCTCTCAGCTGGATACCCGACCGCCCTTGTTGGTCTTGGAGCCGTCTGGTGTACTAGAATTGGTCTGCTTCAAGTGGAGGACCTTCTTCACAGACTTTCCTTTTCGTTATGGCAATCCGAAAGTAGCTACTGAAAATGAAAAAATAGTTGTTTTATCTGACATCTTCAATATGGAGCTGACTTACTGATCCTACTCCATTTTCCAGCTCATGGTCCTTTGGTGTTTTATAATTGGACCCTGGCCTTGTTTGAGTCTGTGAAGTACTGCCTTTACTTTTTCCTGTATGAAGAGATGTTGTGAGTCAGGTTTAGCAGCATCGCTAGGACTGCAGTTGGGGTTGTTCTCACGGCTCCCGTGATGTATATGCAGACTAGCCTATGCAGTTTTTGAAGTTGTCTGATTGCTGCAGTCTGCGTCACCTTTGCGCCACATGCAACCGAACCATCACTGACCATTTTTGCCTGACGATCGTCGACTAGGACCGACCAGTATAGTAAGGAAAACCACCTATTTAAAATATTATTTCTTCAAATTTTAACTTTTAAAAATTGGTTACTGAATAAAAGTAAATTTTGCAACCATGTATGCGCCCTCAAGTTTAGGATTGAACGAGCGCGCCAAAGAAAACGAAGGTACCGAAACCGAAGAGGAGAGAAGAGAATACGCAACTAGACTACAGAAGGAGCTGGACTGGTCCCTTAGAAAACGTGTCGCGTGTCTGTAATTATTCATTATTCAATTTTCATTTCTATTTTGCATTAAAATTGATTGTTCAATCCAATTTGTTATTAGTGTGTGTGTAAGGAGAGATCACAGGTTAGTGGATTAAATGTTATTTTGTTTTTGAGAGTTCAATTTATGCAAGTTCCTATTATTTTGTTCATTTTTATGTATTTTTTCTTTGTTTATAACATTTTTTATAACATGTGCATTGTTCATGTATTTAACAAAAAATCGTTTCATGCTGTAAACAACACAGATAAAGGAGTCAATTAAAACCTAAGAAAATATGTGCTGTCTATTTGTGCGGAGATTTTGATTTTGTGTATTCAGAGCGTGCATTAGGGCCTTGTTGAATTTACTAACATTTTCCTACCCTGACGAGCGAATATCCTACCAAACAAAGGAAAGAGATATTGGCTCAAAAACAACTATAGCTGTGAGTTTACGTAACCAGGAACCTCAGTACCTGCCACAGATGGGCTAACTAACCAAAAACTCTTCAGTATTGATTATAGATAGTGTTGATTGAATGTAGTGTGTGTAATTGAAATTTTAGCACAAGAACAGGGGCGGTACATAATTTAAACTTTTATTGACTTAAATCACTGACTCGCACTTATTATTAAAATTACACAGTATGCTTTGATTTTTGAGGAATGTTAGATCGAGGTCTTCTCTGACGTTCTCTTTCCCCTCGAGAATTCTAGGTCGAGAACGGTACGATTTACTTTAATAATAAAGTAGACGTTTCACAAATTTTTCGTTTCTTTTACATATTACAACTTCCCTTAAATTTCCCAAATATTTGCTATGTCGGACGCATGTCCAGTAAGTAAAATTGAGTAAGTTTCCACAACGTAGGTCCTATTTGTTTTTCTTTTCGTTTTCCAGAATATTTGTTGTTTAAAAGGTAATAAAAATTCTCATTGTTCAATCTTACTGAGCGAACCCGGGTATGTTATACTACAATAGTGACGATAGAATGCTCTCTGTGGGCATCATTCTCCCCTTTTTTGCTTCTACTGTGCCCTCACCGAGAATGGATATAATTACCCTGTGTCTTCAGTCGCATATGGTGTTCAGAACGATCCTACGCATAAGTGCGTTCATAAGTGATATTGTTAGAAGATTATTGAAGGTTCCTTCCCACATAACAGTGACCGAACATTTATATTCTCAGAATATTCCCTCAAAGTGCTTTTTAAAATGTTCTTTTAGGAATGTTTAATGAATATTCTAAGATTGTTTCGATTGAAAGATTCATTTTTGAACGTTCTATTTATGTACTAGGAATGTTGCTTCTATGCACCTACCTGAAAGATTGTGCTAAGAACCTACTTTATATAACATTATTTGAATATTGTCATACGAACATTATTATAATGTACCCTAAAAAATGTTCTTTTGGCTAATATCTCTATCAAGTATTAAGAATATACCTACCAAGTTGTGCTGAGAAGTTTATGTAGGTAGGTAACCATGATAAGAATATTTTCATATTGTTCACCTAATTATCTAAAATAGCTACTCAAAAATCTTAATTGAACAATTAAACAATAATGCTCTATCTAGAACCTACTAAGAATATTATAGGTATATTCTTTTTCTTTTGCTTTGTAGGACTTCCAAAAGAGGGAGCCACGCGCTATTAAAGATCTACATCTTGCCTCGTGTTTGAATCACCTTGGAACCTGTTTCTCTCAGTTGGCGTGCTTCGACGAGAGCATAACAAGCTCGAAACCGGAGCTTTGGTTAAATACTTGTTTTCCAGAGAAGTTTTCCAACAACTCTTTCACTGCCTTTAATATAAAAGGGCTGAAAGGAGCATTATTTGGAAGCGAAAATTAACGTTCCAAGTATATCATTAGAATCAAACAAGAATGTTATGTCTGTTCTTTTGAGAACATAACTATTATTTCATAGAAACATTCTTTGAATGTGAGAATATACATTTCGAGCATATTTTGAGAATCAAACAGGAATATTTATTTTCAGGATGTACTCAGAATCTCATAGGTATATTCTAGGAATATCCTAATGGATTTCCCAGGAAGTTCTTGGGTATTGCAAACAGTATTTCTACAATCTTTTCTCAGAACGCACTTCGCATTCATATTGTCATGCATCAGACGGAGTATCTAGATATATTTTTGCGAACACCTAATCTTTAACCTTTGCCAATAGCTTCCAAAGTGCTTCTCTGTTGACCGAATCAAATGCTTCCACTAAATCTATGAAGGCCGTGTATACAAATCGATTTTGATCTCTGGATTTCAATCATGTCAGCTGTACCTCGGTTGGGTTTAAAGCCACACTGGGTCTTTGGGAGGTTCTGTTCGGCAGTTGGGATACTCCCCTGTTGTTTCCGGATTGAGCCTTGTTGAGTTTTGAAAATGGCAACTATGGAAGGAACTCTAAGTTCGGCAGGTATGGTCTCAGTAATCCATATTTTACTTATTAGGATGTGAGTTTCGGTTAGCCTCCTTGTGCAGAGAATTCAGCAAGACTGCCGTCAGTACCAGCTGACTTATTGTTCTTTGGTTGTTTGATTTTCTTTTCAACCTCCTCTAATCTGGGAACCGCACTCAGTTCTTGTTGTATTGGCTTCTGTGGAATTTCGTTGAAGATTTCATTATTAATTTGTGACTCTCTATTCGGTAGTTCCTGAAAGTGCTCCTTTCAGCTGTGTATAAGCAGTTTTGTGCCATCTTTGGATCGTAAGGGATTGAGTCCCTGAGTTGTTGGTCCTTATACCATCTTGGTAGCCTGAAAAAAGGCCCTGGTGCTGTTGGATCCAGCTAGATGGCGGGGTCGCTTTTCCATGTAATATTAGCTTTTTTTATTTCTATCAGGTCTTGAATTTCAATGTCGATCTCATAAAACCAGTCTTAATGTTTCTTTTGTATGTAGCCGAACGTTTCTTCCTAGGCAGATGTTATTGCGATCTTCAATGTTGTCCAATGCTCCTCAATGCTTTCCGTGAAGCGTGTACTTTAACGGAAGTTTCTAGCTTATAGAGGCTTGGAAGTTTCTCCTGATATAATCGTCTTGAAGCCGCTCTATGTTAAATTTGTGTTTAAACTGCTTTTCTGACATCTACGTTTTGGTGGGATGCGTAAGTTCGGTATTTTTTAGTAAAGACCCTTCAGAAAAATACCATGATCTTTCTTTATAGACAGTTAAGTTTCATCTCAAAATATTTTTCAATGATCAAAAATGTTGGTGCAAATAAATATTGATTAATTACTTTTTGTACCATAATATTAAAGGACTGATTTTAATTAATTACCTATAAGTACTAGTTTAGGAAAGGTCCTTCACAAAAATGTCATGCTTGTTCTTACGTGGACGGGTCAGTTTGGGTTCGTTTGCATATTTTTGGTTAGTTTCGTTACAGTTCGTTTATTACTGGCTATGACTTGGTAATCAAAAAGCGCGCGATGCGCGTTTGTTTTTCTAAATTCTATATTAACATACAAGGACTATAATGAACAAATTCTTGGGTTGTAGGACATAAGGAACGCGGAAGAATGAAAACTACATATTTAATTTAGTCTCTTTCAAGCCTCAACAATTTTTTGTTTTTTTGATCCACTCAACATCAGTAGCCAGGCCAGTTTGAAGAAAAAATAAAGAGATACAAAGAAGTTGTGTTATTCAGAAAAGTCGCTCCATTATATTACCAGCATTTGGTTCATGCAATTCAACCCTTAATTGTACTGGATATTGGATTTTAAATTTAAATTAGACAAATGTCATATAAATAATGAAAAAGAATAAATTAAAGTCGAAACGTTGCCAAATTGAAATAGTCTACATTCTTCCACGATTCTTATATCCTACAACCCAAGAATTTGTTCATTATAATTTTATTGAGGACACAACGTGGCTCAAAATACAAGGACTAGTACGCATTACGTGGATGGGTTAATTTGGGTTAGTTTGCATATTTTTGGTTAGTTTCGTTGCAGTTCGTTCTACTGGTTATAAGTGTACTGGTTCACAACGAAGCGCGCTTTGTTTTTGAAATCCAATTAGACTATCCAAGATGCTGTCAAACTTAAATTAAAATGTGCCAAGAGGCACACAAACCCGTTGTTTGCTTGTCAAAGTCATGTGTTTTGGATAGGCTGACAATTCCAAGATGCTGTCAAACTTAAATAAAAATGTCCGCCAAGAGGCACACAAATCCTTTGTTTGCTTGTCAAAGTCACGTGTTTTGGATAGGCTAATATTAACATACAATGACTAGCACGCATCACGTGGACAGGCTAGTTTGTGTTAGTTTGCATATTTTTGGTTAGTTTCGTTACAGTTCGTTAAATACTGGTTATACGTGTACTATATAGTTGATAACAAAGTACGCGAAGCGCGTTTTTGTATTTCTAAATTCAATAATAACATTCAAGGACTAGCACGCATTACATGGATGGGTTAGTTCCGGTTATTTTGCATATTTTTGGTTAGTTCCGATACAGTTAGTTTAATACTGGTTATAAGTATACTGGTTAACAACATGATATTTTTTCGAAGGACCTTTACCAAACTAATACTTAAAGGTAATTATTTAAAATCAGCCCTTTAACGGCCAATTTCATAATAGAGAATAAAGAAAACTTACTTTAGCTAAATAGACTTTTAGGATAGGATTTTTCAACTTCAAATGGAGCTTTAAATTTAAAGTTTACTTTAAGTTGATTATGAAATTGGCCGTAAGACTCCTTTATTTATATACAGGGTGTCCCAGGGAAAACAATCCACTTCGATTTATTGGGTTTGGAATGAGAATCTAGAAAAACTCTCGGACATGTCGATTTTTGATTTGAAGAGGAACTATTTTTCAGTTTTTCCCCCCCTCGTAGATTTAACCCCCTAGCTGGGGGGAGAACAACCCCCCAAATTTGAATAGGGGATATGGGTCGTGTCATACCTCTTTTAAAAGGTCTCATCGAGTTCTTTATGGCCCTAGAATTTCGTCTTATTATTTCCATCCGTAACGAAATGACAGCTTGTCAAATTGGAAATAGACTATTGTTTTAGTGGGAGTAAAAGCGATACTTACCCCTCTAATAAAAATACTTGAAATTGAATTTTTTTATTATTACCTATTATTAATTAGGTGAACACGTGAATTGTAAATTGTATCCGGATTCTACTTTTTGTTGATCTATTCCCGGCTTCCCTAATGTCGAAAAACGATTCACGGTCGAGGTCACTCTCTTCCAGTTGATCACTTCCAAAAACCTGTAACAGGAACTCTTTCTCGCTGATCAATTCTGAGGAGGTTCTGGTCTTGATCTGGACATGCTCGGTAAGATAAGGCATCTGCGTTGTTAGACTGTCTACCAAAGCGATGTTTGTGGGGAAAATCGTACCGTTGCAAGTTCTCAATCGAAGGTTGACAGTTATCAGAAGGAGTGCGAGATTTTGGTTGTGGTGGAAAATCATCAGAGCATACGAAACACGGCCTTTTTTTTCAGTGATAAAAAAATTTCTCGATTTTGGTGTGAGAATGTCATATTCGAAGAATGACCACAGTAGGGCTTCGCAAGACCAAGACCAAGACCAAGACTGGCCAGTCTTGGTCTTGGTCTCGAAAAAAAAATGCAGTCTTGGTATTGGTCTTGGTCTTGATGTTTCAAGACCAAGACAAGACTGGCTCAGTCTTGGTCTTGGTCTTGATAGTCTTGGTCTTGAACAGAAAAGTTGACAAACCCACCATAAAATTGCCATTCTGTTCCCAAGAAAAAAAAAATATTCTATTTGTTCTATCTGTTTTATATGGACGATACTATCGAATCGTGGGTTCGGAATCCGGGCCCTACCTTCACCTTCTCGTGAATTTGAAAAAATAATAAATTTGATGGATTCATTTAAATAAAAGAAATTAAAAGTAGATAGATATAGGAATTTGAATATTTTTATAAATAATGAAATTTTTCTTTCTAAGACCAAGACCAAGACCAAGACCAAGACGAGAGTCTCGAGTAAGAGTCTTGGTCTTGGTATTGGTATTGAACGTCAAGTCTTGGTCTTGGTCTTGAGAAGATTTATCAGGTCTTGGTCTTGGTCCAAGACCAAGACCAAGACAAGACCAAGACTAGTCTACGCGAAGCCCTAGACCTCAGCATATACAAAAACAATCAGCAGGCTAACTTGAGTGACAGCCCGTGTAATAAAGGAATTCATGGTCGGGATGTCACTAGCGGCCATTTTGGGATACGAGACAGGGCCTGATTAAAAATAATTTAGGTTTTTTCTTTTGTGTCACAGAGTCGTATTCGCTTTAAATAAACTAATTTATTATTACTTACATATAATAATATTTATAATTAGTAATTTATTATTATTATTAAATATACAACAATGATAACAGATAACACCATAAATGACAACACGAATATACTAAAATCACTTTGAAAATCATAACTAAAATTCCGCTCTACACCGCACGCCTATGACCTCTGTCAGAAATAAACAAATAAAATAAAATTTCGGCGTCCCTGCCGTTTAATGACAGGATGGTATCCCCTAATGGCGGCGTGCGCAGAAAAGATGCGCGTGAGAGTTAGCCTGCTGATTGTTTTTGTGTTACCTGTGGAATGACGCTCATTCTTCAACGATTTTTAGTGACATTTAGTTTTCAAAGTATACCTCACAGAACATATCACCTCTAGAAAATTATCTGCAATACTACCTACCTACCGGTTATGAATACAGCGCCATCGTTGACTTGAAGCCCAACTAATCGAGCATTTTTGACAAAAAGGCGAATCGATTTTTTGATATATTTTTATTATGTATAAATAATTTTTAATCTTCAACTGCATTTGGCTCACTGACTCCTTTTAGCACTTTTCTTCATTTTCTTGAAAACTGTGACTGGCATGAAGTTTCCAATGTCGACCCTTTGGATTCTTGATTTACAAAAAAAAAAGGAATCGCACCCAACATCTTATATTTCTCTCAAATACAGGAAAAGAAAAGAGACAAAAAATCGAATACCAAGAAATGAAACCGCAATTGACCAAAATAAACCCGTTCCTGTATTGAGTCCACTGCCCATTAATAATTAAACGACAGATGAAAGATAGAAAATCCAATGAGAAAATCGAAATACAATAAAATTGACAAGAAGAGGAGAGCGAAATGTCAAAACTGCACAATCTGAAAATATAGAAAATTAGAAAATTAATTTCCATTTTCCAAACAAAACTTTGATGAAAACAACGGGAAAATTAGGATGATCATAGCAGGAATAATTAGACGAAGCAAGACAAGGTATGTTGCAATCAAAATTCTGATAATAATATACCCAACCTATGTGTGTGTTTACCTTCTAATAATCCTTTTATTTTCCATAAAATCGTTAGAAAACTACCGAGCCAACATCCAGAAGATAGCCAAGATAAAACAACTTATTACCTAATTGAGAGCCAAAATGAATTATGAAAAGGAAGGACGAAATCTTGGAATTTTCAATGAACTTTGTCAACATATAATATATCCAATAAAGTAATGAAACAATAACAAGATAGAATTTTAATGCTTAACTTTGAAAATAAATGAAAACTAATAAACAAAATAGTTATTTTTACTGAGAAAGAAATAGTTTAAAATCGCTTGAAAATTTTTATAGGAAAAATAACCATAAAAAGGTTACAGTTGCATTCAAACAAAACAAACTAGAAAAAGTAGCATTACTTTGAGGTATAATGATTAATAAATCATTATCACAAATCTGAAAATGCTACAATAGGTACCTATAAGGGCGGCTATTATAAAACTACTTTGAGAGTTAACTTAAAGTTAACTTCTGAAATTACATGTAATTCAAAAAGTTAACTTCAAGTTAACTATCAAAGCAGTTTTATAATACCCGCCCTAAATGTGTCACAGAAAAAAATAAGCATTTTAATTATAAAAAATAAAAAAATAATGAAAACAAACAAACAAACAAACTTCATTTTCTAAAATCCTTTCGCTAAACGGGTATAGCAAAACACATAAAACTTACATTTTCAATGCCAACCACATAAATGTTACAATTTAGGCGAAAACAGTATTATAAACCATTATGAAAATAAAAATCATAAACGGTCGCTTTGGCGTATTTTGTACGCCAATTAGTACATTATTCAAAGCAACACCCTGCAGGGGTTTCAATATGTCAGGTGTTTGAACTCGTTTGGCGTACTTTTTACGCCGGAGCGACCAATTAAGGGTCAAAATGCTACTATAATTCCGGGGTCTATGATATACTTCAGCCAACAAAAGGATACAAATCACAAGTACATCGAACAATGTCTCATTGAAATATCACAGCCATTGGATTAATATCAGTCATAAATTAAAATACTAAGTTAAAATTACATAAATCATCAGGCCTATGGTGTAGGTATCCTTCCTGTTATTTTAACAGTTGTGTTATAGCTCAAAATCTATACCTGTCTCTATTTTTGATTAGAATAAACAGTGACAGATAACTTAACGTTGCTGTTAAAATAACAGAAAATGATAAATCATAGGCCTGATTGACAAAGTAAAAAATCAAAAAGTGGAATCAAATATTGAAAAATGGAAACAATTAAGGCCGCGTTAATGGCCGCCATGTTTAAATTTAGTTTTTGAAAATGACGACCGCGCCACTCTACACATACGGCTCAATATTTTATTTTTTGTCCAAAACAAAATCTGTTTGTCCGTGAAAGACTTAGTGAAAAAGAAAGACAAATATACAATTATGAGGCTCCCAATGTAGCTTTTTTGCCGTGGCGCCATCTACTTGAAATTGCTTGAACTGTTTTCACCTTCAAAATTCGTTTTAAGGTCATCTCAAAAAATCCGCAATAATTTCCAAAATCCTTTGGCATAAACATTATTTGATGTATTATCTACCATCTCTACAATTAGCTTTTTTTAGTTTTTCGTGGTTATCAATAAAATATGCTTTTCACGGGTCCAAGCTTGATAAACATGCAAATATGCAACCACCAACACATTCAGTTGTTTTAGTGGTTGCGAACATGATTTTTGAATTTGAGAAAAAAGGCAGAATATCGAAAAACTAAAATAAGGAATTATAGATAATCGTTCAAATAATGTTCATGCCAAATTTAAACTAATTCTGATGTGCCGTTTTTTTAAAGACCTTAAAACAAACTCATGAGTGCTAATTTGTCGAAAATTATAAATATATTTCCATTGCACGAGTTGTATTTAATGAGAGAATTTCATAAATCAAAAATTTAAATTTTTTGTCAAAAAATGTCAAAACACCAGTTTTCGCACCAGTTAGTATGCAATTATCTGATAATTTGCACTAGTGCAAATTATCGCGTAATTACAATCTAATTGGTTCAAATCAACAATCAAAACATGACAATTTATTGTTGGAATACCAGTTTTGACAGATGTATGAAATTCTCTATGTAATTTTAACTTAGTATTATGTACTTGTGACTTGTTTCCTTTTGTTGCCTGAAAATGGGGTTTAAATTATGGACCCCGAAACTATAGTAGCATTTTAATAAAGGATTGTAAGAGGACTTTTGGTATTTTACTTTAAAATAGTAAAAAAACCTTGGAGGGAAGTTCTCATTTCTGTCTTGATTAATAGTCAAATCGACCATGCTTCGCAAGAGGTCTCGAGGCAATTTCGTAACAATAAGAGAAAGATAGGGTGAAGAGGCAGCGCAGCATACATAAAAGGAAGGAACAACATCTTCAGTGACCCATCGGTCGAAATTCCAACAACTTGGGAACCAATCCTAGACCACATCTCCCTTAAAGTATAAATTGTTTAGAATAGCTTGATAACGGCTGCAAATCAAAGATATTCGAAACGTCGTGACAATAAACCAGAAGGTGATGAAAGTCCAAAGTTTTCCACGCAACAAACTTTCTGTTTATCTTTTCCATAGAATAAGTGAAATGAAAATTTGATTTGCGCACTCTAGCTTTGACCGGTGATATTCCTGACTCAAAGCAGCAAAGACAATTCGTAGATTTAAATGATCCTGCGTATCAAAAAATAATTCATCAGCCTGTCTAGAAATGAACTCACTGAGATAGTTACGGGACATAATTAGAACACCCGAGGAAAAGGCTATCACTCAAATACAGAACAAAATAAACTTTCCACTCCGTTGGCATTTCGCTTCTAGCAGCAAAGTACCACTTTCTGCTACGAAGCTTCTATGAAGGAAATCTTAAAAGAGATAATAAAACTATTCAAAATGGCATATTTTCCTAAAAAAAAAAAACAAAGAACAAAAAAATAGCTGATAAACCTTGCATTGTTGGATTGGTCGAATCCATTTCATATAATCAAAAACGGTTCTATCCTACTGACCGTTTCCGAATACTTCTTCCCACATCGGTAAAATTTCTAAAACAAGGGTAACCCTTGGGTATGTAATGAAATATTTGCTGAGCCATTAATTTATATTAAATAGATAATCGATGTGGAATGCAGCCCACGGGATGAAAGGATATACGGGCTGCGGGGAGAACTGATATTCCCGGTATTTGATATGCAATAGCTGAAACTATTTCACACATACTGTCCAATAACTGTGCCACATAATTGACGTGTGACGCACAGCTTTCAATAATTAGTGAGCGGCTAATAAATCTCAACATCCGTTGTTAGTTATCTTAATAACTTTAGGCAAGAAAAGATCCTAAATTATTTTGTGGATTGGTCCTGTCTGAGAATTCAATATCCGACCTACATTGGAAAAAAATTGTTTCTGAATTCAAAAAGTAGATACTTCCGAAGTGCTTCATCAAAGAAAACAGATATCCAAAACAGGAAAGATAAAAACTCGGCTAGTTCCCGAATTTGCTTACAGCAAAACCGCTTGAATCCCAAGCGTATCAAAAGGCACCTGAAAATGTGAATAGGTAGGTATCTGTTTTACTTTACTGCGAAATATACTGGCCATGTTTTGGATCATAGCTGTGTTTTATTGGTTACTGGGATTCCCGTAGGACTCATAACTCGAAAGCCTCTTTTCCTTGGCGTCTGCTACAAAAACGCGCGTTGCTTCGGGCTGCGATTAAAAATGTATAGGTTGCTTTACACATGATCAAACCTAAATTGGAAAATTTACAACAGATATATACGCCAGTTAAATCTTTATGATTATGAATGAATTCGAAAATATTGGGAAACCTGTTGGTTCAGTTGCATGAACGAACTAACAAATTTAAACTACAGAAAATTTCTTATTATTAACCTAGGGAGAGGAATATTATTTCTCATTAGGAAATTGGAGTAAGTAAGGATTATTTCTTAGGTTAGTAGTGAAAAAAATGTTATATTAGCAAGAAGTTAAGATGAGTTAATCTGAAAAGATCAGTTTCATAGATAAACCCCATGCAGTTAAACTAACCAACCTCCAGTTGATAGTTGAATCTGATTTATTCCGAATTGAAATAAATTGCCTAGGATTTTTTTAGGAAAGTATTTCATGAGAGAATGATTAAGCCGATACTTGATGGAAGTCCATTACAAATTTTGAAAAGAAACAAAAAAATTTGTGGATTTCCACAGTTTAATTTTTTTTAATGCCTTAAAATATTTCAGCCATCGAGCTGTTTCAGCACACGGTGCCTTTAGACAGAATAAGAAAACTAATATGCTAAGCTAACAACATAATTAAGAAGTAGGTAGGTACTTGAAGATTTAAACGCAATGGACAACAATTATATGGGGTTAACCTTCTCGTGGTTAACATTATGTCAATCATGTATACAGGGTCAACCTAAAGTATGGAACAAATTCACTATAAGATAAATGCAGACGTTTTCGAAAAAACGCTCGGATACATAGATTTTGTTTTTTTGCTCGTGATTTTTTCACGCCAATTTTTTTATACAGGGTGTTTCAAGAACAGCTGTACCGTTATCAACTTTATTTTCTTTAAATAGTAGGCACCTCCTCCTCCTGTATATCATGACATTTCTGGATTCTGCGAAGAATTCTAGACATATTTATGTTATTTTGTCATATACCTATCTTCAACTGTTTCGAGAATATCGAACGTTGAAAATTGACTCTTTTACAACTTTAACAGGCTGTTAAACCTAAATGGTTAATTTTACACCGATTTTACATTTTTTTATTTGACACCAACTTCAAATTCAACCGGAGATGAAAGGACATCGCACACATCTTATGGGTTTTCGGGGACCGGTCGATTTTTTTAAAAAATTGGTATGTTGTAGTACTAGCAAAAATAAGCATTTTTCATCATTGCGCCAAATCTCTAACTATACAGGGTGACCCAGTAAAGTAGGTCCGAAAATCATAAATAAGCTTTTCCATTATCGGTATTAGCGCGCCCTGCAAGCTAAATATCGAGATTTTTGTTTTCGATTTCGCAAATAAATAGTTAGATAAGCCTAATATACTATACAGGGTAGCTGAGCTTGCGTATTTTTTTAGAAATCCTGCACTATTTTTAGAAATAGTTTTACCAAAAAGGTCGCGCTGGATTTTATTTAGCCGTAACTTTTTTAATTTTTGTCCGATTAAAAATAAAGCTTATATCACAGGGATGTCATGAAATCTAAAAAAATTAAAAATGTGATAAAATTCGAGATGGTTGAACGTGATAAAAGTATAACTTTTAATTCGATTTTGGTCTTGAATACACCCAATACACCTAAACTAAGGGGCGGTTCCTCAATTGCGAGTAACTCTAGGGGTTAACTAACCCGGTGTTAATTTCAACCTTGGGTTCAGGGCCGCAACTAGGGGGTGGCGAACTAGGCACCCGCCTAGGGCACCGGAGTATCAGGGCGCCGAAGGCACCTAATTTAATCCATCCATATTTTACAATCCAAAAAAGTAGGACCTACTACCTAGTACGTAAATATTTTTTTCTGCGATTGACAAGAAATGTCAGCATTTTTGACTGGTTGACAAGTTGCAGAACTCAATATTCTGGTATTTTAATTATGTTTCAATAGTTGCTAAGGAGTCAATGAATAACAATACGGGAAACACTTTTATGGCCTAGGCCGGGAAAGTGATTCTCGTACTGCTGAATAATTGGAGCCAAAAGACAAACATTTAACAGGTATTGAAACGATCGCAGAAAAAATAGTATGTGTAATTTCGGTGGAAAAGCACATTCTCAGCCTTCGCTGTTTGCCGGCCTCGGCTACGCCTCGCCCGTCAAATTACAACGTTGGCCGAGAATGTGTCACTTTTCCACCTAAATACACAATATACTATTGATTAATGTGTCTAAATTATATATTTCGAAAATGTATTGAAAAAATTTCAAGCAAAAATTAAAGCATCAAAAAATATATTGTTACTTTTGAGAGGGCGGTGGAGGGGCGCCAAAATTTGGGCTTGCCTTGGGCGCCGAGGATTCTAGTTGCGGCCCTGCTTGGGTTAACTGAGGATTGTGTTTCTCAAGCATCCACTGTAGGTGGAGTTAATAAACACTGGGTTAAGCAATAGTTGGTAGCATTATTGTTTACCAGGATGGTGTTCTTAACATATTTTTGATTGGTCGAAAGCAATCACGCATGAGTCGATCGTCAAATTAGCCCATTCACAAAACTTTTTGGAGTTTGTTGTTAAGTTAATGATAAGTTCGAGAATTCTTTTTGGCGCACCGTTTTTCATAACAATTTGTTAATGTTTGAAGAGCGTGGTTAATGCAGTGTGTGTCAATAGTCATGGAGAAGAAAGATATCGCAAGAGGAAAAAACTTCCTTGAATCAGAAAAAATAATAATAATCAAGCAATAATATAAGCGAATTATAGGGTGCAAGAGGTCAGACATGAACTTTTAATCCTTTTGTAGAGAAATCCTAGTCATCGTATTTCTCGAGAGGATTAATCCTTTGGCGGATTATATGAGGCGTTTTTGCTACGAAATTGTAGAAATCTTCATCTTCATCAATCAGTCCATAGTCCATATATTTCTATTTTGGAAAAAAAAATATTACCACAAAATTGACAAATCACTAGATTACGAAAAAAAAAAATGTTTTTTCAGGTTATCTCAAGGGGTAAATCCATAAATCGCTAAACCCGCATTATCGTCAACAGTGAGCCAATTTAACCCAAGGTTACACCAAGAGTTATAGCTAACTCGCCGTGGAGAAACGTTTACCCTGGAGTTATAATCAACCCGGAAATGACTCGCTATTGATAAACCGGCCCTAATATAAGTAACGTATTTGATGGATACTTGACATTGTTCTCATGTCGAGCGTAGCTAAAGTACCTAACAACGCTATAGAGATAACTTTGCCTGTGCAGTATGTGCCCAATACTGGATTCCCTCCATCCAGCACAGGGGAGAACAAAAATGATACAAACAGAAAATCTCTCCTTACTTATCTTGTGTGAACCCCGAAAATATTTAGATATATTCGGAAAGTTTTAGTTCATGAATACTCAACAGTGAGAATAGAAAAATTAATATAATTTTCATGTAAATCGACTTAAGGCCCACCCCACTACCCCTAAGGTGGAGGTTTTCTCTTTGAATCCTTTCATGTAGGGCATTTTCAATATTTTGCACTAGTCGCAACATTCTGTGTTAAACACAGATTTCAAATGTCCATCCAACATGTCTTTGTAATCTTACAAGTATTATTTGCTTCCTCAGATGTAAATTATTGACAGTTTCTAGCCAAAAAAGGCGATATTTCACACGAATTCTATGGGATTTGTCATTTTTTCAGATTTCATGACATCCCTCTGTGATGTAAGCTTTATTTTGAGACCAGATTTTCTACATTTTTTTTTTTTTTTTGTCAAACACATTGTGTTTGATTTTCTAAAATCAGACAAAAATTGGAAAAGTTACGGGCAAATTAATTCCAGCACGACCTTTTTCGTAACACTATTACTAAGAATAGGGCAGTATTTCTAAAAGAATACGTAAGCTTAGCCACCCTGTATAATATATTAGGCTTATCTAGACTATTTATTTGCGAAATAGAAAAAAAAATCCCGATATATAGCTTGCAGTGCGTGCCAACATCAATAATTAAAAGGCTTGGCAATGATTTTCGGACCCACTTTACTGAGTCACCCTGTATAGTCAGAGATTTGGCGAAATGATGAAAAATACTTATTTTCACTAGTACTACAACATACCAAATTTTTAAAAAAATCGACCGGTCCCCGAAAACCCATAAGATGTGTGCGATGTCCTTTAACCAAAAAAGTAAGACAAGAATGTAATAGTTATTTGTGTACCAAGGCCGTAAAGTTGATCTTTTTTGGCCGAATCAGAAATTTGCGGCCAAGGCGCAGCCGAGGCCAAGCAAATTTCAGGTGAGGCCAAAAAAGATCATTCGGCCGAGGTGCACACAAAATTTTTTAGGCGAGTGTTTGTTCTTGAAAAAAGAAGAAAATTCAACAGTAGCTTTAAACTTTATTGATCAAATAAACAATCCAGCAAAAGGTAGATACACAATTATTAATATCAAAAACTACGATAAAGTGATTATATAAATTTGCCGACTTTCTCGCCTGGTATCTTACATTGAGCTTCTTTAAAAAAGCAATCAATAGGCTCGTTCAGTGAGGTTTCATTAACCACGTTTTTTGATATTTTTATAGAGTATTACTCACATATAGCACACAAAAAAAATTTCAGCGCAATTGGATAAATATTAAAAAAGTTATGCGGCTTTGAATAATAAAACATTATGCCTCAGAAATTCATCGCTTAGAGATGGTATGACGTCATCTCTCGAGTCAAGACGGGCTAAAGGCCGTCACACGACCAACGTGAGAGATGCAGTGACGTCACCACGTGTTTCAAAACTTCCAAATTTGGAGCTCTTTGATAATTTATTTGAATATGAACAAGGGCTCGGAAAATTATGAAATTTTGCACAACTGCTAAACTCAATACGCTCTTTTAGAACATGTAATAAAAAAAAAATGCTGTACGACCCTATTTTGAAAACTTGCTGATATGTTAGGTATTTCCGACTATAATTGTAAATTTTAACATAGAGTATAACATAGGTGGACCTGAAGATCATAACGCTGAGGATTATTTAATTTTGGCAAGAAAATACTTCTCCCAAATTTTTAATCATGCCGTTTTTTTTTTAGCATTTTATGTGGAAATTCGTAGCGGCCGTAAAGTAAAAGCGGACGTGAAGTAAAAGCGGCCGTAAAGTAATAAAGCAAATGCGGCCGTGAAGTAAATGCGGCCGTAAAGTGAATGCGGCCAAAAAAGATATACTTTAGGGATGATATTGAATCCGTAAAACTTGTGACAGTCGCCTAAAAAATTGGTTTTGATGTAGCATCAACTATCTGTTAGCAGCTATTTGTGTATTTTTAGTACCTCCTTTTTTCCAAGATATATAGGATATTTTTGGGCTGAGAGAAAAACATGGGAGTAGAAAAAGTAGGAAGCTAGTTTCGGTTTATCATCGAGTCGATTTGCCATGTGTTACAGAAGTGCGGCCGCACACATATCAAGTAATGGCATTCTTCAAAAATTAGATACCGGCTATCCACATCGGGGGCTTCGCGACCGTCATAACAGACGTGCAGGTTTCCCGAGACGAAGCGGATCGAACCCTGTCGGAGAGTTGACAGTCCAAGCGGGACAAACACCTTAATGCCGACTTCTTGGAGGCCGCCGCCAGAACAAGGTGGCCCGTTAAATTCTTTTCATTTTGCCCTATCACCGTAGCCTCTCGAGAGGAGCTGCGTGCACTTCGTCCTGAAGTAGGGCTCAACAATCTAAGGGCTCAACTATACATAACATTTTCGGAAAGCGGACTTTGGGAGGTCGGCAAAATGGCTTACAGCGAGCTCCGGCTATTGATGCCAGGTTCATGTGCATTGATTAGGAACGACGAGGTGGTATTCTCCTCGAGACCAATTTTTGAATTGGTGTCATATTTCAATAATGCGGGCACTGAACTCATAGAACAAACTAAATACTCAACTTTTTGTATGACTCTCTGCAAGCCAGTTTAAAATTTAAAAAAAAAACACATGATAACATAACAACCAACGACCTGATTTGAAGTTAAAAATTTAACCAGAAATCCTGTTCATACAAAATACTATTTAGAAACTTCTATATTAGTTTCAGTTAATTTCGACTCATTGAACGATAACTTTACTATGGGTACTCTTTTTATAGCTGCGGGAGGAGTGTTCTTTTAAGCTTTCAAAGTAGGTAATTGAAATTTTCTATAAGACTAAAAATATGGTCTTCGCTTTTCCATCTCTTTTTCTCAAATTATTTCATTTTAACCAAGATTTTCAAAAAAAAGATACATGCCATCTAGGAAAATTATCAGGCATTCAAATCGGCCGAAAAGGTTTTCTTTTACTACAGTATAACTAGTTGTATCATACAATGACTTGGCCTCAGATTTCAAAACTTCGCAAAACGGAAAGGTATAATACCCATTATTGAATGAACAATTGGATACAAATAAATTATTTCCCATGGGTATATTTAATTATAAAAGGGTAAACCTGAAGTATAGGACAAATTCAATATAAAATAATTTCGAAAAATCGCTGGGACTCGTCGATTTTATTTATTTTTTCACACCAACTTCAAATTCAACCGGAGTTTAAATTTAACCAAAAAACTAATAGACTGTGAGATAGGGGCTGTTTAGTGGAGTCATTTTTTTTTGTTTGGCATTTTGAGGGCTGAATGTAGCTACTAAGCTGATGAGAATATGGGTGATTTTAAATCCTGCCTCCCGTTCGAAAATTTGCAGAAGAAACAAATTGATTTACATGAAGATTTTTTTTTAATGATCTCGAATTTTTTGGCTTTTAAATAAAAGATTGACATTGAAAAATAATTCACCTATGAAAAATACCAGATGCTTTTCAATGGCTGAAAAAGTGGGGAGGGATGTCAACTTCCAAGAGAAAATAAAATACCCTTCCGCGTTCACTTTTTGTCTGGCAATCGAGAGAATAAAAGGTTTTGTTGTGAAAACAATGCTGAAAAATTGCCAGACGGTAATCACAGTTCGAAATCGAGTTTTCCGACGAAATATTCTGTGGACATTTCGAACAGGAGGCAGGCATTAAAACCACTTATATTCTCATCAGCTAACTAGCCACATTCATCCCTTAAAATGCCAGACAAAAAAAATGACTCCACTAAACAGGCCCTATCTCAGGGTCTATAAGACAAGAATGTAAAATCGGTTTTGCTATAGCACCGTTTAGGTTTTATAGCCTGTCAAAGTTGCAAAAAGGTCAATTTTCAACTGTCAATATTTTCGGAACATTTGAAGATGAAGTTATACATGAAATATGTCTAGAATTTTGCGCAGAATCCAGAAATGTTATAATATACTGTAGCAAAACGTCGCTTGAATAATCTCAACTCAAATTTAACTAACAAAATTACAGTTTCTCTCAATTCAAAAATTATTTTTAGCCCTACCGGTGCTTTCACAATACAATTAAAATAACCTCTTAGTTGCTCTCAATGTACAAATAATAGACAACCCCACACAACTGACACCAATGTAGCAAAACGCCCCAAGTACTCTATGTAAATTAGTTAGATGGTAAATGGCGAGCGGTATATTGATGGTTTTTATATACTAGGAGCTTGCTATCTAAAATCTGTGGAAGAGGGTCTATTTGCAAGAGAGAGAAACAAACTAAGGAGGTGTACTAAATTATATTTTATTTTCAACCACATATGTAATGTTGACATTGCAGGTTTTTCAAAATCTTGAAAGTGTCACATTTCTGGACTTTGACATTTATCGGGACGGTAATGCATATGCCTGCCTAGGACGGAAAAGCATTTTCCGTCCGGGACGGCAAATGCTTTTCCGTCCCCATTTCCCTGCTCGTTCCAAATTGATAATTTTCATACAGCTCTCACATATAATAATAAAACCACATGTATTACATGGAACTAATTAAATCTATTCACTTATTTACATTAATTGTTAAATTAGCATTGTTGTTTATAATGGAAATCTTGAGACCATCCTGTTGGAATTGTGTTTCGTTTGGAACTATTATCTCTTGCGCTTGCGGATGAGTTTCCGCATGTGATGTACTTGTGGATGCACTGGACAACTGAATACCTTTGGAAGTAGAGGATAGCATCAGAGCAGTCTTACTTTTGTTCTCCAAAGATGCCTCTATGTAGCCTTCAGCAACCGTGCTCGATTTCCACCCTCCCAGTCTTTTGAGTTGCAATAGATCGGCCCCGTTGTCAACCAATAAGGTTGCGGAAGTACGACGAAAAGCATGCCCTGTAAAAGTTTCAATTTTTGGAAGCTTCAAAAAAGCAGCTATTTTATGTGGAAATTTTGAGATTGAATGATAGCCAATTGCTTGGTTATGTAATTTCCCATTTCGCCATTGAACAAATAACCTGTCATTTTTCAAATTTTTCCGCAAAGTGAGGTATTTGTGGAAAATAGCAACCCAATCTGGATCGCTTATGATAAACGATCGACTTGTGTAAGTTTTTGTGTGTGGAATTTCTATAGCGATCTTTCCTTCCAAAACGTTGACGTGCTCCATTTTCATCTTGACTAGTTCATCGCTCCTACATGCACCCGACACACCAACAATTAGCGCTACCTGAAACCAGATAAAAATAAAATGGGTAACCTAGCTATAGCATACAGAAAATCATTTTGATTTTCGCATTTTTATCTTCTTTGTATATTTTTTGAAAACCTACCTTGATGCTAATGAATTCTTCAGCTGCCTTCGTGAGGAACTCGTTAATGTTTTCTCTGGAAAAAACGCTCGACTTTTTCGGCTGAAAGCCCAGATTTTGCCGCTTCAAAAAAGCTATAAGTTTTGCGTAATTGGAGATATCAACTTTCTCTTTCAATTTTATCATGGTTTTCAACATACTGTAAGTCGACCATAAAGTCGAAGGCTTCTTTTCCTTAGATAATTCGCCAAAATACGCCAACAAAACGGTCTCCGAGGCAGTATTTCTCGTTCCTTTCTGGCTACACCATGCTTCGAATATTTGAAAAGCCTTTTCGTACCGAAATTTGCTTTTTGCTGGAAGCAAACTCTCTCCAATCCTGTCTGCTGCTTCTTTTAATTCAGGTGGGGTACAATCCATCGCTTCATCTTCACTTTCCGAAATCATTTCTTTGGGGAGAACGGGGAGAAATCTAGTGAAAATCTATTATTTCCGCAAAAATACTGAGCGAAAACTACCGTCGTTAAGGCGTTGTTGATCTTATCTATGGTTGTTGATTTTGCGGTTTCCTGTGGTTTCGTCTTTTGTTTTGGCCTTTACAGGGCCTTTGAGATCGTCAAAATTGATGACATTGACAAAAAAAGTGAAATATTTTTTTCTAAGGCCAGTTTTACACTATATGAAAATTTCGTATAACAGAATCTTTAGTTTTTGCATCAGAAAATTAAGGGTTGAAAATAAAAAAGTATACAAACCTCGACGGAAAACTTCATTTCTGTCTCGAGGTTGAGTTTATCTCGACGCTTCGCGTCTCGATAAACTATAATAACCTCTCGACCAGCAATGAAGTATTTTCCGTCTCGGATTGTAATATACTATTATTTCACATAAAACCCAAAAATCAATCAGCCAAATATCTTCCAATACTTTACATCCTTCTTTTATTTCTATAAAGTCAATACTTCACATCCGTTCTATATTGTTATTTTACGGACCACTGAAATATCCCTACTAAATAAGAAACGCCCTATTCATACTATTTCTCAAAATTCTAATTCAACTCATTTTACTATATCCGAATCATTCCTAATAACTATCCTTTACCTAGTCAAATAATTCCTTAAAATCTCTAAGTCCTTTACTTATGAAAACCCAAAATAATTACCTATTTGTTTATCAACTAATGTATTCTCATAAAATCTTACTATAACTTGAAAAATAAAATCCCTAATTCAAAATTCCCTTCATGAACAATAATAGTATATTATGCAATGATCATGTAATGATAGCCATTAATACACGAGCATGTTGTAGGATACGAAACTCGCCTGCGGCTCGTTTCGTATCCTACAACATGCTCGTGTATTAATGGCCATTACATGAGAGTTGCATACACTATTTTTTCTACTGCCATTGATAAAACTTATGATATTTAGATATGTCAACATTATGCTTAACTTTGAATAGATATTTTATAATTGAGTAATCCATACAGTTGAAGGTTTCATTTTTTGTTGTAATTCTTCAAAATATACTATCAAAACATTTTCTGAGAAGGACGATGTGTTTTTGGTGTTTCCAATCCATAAATTGTCCATATAATTTTTCGCAAATTTTCTTGGACTTGTCCGGTAGTACCTATATTATTACCTGCATTTGTCGCCCTTTCTGTAATTTCTGGAGGTGTTAGTGAAAATTCTTCGTTATCACTCAATATTTCCATAATAATGCCTTATCCCAAACATTAGGTAACTTTTAATAACAATTCGAAGTATTTTTTTCATGAAATTATTGTTTTTCGCTAAATTACCATGGAAAAGCTATAAACAGAGTGCTGTCATTCAAAAAAAAAAAAATCAAAATTTCTTAACTGGTGGCGCCATCTATTGACAATGCATAATAATGAGAAAAGTAAAAATTCTTCCTTATCACTCATTATTTCCATAATATTTATTCTTTGTCCCAAACTTTAGGTAACTTTTAAACAATTCGAAGTCTTTTTTATAGTTATCAAAATAATTGTTTTACGCAAAATTACCGTTAAAAATGTTTAATATCTTAACTAAGGCTCCCATCTATCAACATTGTATAATATTAAAAATGAGTATTATAATGAAAATCTGTATCGTAATGAAGTTCATTATAATACAGATTTTAATCGTTTAATAGCGTATTATGAAATGTCAGTAGAAAAATTCTTTTAACAACTTTCCCATACTTTAAGACAATTCTATTTCGTGAACAAGTTTAATTTTCGAATCATCCTATTTCCTTTTAATTAGTTTATTTAATCAGAACAAATTCTAATATAAGTTTCCTTTTAATAAGTTTCCAATATTTCAAGAAAACAATTCTATTTTATAACATCAAATTTCTTTTCAAAATTTCCTATTGCAGTTAATAGTTTATCAGAACAAATTCTATTTTCGGATTCCTATGCCTAGCTAATAAATACAACAGTTTAATTCATAATTCCAACTCAAAATAGTATATTGTTAAATGCATTATAAGTACTCTTCATATTCTCTTTTCACCATTAAATGTCATTATATCTGAAGGTAATTAAGTTATGCAATAATGTTCCATTTATAAAACACTCGAGTTATTACTATTTAAGGCAATAAAGTCCCACTGTTAAATTAAAAGTCAAAAGTTTTTCTAGTAATACAATCCTCAAGTTTATAAATTCAACAGTACCTATTTCTAGTAAAAATCACTCAGTTTGTTTTTATGCAAAGAAAGTCAGAGTTTAATCACCCAAAGTCATGTTCATCAAAATAAATCTTGTCACTATAAAGTACTTACATTTTGTCCATAAAACACACGTAAAATTTCTTAATTAATTACTCAAAATATTTAGCTAGTACGCACATAATTTATTGAACGAGTTTCCAAAGTTATTACTTTCTCGATTTTTCGTAAATTTTCTAAGTTAAAACATACCCGAGGCAAAACGCCTTAAAGGTAACTTTTCGCGAAACTGGGCAGACTTTACTTCAAACTGGACTAGACTGTTCTACAGATAACTGGCCACTATCTTCCGCGGGTTTTATATCAATTCGCTCTCCCCGCAAAAATTATTAATTTTCCCCCAAATCGTCAATATAGGCGGTCGTTAGCTTAGCAATCCGAATTTCATTGGACGACCTTATTATGATTAAAAAGAATGATGCAACTTCCTTGAATTTTATTTTATTTTTAGTCTAAAATCAATTAATTTACGTCGCAATAATCTGATTTATTGAGGTCAACACGTTTGGGTTCAAGAATGCCATCATTCATTCGACTCAATTTTTTTTTTTTAAGCGGAAAGGCCTTGGCTAAAAAAAGTTCATTGATCGGATTATTAGTGATGTCATCACCTTGTAATCGTTTTTATTAATTTTAAGAATTTAATTTAGAAGACGACCAAGCGAGGGGGGGTCGAATTACGTAGCGTTAGTTTGTTCCATCTTTAATTTATCGTTACACTTTTAAAATAGCAGAATTAAGTTTTTGATTGTTTGATTATTTATTTAATTTTTACAGTAAATGACATGGTGATTTATGAGTCTATTTTCTCGGAATATTACATATACGATTTTAAAAAAAAGTTGAAAACGGTACAGCAGCAGCTGTTCTTGGAACACCCTGTGTAAAAAAAATTGGTGTGAAAAAATAAATAAAATCGACGAGTCCCAGCGATTTTTCGAAATTATGTCATATTGAATTTGTCCTATACTTCAAGTTTACCCTTGTTTAATTAAATATACCCATGGGAAATAATTATTTGTAGGTATCCAATTGTTCATTTAATAATGGGTATTAGACCTTTCCGTTTTGCGAAGTTGTGAAATCTGAGGCCAAGTCATTGGCCCCAGTTTGATACAACTATACCTTTTCAACTTCAAATTGGGAACAATCAATTTCAATTTGGAACATAGCAATTTCAAATTGGGATTAATCAACTTTAAATTGGTAACTAACACGTTCAAAATGGGAATAAACAAAGTCAAATTGGAAATAAACAATTTAAATTTGGTACTAATCAACTTCAAATTGGAATTGTTGAATAAATTTTAGTTTTGCAAGTCAATCGGCAGCTACGCGTTTGAACCGTATATTAAATTAACAAAACGCCCTAAATTAAAACATCTGATGCAGAAAATGCTGAGAAGCAAATATGTGCTGTTTTTAATATCAAAGGCGACTGAAGAAAATTGGCTAACACACTGGGTTTAAAAAAATCTACAGCTTATCGATGGGTAGGTTCCCAAGAAGTTGTTCGAAGGAAACGTGGGGGACAAAGAAAAGCAAACATTTCAGAAGAACATTAGGTATAAATGACTGGATACATAGAGGAAAATCCTGAAATTACGCTGAAATAAAAGAAAAATTTGAACATAATGTCATTTTGATGAAATGTTTTCATTCGCAATTTGCAAATCACTAATCAGCCATGTTTAGCGCATGTATAATACGTTGAATATGAGCTACATCTCTGGCACAAATATTTTTCTCAAATTCGAAGAAATAGTTCATGATTTTCTAAGGGACTTGAATGTAATCGCAAGGAAAAACAAACTCAAAGTCAAAGTCTCAAATATAATTTCCTAAATTGAATAAGCCTATTCCCAATTTGAATTTGTTTCTTCCCAAATTAAAATTGATTAGTCCCAATTTGAAGTTGATTAGTACCGAATTGAATATGATTATTCCCAATTTGATATTGTTAATTCTCAATATGATTTTGTTAGTTCCCAACTTAAATTTGTTTAGTCCCAATTTGAAGTTGAAAAGGTATAGTTATACTGTAGTAAAAAAAAACCTTTTCGGCCGATTTGAATGCCTGATAATTTTCCTAGATGGCATGTATCTTTTTTTTTTAAATCTTGGTTAAAATGAAATAATTTGAGCGACCTAAATACACACTATTAAATGGCTCGGCAGAAAAAGAGATGGAAAAGGGAAGACCATATTTTTAGTCTTACAGGAAATTTCAATTTAATTAACTACTTTGAAAGCTTAAAAGAACACTCCTCCGGCAGATATAAAATAGGTACCCATAGTGAAGTTATCGTTCAATGAGTCGAAATTAACTGAAACTTCTATATTAATAGAAGTTTATAAATACGGTATCCGCCAAAATAAACAGCACTGAAATCTAGAGCTCTGAGTAATTGCGCACGCAAGTTGCATTTATCATATTTCGCTTACTTGGCATTAGTTATGAGGTTGACATTAAGTTAAGGTTAAAATCTTCGTCATTATGTATCTTTCAACGTAACCCGGGAGTACACGCGCGTCGGTCAAAAAGACCGACCATTGATAAAATCAGTAATTACGCCACTGGTACAAAGGTGGCAGTTTTGTCCATCCAGGAATGCCTGATGCAGTTTTCCCACTACCCATTGACCCAAAAATATCTTGGTTTTTGGTTAGTATAGTTCGTTGTTTTCATAGTCGGGGCTTTTGACTAGGCGCGTGAACCTAAGTAGGTATCTAAAATATTTGTGTTCAAAATTGGAATTTTCTGATATTGGGAGTACTTTTGACTGTCGATAATACGGTAACTGTACTGCATAATATAATTCTCTTTGTAATGATTATGGATTCTAGGAATTATAGTGCTTGTACACTTTTTTTGCGGAGACGATCCCATATGTATCCTGAACGCTAAGGCATCACTAAAGCAGGAGATATTTAAAAGTTTCATATCTCTATTGATTAGCAAACCTGCGTAGATCATGTCTTAGCGTTCAGGATATCTTTGGGATCGTCTTCGCGAAAAAAGCTTATAATTCATATAAACTTTTGGGCAGTCGGTCGATTTGACCGAACTCGTGTAGTGACGTAAGTTTTTTGGCGCGTGTTATGCCGGGTAAAGAAACAGTTTTCTTATCAGAGCACTATTTCCGGTCATACGGATTTTGAAGAAATAAAGGCTCAAGTTTGAAACAAGTCTCAGAAAAATTTCAGCAACCACTCTTAATAAATATTTTCAATGATTTGCAGAATCGTTATGAAGCTTTTTTGCGTCGCTATGATGCATTTTTAGAACATATACGCATGATACAAATTAATAAATGATATAATTTATATGTTCAGTACTGTTTATTTTGGCGGATACTGTAGTATTTTGCATGAACAGGATTTCTTGTTATATTTTGAACTTCGAATCAGGGCCCGGATTCCAAACCCACGATTCGATAGTATCGCCCATATAAAATAAAGTATGTTTTTTTTTTTTTTTTTAAAGATTCCCCAAGTCAAAAATTTAGTAACTATGTTGGCACCACAAGCCTTTTCTACATAAAAAAATTGAAAGCATTGTCAATTTTACATTGTATTGCCAACCTAATGTCACTTTGACTTTTATCTTAAAAAAAAAACAGACTTCAGATAGACGATACTATCGAATCGTGAGTTCGGAATCCGGGCTCAGGTCGTGGAATCACTGGGGCGCTATTTATATTTCGAATTGTAACTCTCGTCTCACATTTTTGACTTATTTTTGACTTGTGGTTGCTAGTTATCATGTGTTTTTTTTTTAAATGACTTGCAGAGAGTCATACAAAAAGTTGAGTGTTCAGTTTATTCCATGAGTTCAGTGCCCGTATTATTGAAATATAACACCAATTAGGCTCTCCAAAACACGTGATTTTTCAATATGGCAGCTGTGGGAAAATTGACGTTTTTTTTGTTTTTCTTGATCCGGATATTTTCCAGCTAATTACACTTTATTTTGTTACAATATACTTTTCGAGATTCATAGTGAATGTTTAGACTTTGATGCAGGAAAATCGGGATGTGGGCGATCGGTAAGTTGGAAAAAATGTCTAGTTGACATTTGCTTAAATTTTGACCCACAGTTTTTACAGCAATGAACAAATGAAGGCCTACAAAGGCTTAGATTCTTACAAGTATTTCGAGTATGGCTTTATTTTATTCGCAGGGACAGTGGGCACTGAAAACAACCTGACATCATCATTGTTGAAACGACATTTACAACCAACTACAAGACAACTTTGTGGCATGTTTAATTAGAAAAAACACTTATGAAGGCAAAAAATAAAAAATAGATACATTTCAGTCACAAAACAAACACACAATGCACTTTAAAAAGCTTTAAATTCTGTATCGAGTGCGGTTTGTCTTCGACTGCATAGCCGAGATGATCAAGAGCAATGTGTTTATTCTTCACTGTCTGGTTATGGGTCGCTATCCGTTTGTCATGTGTGCGGCCGCATTTATGTAACACGAAACGTGTTTGTATATCCTGGTGTCACTTAGGTTCTATAATCGGCTAGTCCCTGATTTCCGGTTTGGTGCTGCGAAAACTACACTTGCTTGCGAGGTGGTGTCTCTGGTGGTGTACCTGATGTCGGTTCAAGAAATGTGAAAGTGGTAAGAGTTTGAGGTTGCCGAATGTTTCTTCACAATTTCCCCACCTCCTTTCTACTCCCTCCAAAATCCCTTGGTCACTGATATTTATTTTATTTTTTTATATTCTCAAATTTTCCGCCATTTATATGTCTTGCACCCATTCTACACCTAGAGCAGTTTGGTGTTACTTTGGTGCAAATCATTAAACAACGAATTTCATTGGTTGAAAACAATCAGAAAACTAGTTTCAACCAATGAAATTCACTCTGACTGGTTTGTGATTTCTGCAGAAACAGACCTATTGTATGCAGGGACGATCAATGATATAACGTGAAGATCCTGCAGTAAAATGGGTATCTGTCAACTGCTCCCATTATTTAAGCCTATGTGTCTTGTAACCTAGTCCTGTCTGTTAATTAAATTAATTTCCTACTGATATTTTGTGGCTACGCGTGACCTCGGTTGCAAAGCACTCTCCGGTACAAACCGACGTGCGCGACGCGTTTCAAAAACTCAATTCCCCACCGCTGGTATCTGCGCTGCCGATCGACGACGACATGACGCGGTGCCTCCCGCTTATAAATTCAGCAGCACGCTCTGCGTTTGGTCACTTCTCTCCGAGCTCCGAAACCGACCAAACCTACCAGACCGCTCCGACCTGCCGCAGCCGACCGATAAGGTAAAAGCACCGCCGCCGCCGCCGCCAGTACCGCCGCGATGCCAGATGTGAGCCGACCGTTTAATGTAAGTACGGGTAAGAATGCAGGTATTTCTTCTTTCTCTCTTCTGTACACGGGTTGACCGGAGCTGCGGGCTGGAATACGGACAGGGCAGCTCTGCTCCTTCCGTGACAGAATAAAGGACGCTACGGGCTGGTGACAGGGTAGCGCTCTTTATTCTACACATTTTTTCTTTCTCTCTTCTGTACACGGGTTGACCGGAGCTGTGGGCTGGAATACGCACAAGGCAGCCTTGTTCCTTCCGTGACAGAATAAAGGACGCTACGGTCTGGCGACAGGGTGGCGCTCTTTATTCTACACATTTCTTCTTTCTCTCTTCTGTTCACGGGTTGACCGGAGCTGCGGGCTGGAATACGCACAGGGCAGCTTTGTTCCTTCCGTGACAGAATAAAGGGCGCTGCGGGCTAGCGACAGGGTGGCGCGCTTTATTCTACACAGTTCTTCTTTGTCTTTTCTGTGCACGGAGTAACCGAAACTGCGGGCTGGAATACGCACAGGGCAGCTCTGTTCATTCCGTGACAGAATAACGCACGCTACGGGCTGGTATCAGGGTGGCGCGCTTTATTCTACACAGTTCTTCTTTCTCTTTTCTGTGCACGGAGTGACCGGAACTGCGGGCTGGAACTCACACACGGGGCAGCTCTGTTCATTCCGTGATAGAATAACGCACGCTACGGGATGGTATCAGGGTGGCGCGCTTTATTCTACACAGTTCTTCTTTCTCTCTTCTGTGCACGGAGTGGCCGGAACTGCGGGCTGGAACACACACAGGGCGGCTCCGTTCGTTCCGTGACAGAGTAAAGAGGGCTACGGGCTGTGATACGACCAGGGTAGTGCTCTTTACTATTCACACCTCTTCTCTCTCTCTTACCTGCATTCTGCTCGAATTAAGAATTCGCGCACGAGGCCCAAAGGCCTAATCCTGCAAGCTGACGGTGTAGATGCTGGACCGATCCTGGTTTCTGGAGCTTTCATTTGCCGATTAACCGTTACCGTCACCGTACCGTAATCACGAACCGTTAAATTCACGCGACTAATCCGACACGCACACGCACTTCGTTCGCCCCCCCTCACTCACCGCTTAGCATTTCCTTTTATTAAACCTGTATCTTAATTAAGTTTTCTTACATTTCCTTTTTATATTATAAATTATTTGGTAGACAATAAAAACTACTTTCTTGGTTGGATTGTGCGTTTCATTTTTGGGAAATGCGACACCTGGTTTTCCGTCTCCACTGTTTAAAAGCTACCTAGAGCACGTGGGCCCTTAACCACATTAATCCTAAGGGTGGCGCCCGAGTTTTCCGAAATCAGCCGCTTACTTCCCGGAAAACCAAAGTAGCGCTACATTATAATTCCACTTATGTTAGTTATGGGAGCCTGAGCCCCCATAGTAATTTTGAAATTCCGGCGCCTATGTACGCCGCTCAAGCTGAAAGTCATTGAGTGACTCTTATAAGTCTATGCTCTTATACTTTGTCAAAATTAACACAAAAATATGACGTTTGAAAATAAATATTATCATATTCACAAAACTATTGTATCCAAGATCCTTAATAATTTTATTGGTACCATTAACAATGATTATTTTGAAGTGTGCAAAAACTATATCTATTAAAGTCGCACATAATACCTGTAACTTTTTCATTACCTCGTAAACGGAAAAATGACTGATGAAAATCACTCAGTAAATGATTCCTCACATTTCTACCTAGACGAATTGTTTCTATCACTTCTGGTTTGTTTTCTATCCAGACCAACTTTGTTTTTCAAATGAAATACGCTATATGTGATTGCATATTTGGATTCTAAGTGAAATTCTGAGCAGATTTCATGTGACATACCATATACCTAAATTTTTTTGAAATATTGACAGTTGAAAATTGACACTTTTTCAAATTTGACAGACTGTTAAGCTAAACGGTTAATTCTAGAGGACAACCGATCTTGCATTCTTATCTCAGATTTTCATAAACTATCATTTGACACCAACTTTGAATTTAATCGGAGATTGAATTTAATTGGAACTTTCAATCATGGATTAAATTCAAAGTTGGTGTCAATTTATAGCCTCTGAAAATCTAAGACAAAAATGTAAGATCGGTTTTCCTCTAAAATTGACCGTTTAGGTTTAACAGCCTGTCAAAACTGCGAAAAATTCAATTTTCAACTGTCAATATTTCCCAAACAGTTGAACTTAGGTACAAGGTATATCACATGAAATCTGCTCAGCATTTTAAGTAGAATCCAAATATGCAATCACATACACGGTGTTTCGTTTGAAAAAAACAAAGTTGGTCTGGATAGCAAACAAACCAGTAGAAATGTGGGAAATGATTCACTGAGCAACTTTCATTGAGGTGCCTTTTTCGTATACGAGGTGATTAAAAAGGTACAGGTATTATGCGCGACTTTTTTGCCACTCTGTATATACAGCGTGGGCAAAAAGAATGGAACACCTACGGGGGTTTCAAAACGATTTGTTTTTTGAAAAATCGCTTAGACCCGTCAATTTTATTTTAAAGCAGGGTATTTTCTGAAAAAAAAATAAAAATTATACAGAGTGTCTCAAAAATGGTGTCACCTGGATCAAATTTGTTATTTTAAATAGTAACTCTGTATAATATTGCATTTTTGGATTCCACGAAAAATTATGGAAATATTTTATGTATAATTTAGGATGTGCATAAATCCCTCCAAGCTTGGAGGAATGTAACGATACAGATTATTGTCGAAACTCTCGCGCGCTCACTTGATTCAAATTTTTTGATCAAATTGTACAATGATGTTAATTTATTTAACCCTGTAGAAATATTTTATTAAATAAGAAGTCAAACCAAAATAAAATTCGAGGAAAAAACCGTAGTCGTAAATTTTTCATTGTAAGTATTCGATTGAAACTCAATATAAAGATATATCCGTATCGTGTTTGGTCGCTTGGCTAGACTTTTCGAAGGAAAACGTTCGTAGAGAATAAGAGATTACACATTTAGGTCGGATTGATTTATTTAGGCTAAAAAGGGGTCGTTTCGGGCATGTATGAATCACTCAAGCATAAAAAGCGGGGAGTTCAGGCCTCCTATCCAAATCTTCGCAGGTGTTAAATGGAAGGTTAAAATTTACACCTTTTGCTTGGGCCTCAGTGATGGCACCATGTTACACAAAAAGGACCCCGATATTCGCGTTTATCTAAAATGTTTCGAGCCTCACGAAAAAACTAAAATATTGGACCAGAGATTTTTTGTTATAAGTTACAAGTAGGTAGATTATAAATCTATGTTCGAATGTTAAAAAAAAGCTGATTGATAAATTATGGCATGCACTAAGATCAACCAATTATTTTTCTATTTGTTCTGTATAGTCCAAACTTTATGAAAGGCGCGTGATTAATAATAAGTCATTCAAATCAAGGTTTAATTTTATTAATAAATTACACATGGTAAACCAGTTAACAATAATTATTACCTACTTATTTACCACGTAATAACGTGTGTACTATAAATTAGGCAATTTTAAATGCTTTCGCGAAGACAAGAAAAATTAATTATCTGGAAAATGTATTTAAATAATTCGAAGCACATCGTTGGGCCCCTTTTCTTTTCCCCCAGTACCCTCTAATAGTTCTAGTTCGGTAAACTGGCAAAAATAATGATCCTATAAATTCATGTGAACATTGCGCGAGGTAGGGAAAACTGTAGTCCTTTATTTTAACCGAATGACATTTTGAATCAGCCGAGCATGAAATAGGGAAATCCTGCATAAGGATTCCCTGCTAATAAACTGCCGTTCGTCATAGCTAGATGATTGGCAAATTTACTGTAAAATATTTTACGTTTTCCCTTATTATCTGAGATTTCTTCATAAATCAATACAATGAGGTGTGAAAAAGCTATGTATAAGTTTCCTAATTAGATTTAATATAAAAATGTACACTATTTATACTTTTATTTACGACTAATGTATAATGTGCCTATTATATTTGTGATTTTGGCAGTATAATGACATGTTATTCCTCCAGGGATTAATGATGAGTAGCGGGATTAATGGTCATTATTCCACAAAAGTGTCAGTGTCAAACGTGTAGTGCTTGTAGATTTGTATTGAAAATTATGAGACGGATGAAATTTGTCCATTGAAAATCTCAAATAAATTAATTTGTCGTAAATAAAGTAGAGTATACTACTCGCAATAATGGCTATTATTCCCTCGGAATGTTACTCCCTCGCCGCTAACGCGGCTCAGTTCGTAATAATCCTCGGGAATAATAGCTATCATTATTGACTCGTGGTATAATCTACTATTTTATTCTATAGATAAACGTAATAGCAATATTGTACAACATGCTGTAATGGAAACAAGTGTTTTGCTAAGCTTGCATAATATTCTTTATTCAAGGAGGAGCAACCAATGTATATTGTTCTTTCGTTTTCAAGCCTCCGCAGTAGCGAATATAATCATTAGTCTTAAATAGTATCATGTAGTATATTTGAACAATTGACTAGCCCTAAGCTATGTGCCTATAATTTATTTTGTATTGCGTATTGCTAAGAAATGAAATTTAGGCTTCAATTTACATAAATTTATATTTATTAGGCTTTGTCGATGAGTTTTTTCTTTAGACAAAAAAGCGTTTTTTGATTTGAGACACAGTATTTTTTTTTTTTTTTTCATTCTTTATCATTGATTGAATATAAACCTAATTGACGCAGTCGGTAGGATACTCAGAGTGCAGCATTATCGAAAAACATTACGCGAATTCGGGCAAGGAACAGGATTTTGAAAAATAAAAATTGGGAGAAGTGACTTGAATTTTTAAACGTGAAATCTGTGTGCCCCACTTCCTTTTTGGATCAGCTGAGTACTTACAAGAAGAGGCATTCGATATCAACGTATTGAGCGGTTTTATTGTTTCAAGTATCGTGCCTTGTAAGTAATCCTTACTATAAACTATATTTTGTAAGTGGTGTCTCAAAATTGAGATTCTTTTAATTTTAAGTTGATTCCTAGGTAAATTATTTTACTCAATTGAGTCAACTTAATTTCTTTTTGTTTATCAAATATCAATATTCAAGTGAATCATATTTTACTCATTCGAATTAATTATAGTATTTGAATTAGAATTTATATTGTATGACAATAATTTAAGATTTTATTTCAAATGCCAAATCCAACTATGTACTTTAATTGGCAAATCCTTTAAAACTACAAATTTTAAGTCAAAGTCAAACAAGAACCATGCGCGAAAATTTAAAATCTATTTTTCAATTACCTACTTGCTTTCCGATGGTGTAAGCCAATATTTGGAATATTTTATAAATAATATAAACGAATTTTATTAAACATACTATACAAGCGAAAATGCACACGAAGAGTATTTATGTTATAACTGCAATCAAATCAAAGTTAATTTGATGCAGGGAATTTTCTTATGCCACGCCTTGACTTAAAAACTTGGGAAGGGATCAAATATGGTGATCCATATTTTTAACAACATTTAGTTCAAATACCAATGTATACTACAAAAAGTAGTAAAGAAAAAAAATTCCGACTGTCTGGAGAAATTACTCTCGCTCATAGCATAAATTCAAAAATTATGTGCGATCAAAACTTACCACCGGGAGCAAATGTCTTGATATATCAAGAGAAATTAATAAAATAATGGATGCACCTCATCAAAATTTATGACGTAAGCACGTCGCAATGTTGCCGCATCAACTTCGTTTCACTTTGACATACCATATTATCTAGTAGTTTCTCATCTTTCCACGTTACATTTTCATTATTGAGTTAAAAGTACCACCAATACCAAAAAAAAAAACGAAATTCCATTAATACAAATTTATAGCAAGTAATTATATCCCAACTCTCAATTGCCGACTTTTTAAAAACTGACATGTCACATCTTCAGAATTGAAGATTTGCAGAAGGGAACATTCAGCAACATTACCACGAGTGCCAACCTAAATCCCATTTTATCAGCCGATTCCGTTAAATAATCCGACAGCGTTGTCTCTTTTTAACTAGAGTTAAATAAAAAGGAAAATACGCTCTGAGTTTGAAACGAATTTCAATTTCTTTCAAACTACAATTGGCAATAATTTCGACGTCATTGATGACGTGCATCCATTATTTCATTAATTTCGCTATAGCTGAAAATAAAATAACTGCTGTTCAAAATTCAATTACAAATGCACCAGCTGAATTAAGAACCACATTAATAGGCCAAAATCCAAAAGCACTTGATGATGCTACTGCTTTTGTTCTTAACCATCAATTAGCCGATAATCACATGACTTCAATAATGCAATGAATAAAAACATACCTATGAATAATTTTAACAATCAAAACTTGACAAGTGACTTTAAACAAAAACAAAATACACAAGCTACGCAATCTTTTAACACAAAATCATTCCAATCTCAATTCCAAATACAACCAAACTCAAATTATCAATAGTAGTATAACGAGTGCATTGGAAATTATCGATAATTTTTGGGCACTACATGCACTCATGCTCTTTTCAGTTAAAAACGCATGAGTGCAAATTCGTCAAAAATTGAAAATATATTTCCATTGCATCCAAAAAATGTCAAAACACCAGTTACTTTGCAATTATCGTAACCAAAATCTGATTGGTTCAAATCAACAATCAAAACATGTCAGTTATATTGTTGGCATGTCAGTTTTGACAGATGTATGAAATTCTCAAAATAAATGCCCAAAAAGTTCAGGAACTTTCGGAAGGAATTTCCGCAATCCAATAAATGTATCTCAAACCAATACTAACCAACAATTTGAATAACCGACACCTATGTCTAGTATATCAGTAAAACCACGTGTATAGTCGCCGGCACAGATAATCGAGATTCCTACAAAAAATTATTTCTTTGTCGGCGATGCCAGGATAAACAAAAACCGCAGCAAAAACTCTACAGATAAGGGTTGAGAATAAATTTAGTCCAAGAGCATCAATTAAATTCATTTTGCGTATAGTGTTATTACATTAAATATTTGAAAGATCTTTTAAGAAAATTGAAAAATAATTTTTAACATTATTTACAACAACTTAAACCGAATAATTTCGAGCCAATATAATTTTGTACTCAAGCGGTTCCTGACACGTGCTCCCGACTAAATGCAGGCCCGCTAATAATATAAACATGCTTTTTTTTAGGAATTAAATATCTCTGGCGGATACTATACAGGGTCTTTTCCCATATATTGAGCCCCCTACTACAGGGGATATGTGAAGAGATATAAGAAAATTGTAAATAAAAAAAAATGGGGTTTTACCTGAAATTTTTGAATCCGATGTCAAAAACTTTTTTTGTTTTTAGAAATGTCAAATTTTTACAGATGGTCAGTTTTTGCTTATGGAACTCCCTATATATGACTTCATAGTTGAAAAGAGTCGAATCTTCTCTCAAATCCAGCAAGTGGAAATGTAACTTAGTAGGTATATAGCTTCGAATATTATTTCTAGTAGAATTTGGCACATAATATGGTATAAGGTGAAAAGTACCTAAAACATTTAATCTAATTTATAGCTATGAATTCAATTCTTTAACTTGCCTACACTATAATTAAATCCTTCCATATACATGTTCATATACATTTTGTTAACTTGCCATAATTTATTTTACATTTTATCTAAGTTTTCAAGAATCAGAAACTTTCCCAAAACTTGATTATAATAGTAATAATTAATGAACGTTTGAATGCCTAGCAAATTTTTCTCTGTTTTAAACCAATTAACATTAACATAATTCGTCTAATGTCCAATTAATTTTATCTTTTGACGGTATTTCGAAAAATTTACAACTAACTTAGGAATTTTAATGAAACAATAATTACTATCAACCCTTTGCCGTTAAAAGAGAGAAGCAAAGTAAACGTAGACATAAAACTGTTCTAGAGTTTAATTACTATTTTCCCGAGTAACGAAAACTTTTAGCATAAATTTTCGAGTGAACGGTTATGGTGACTTTTTACTTGAAGCGGTACAATTACAAAGTAGTCTTAGGATTTTAAGTAGGTAGGTAGCCACATGGAACCAGCTAAGCAAATTGCTACCCGTAAGATATTTCTTTAGTTAGGTATCTAAGTAGTAATAATTTATGACCATCGTACATTTACGCGTTCCTAAAATACATTTTTTGCATAGGTATTAATAAAATATAAGCTTGGCGCATCCAGGTTATTCCGTCGAAAATGCCTGGCATTCTCATTGGCATGCAACACGGTCTCCGATATAAGAATGTAAAATTTCATAATGCCTATGATAGGCAAGTATTTAATTCCTTATTCAGCTAGTGAGCTAGACCATAGACGAAAGGAACTACTACGTTAACAAAATTTCACAGTGCCTTGAATAACTACTCGAAATTCGTCATCAGCTCTCCGTCTAAAAGCGGAAACCTAATATTTCCAGAAAATTGAAAAAAGAAAATCAAGAGATACTCACATAAATGAACAAAACTAAAATAGGATGAACATACATAGGTGTATATAGACTCTCTGAAAAAAAAAATCAAGGTCGGGGCATGACAGAGTATAAAAAATAGATAGTATAGATCCTAATTTTCAGTGGAAACCGAAACACTATAGGAAGTAGAAAATGTCGAACATGTAAACGAGAGGATATCCGCAATATCAAACATATGTTCTCCAGTTTTTCCGGATATGTTCAAATACTTATCGTTAAGTTAATCCATCCCATGGCAGTGAAAATTGACGAAAAGTAATAGGGCAGGGCATGAAGGCGTTTTGTCTAAATTAAATGAAATTCATGCAGGGTCGAAGATAAAATTGAGCTCAATTTGTTCTTCGGTATAATCAACCTTGTGGCAAGTTGAATAGGAATGAAGCTCACACTGCTTACCGACACTGCTGCCAGTGGTATCAGAAAAGTTAGAGTAATTTTAATCCTCTAATACCTGCTTTATAATAAACACTTTCCATTAAACTAAATTGTCCTCCCACTCTACCTATTTATCAACAGTTTAAACAAGGAACAAAAAAATAGGATTTTCTTTCCATAGTTATGTCCAATATCGTCTGAGAGAAAATGGGCATATCACTGGTTATAAATATTTAAGTTTGTTGCTTTTAAGAAATTTTTTGTCAAAATATGTCTTGCGAAAAATTGGCTAGTAGTAAACCTACATAGCAATTAGGATATTTTCCCCGAGAATTTCGGTCGTACCAGTGGTGCTGACTTTTCGGCACTAATGTTATTTCGTAGCATTTTATTTAATATTTAATGTAATTTTATTGCACCACTGGTATAAATCGATGTTCAAGAATCCAGTTCCTCACAAACCCTCACATAAAATCTACAAAAATTACTCGCAAGCAAAGATTTTCGAATGTAAATTTGGTTCAATCCTAAAAAAATAATATTGTATTGTTTAAACAATGTTTGAAATATTCTATTTTATAATAATATTGGAAAAATAAATAAAAACTGAGAAGTTATTGTATTCCTATCGAATTCGATGAATAGAATATCAAAATTTTAATATTTAATATATACTGGTGAATTTTTATTAACTACTTTATTTTGAAATTGTGCAATTCTATTAAATTTTATCATTGAATCGGATCGAATCCATAGCCATTAAACTAGAAACAATTAATGATGAAACCTATGTTTTTGGAATTGCCAAAAGCGCAAGAATGGCAAACACAATTGAAGCACTACATAAATTAAAGTTTAAAAAATCGCTGACAAAAATACCCGAAAACACGTTTGAAAAAAAAATCACCACTCGCAAAATTTTTCGGTAAAATATTGCGCTCTTCATTCAAATAAATTCTTTAATAAAATAAGTTTATATCATTCGCAGTCAAATAAAACTGCAGAATAAATTTTCCCAACCCAAAACGCTGCCAGCAGATAACGTTCGTAAATAATTACATTTATGCACACACAATTTTAATTCGCGAACATTTATTCCGAGGTCTGCTAATATGCACTCAATCTATTTTTCCTGTTTATTTATTGTGCTTTAGTGTTAAATCTCCAGAAGTCATAATTGAAAAGTCCGGCAGTATTCTATTTGATTCGAAACAATGTAAACTATTGGCTGTCACCTCACTGGAGATTTTGGAGGATTCGCTCACCATATTTGTAATTTATATTATAACAATTATTTTGCAATTCGTATCGTATTTCATAGTTTTTGCGGCTACGATCCGCATTTCGCGATAATAGACTTGGATAAACAAGGAATAAAACATTAGTTTCACAATTTTCGATAATGAATCGGTTTCATTGAAGAAATATTTCTAGTAAAATTCAAATCCTTTCGTTTGTTTTAAATTTTTTTTATACACGGTGGCACAAAAAAGTTAAGGGAGTGGGAAAATATAAAAAATTACCCTGTACCTACGGCAATGGCAGGGATTGTCATATTTGACAAAAAAAATCATTTTAGAGAAAAGACTGATTTACCCAAAATGCGACTTTTTATGCTCACGACTGTACCCTATATCTTGAATTAAAATATTGTACTTTAAAGTGAAAATCTTGCGTAAAATTAAAAATCGTGCGGAAAACTAAAATCGTGCGGAAAAGTTAAATCGTGTGAAAAAATACAACTTCCAAAACGTGTAAAAAATTAATTGTCTAGCATGAAAATTAAAAAAGACAAGAAAGAGAGGAATTTTTTACGAAAATCTCTTTTTTTGGGGGAAAAATCATTTCTCGAAGACTAAAAGACCTACAGGGTTGTATGATGGCTCATTTTAAAGCTTGTTCAATGCTCTAAAACTATTGCCACAGTAGCAAAACCATCCGATCATTAGTTTTCGTAATACAGTAAAATAAAAAAAAAAAGCCCTATTTTTGCAATAAATATTGTTTATAAAATCCCCTAAAAGTAATTAGATGTTGCATTTTTGGTTTTTAGCATCTATAAATGATCCTTAACAATACTGCATCGATAGTTTGCTGTTAAATTTTATGTTACGAAAAAATTTATCTGCCCTGATGGCGATTCTCCTTAATACTTTATGTGCATATTGCTAGTCTTCTGAACGTCAAGCAGGAAGCTTGAACTGTTCACAGTAATTAATACATACAACACAAAAGTTCAGACGATTCTAGGTCGACTATTTTACTAGAGTATTTCACACTGGCAAATTATCAAAGGAACCACCTGTTTTCTACTGACTCTTTCACTAAAGTTCATTCCATGAGACGGGATAGTGAAAGCAAATAAACTTTGCCAGGTAAGTCGAATTTTATTGTCGAGAAAAAAATTATACTTCGCCCTAGACAGGACAGGCGACCAGCTAAGGTTATTTCTATCGTCTGAAAATATTTCTTTTTTTTTTTTTTTTCGATTTTCCGATTTCAAAATATCTGGACTTTCTGGTACATTTGATTTATACACGTTATAAATAAAAAAAAATTCTGAACTACTAAAAGGCCTTTTTGGGAACGAATTCTTCAGCGGAATCTCTGGACTTGACATATTGTTTTAATCTAGTAATGAAAATGGCTCACCAATTAACAATAATTCACCAAGCACTATTTAAATAATTGTAAAAAACTAGGAAATACGACACCAAAACTTGTTGCTTCTGTCGAATACAATGAACTTTAAACCACACGTACTTGGAATGGCCCGTCGATCTATAAAATTAAGGCAAATTGAGGTGGAGAATGTGGGGGATACCTATCTCTATTTATCTTATTAGCAAATCATGAAATCTTTCCATGTATTTGAGGTTAAGAATATACCAAACCTAACAGCAATGAACTAGAAAGAGAAAGGTATCCCCCATAATATAGCTATTTTTGTACACACCAAGAGAGAGACAAATGCCATACAAATGCCATATCCGACAACGATCGGTGCCATTCCAGGTACGTGTAGTTTATAGTTTATTGGTCGAACAAATGTCATTGGTTGTAATTCATATTTTTGCAGTCCTTCTCTGGATTTTTGCGCTCCGCCTGTTCATTTACCTCTACTATCTCGTTTCGTGGAATGAGCTTTAGGCCCGTATTCTCAGTCACACCTCAAATTAAGGACCCCTCGTGACTTGAAGGTCGCCTTGAATAAGGACGCCTTCGCGGTATGCGACTTTGGCGTTTCATAGTTGCGAATTAAAGAATTCTTATTGAAGGAAGCCTCGTCTTAAGTTTTGCAGCTGACAACACCGCTTTCTACGAAATGTCTATTGTTATTGTCATTAGATTGTCATTGTTGATATATGGTTCAATACTCTTTCGCATAGAATCATATATTAACAAGCTATAGCTGTAGAAATAGTGATTTTTTTGTGAAATTCATGCACAAGTAATTATGGCGACCAAGTACACCGAGAGAAAATGTTCCTGGTCCAGATGGTAGCTCAGCACAGAGTCATAGTGGAAAATAAAGAAATAGACGCCGTATTATTGGAGGAAAAACAGGCTGCCTGGGGATAAAATTTGTAGTTCCTTGACCATTTTGTAGATAACCCACAACCATGGAGTTGTTTCGCGATATAAAAATAATAATTGACAAAATATTACGTAGTGAAGTCAATTATTATTAAAAATTAAAGAAAAAATAAAATTATATATACAATTAATCTATTAATTTTTTGATTTTTTTTACATTTGTCTTTTTTAATGTCTTAACTTTTCAATGTTTCAACTTTCTGTTCCTTTTCCTCTGCCAAATGCGGAGTCTAGCGACCTAAAATAGTTTGTAATATGTGAGCGATAGCCCCTGATGAAGAGGTCTTCTAGCCCCGAAACATGTAGGGCGCTTTAAATTGATCAAAGTAATTTGTGGAGGAGGACTTTGTGTATTCTTTTGAAATCAAATTTCAACTTTACTTTGAAAGATGGACTACTTTAATTTAGAATTCTAATGGATTCTGCATGTCTCGAATAAACCTTCTTGGCCTCCGCAGCACAACCCTCGTGTGGCTAAATTCAGCAATGCCAACGGATGCGGTGATTTATCGACTAACTAATGCATGCTAATGCCTGTTTAATTCAATACTGCTTTTTCTACCATTCCACCACGGTGCCTGCACTAGCTGAATCAAGCATCAGCAGCATTTATCTCTACAAAAAAAAATTCAGCTCATCCATACCAATTACATCGATAAAATACAGTTCACGTACAATACGTATCAATTAGGTTCACGTACTGTCACCAATAGGTTAGAAAACCAGCCTCAAGGGACCTCTGGAGATTCCTCAAGTCAAGGAAGGAAATGTGACAAAATAAGCATGAGCTGCGATAAGGACGCCTTGACAATTTTGACTCTGAAAGACAATTTACTGCCAAGGAAACCTTTAAGGAATCCTCAGCACTCAAGTAGGCACTATGAATACCGGGCTTAGAGTGTTTACACTGTCAAAACGTCATAGGAACGGCCTCTTTCCTACTGACAAAACTTTACCTGCTCCTACGTTGACGAAAGCAACATGATGATTTTTCATCGACAAAATAGTTAGGTTGGAGTAGAAAACTAGTGAGTTTGACAAGTGTCAAAAAGAGAAAATAAATATTCCAAATGAAAATTTGGCTTGTTTTTCTCGTGAAATAGTCCAGCCGAATATCACTTAATAAAAAATTCTGTAGGCAAAATTATTTTCTTACGAGCGTGTGTAAGAAGCTCTTTTTCCGCACGCATTGGCATGCGGAAAAAGCAATTTTTCCGTACAAGGTGAAACAAATTTCCGCACGTCGTCGCGTCGTTATTGAAGGAATATCTACGATATGTCAAAAATGGTGGATGGTGAATGATGAATGTACAATTTACAGCAGATTGTAATTTAGCAAAATCAAATGTTAAACAAATGTTGCAGATTCTGTCTTAGAAGTAGCTAATAGAAACTTTGGGGAGGACTCTGATGGTCAATACCATCATCATGTGCTTTCCATCAATTTGCATCAGCGATAAAGTTACAATATGCTGAAAATAGTACATTCACCATAAAAATTGTTGATAATAAATAGAAAGTGTTGTTAATTGCTTAATATAGATTCATATTTTATTTTATTTTTTTTGTATTTTTTATTGTCTACCCGTAGGAGAAATTGTATTCCCAACACTTGCGGAAAGTAATTTTTCCACACTCGATTGCTATCCAAACTCGGTTTCGCGTTGTTCGGCTAACGACAATCGCGTGCGGAAAAATTTTCTGCACTTGTTAGGAAATAGTTATTTTCCTAACAAGTGTGGAAAGTGATAATTTCCCGCATGAGTTAGGAACATTATTTTTTCTACGAGCGCGTTCAAATATAAAAACAAAAACTAAGTAAATTCATAGCGATATATTATTAAAGAAATCGTTTAATTACAAAATTACTTATTTTTATATTTTTACGTTTACTTTCAAGAATGATTGAAAAAAAATATGTATTTAATCGATTTGATCTTACAATAAACAAAATTTCTAAGGTAAAAAAACTGCCTCGCCTCAAAGGAATCAAAAAGTCATACAATGTCTAAAAAAAATATAAATTTTTTAAAAGATCCACAAATTAGATTAATATGATTTAAAATAGGAATATTTCAAATAGTTCATGAGCACATAAATTAGTTAGTATATCTAGCAAAAATGTATGCAGACAAAATTTATAAAATGTTTGCTTAATTAACAAAACTGACACTTCTGAACGTGCGGGAAAGTGACATTTTCGGAACTAAGATGCGTAAAGGAAATTGATAAAAAATGCACGCTCGTAGAAAAATAACTATTTCTTGGCTTTATTCTCTCATACCAGTCGAAAATTTTGCTGACAATTTTTTTTCTCTTATGGTATTACATATGAAAAAAACTGGTGAGAAGAAACCTTAGTTTTCCATATTTTGCAAACTCAAAAATCAGATTTTTCTCGAAAATTATTGGTGAATTATGCTTTAGTTTAATTTAATTTATTAAAGATTTGGATTTTCTTTTCTGCTGTATGCAAAAAAAAAATTTTTAATTTAATAAAACTATTTCTCTCGTATCATTTAGCTTTAGCCTTAATAGACATTAATTGCTCATTATTCATTATGTATGCATTTATTTACTCAATGTAGGTACATTGGAATTAGTAAACCTACATTGATTATATGCACTGTCTTATAACAGTCGTTTTCGAAGTATTTGTTGATGGTCGGTTATGGAGTGCCACCCATACTACCCCTAAAAATTCAATGCTTTGGTAGAATAGCTGTTCAGATCCACTGATTTGACCCCCTCAAATTAATTTTTGTGGGGCTACCCCTAAAATAAATTTTTCTTATATCAATGGACCCAATAATATTGATGATCTAGAAGCCCAAAAGAGGGAAGAGATAAAAACTCAATAGAACCTAATAGTACATTCATAATGTTGCGCAGGAAGTCGAAGATTGTCCGGGTATTGCCAGGATGTTCAAGGTAATCAGTGCCAATGGTTAATTAGATAAATTTTTACTAGTTTGCTTCATAAACTTTTTGAAGCCAAATGTTTGAAGAGAGTATGATACATGGTATATGATCAGAATGATGTTTCATGTAGAATCCGAAAATTAAATAAAAAACTCGGACATCCTCCAAAAAAAGTACCAGATCAAGAACCTAGTACCTATCTTTTTTGGGCCGCATTACTACAAACAAAAGAAAAAATAATGTCCTCAGCGAACATTTCATTCCAACATTTTTGAGTTCACTGTATGAAAAGAAATCACTAGCGAGTACAAGACAACGTCCTAATTATTATAAAAACTATAGAAAAGCAAACGGAATAGTGTGCAATAAAACCAAGTTTAAAAGTATATCTGTGTACAATGCACTTATCCTTTTCTTGCGTTCTCCTCCTATTTGTCCTAAAGTACTTTCTTGAATTTAAACAATAATACAGGATGATCCATGACTTCGGTCGGAATTTGGTCAAGCGATTCAACACAAAAAAAGCGCTCAACGAGAAAACTTACTTAAAGAAAGAAAAATAGCCATACGAAACTTTATGGACTTCTAAATGGCAAAAAAAAATCGTAGTTTCCGCGAGGAAAACTTTGTTTTGTCTTGATCGCGAAATTTCGGCGATGAAGCGACTCCCACAAAATAAAAGGAAATAGGCCAAAATGAGCGGGCTGGAGTTGAATACAATGGCTTTCGACCTGGAAGATAATTATTATTTGAGTGATCAACTTGTAGGTGTACATTAAAAGAATTAATGAATTGGTAGTTTTGAATGAATTTATAACATATGACATCCAATCAATTTTACCTAAATATTGAATGATATTGAAATAAACCACATAAACGTACTGTTCAATCTTACAGTTGGATATAAATATGGATTTTTTTTTCTTGATTTTGATGTAAGAATGTCATTATTCTCCCACGCAAAATCATTGAAGAACGAAGATCATTCTTCAATGATTTTTAGTGACATTCAGTTTTCAAAGTTTACTATTGGTACCTTCAAAATTGTCCAACCTTTTATAGTTATTATAGCAAATAACGGCAGGGCTGAAGTTTGTGATCCGAGGCGATAGCCGAGGATCATAATAAGCCAAGGCTGTTATTTGCAGTTATCAGCCGTGTTTCGTTCTAGATTTTTCGTTATGCTGAAGATATCTTTCAATCTGAAAAAAAAAAAATACTCTCGCGGCCGTAAATTTAACTGCCGGCGGCCTGTTATTTTTATTTAACCGGCCGGCTCGTTTAATATACCTTCTCGATTTCGCTCATGATATACTGCGTGATATAGAAATTACAACATCCAGTAAATGTAGGTATATTTTCACAATATTTTGGGAAGTAGTTAGGGTAAATATGAATAACAATCGATGAAATTTTCAAACAAAATTATTGAAAGGAATTTTCTATAATTCAATAGTCAGTTGCGCCTCCACGTAAGTTTTGACATTCTGTAATTCTTCGTGGCATGCTGCGAATCAGATTATCGATACCTGCCTGTCTTAGGTTCTCATAGGCTAATCTTATCTCATGACTTAGAAGTTGTACATCCAGTAGAAGATGTGGCAACTGTCTCAGCCTTCTATCTATCACATCCCAGACATGTTTAATGGGCGATAAGTCTGGTGACCTTGCAGGCAATGGAAGAAGGGTAACATTAGCTTGTTGGAGGAAATTTCTAGTAACTGCAGCGGCATGTGATCCCGCATTGTCTTGTTGAGAAATTGGATCTTGCAGTTGCTGAAGGTAGGGCAACGTGACAGGTTGTAATACGTTATTAATGTAGGAATGAGCGTTCATGTTTCTATCCAAAAAAAACTAGAGGTGACCTGTTTCCAACTGCTATGGCACCCCAAGCCCCTAGTTAGCGCAGTCTCACTCTCCATGCAAAATTGAAGTTGGTGCCTTTCTCCACGTCTGCGACGGACTCTTCTACGCTGCCCTACCTTCAGCAACTGCAAGATCCAATTTTTCAACAAGACAATGCCGCTGCAGTTACTAAAAACTTCCTCCAAGGTCACCAGACTTACCGCCTATTGAACAGGTCTGGGATATGATAGGTTGAGGCTGAGGCGGTTGCCACATCTTCTACTGGATCTACAACGTCTACGTCATGAGAAAAGATCAGCCTGGGAGAACCTATCACAGGCAGATATCGATCATCTGATTCGCAACATGCCACGAAGAATTACAGAATACCAAAACTTACGTGAAGGCGCAACTGACTATCGAATTAATAAGAATTCCTTCCAATAAATTTGTTTGAAAATGTCATCGATTACTATTCATATTTATCCTTACTAGTTCCCAAAATATTAATAAAATATATTTACATTTACTGGGTGTTGCAATTTTTATATCACACAGTATATATCAAAATAACATTACAATATCATGAAATAGTTATTAACGTTATAGGGCCAATAAGTAGCAAATAACGGCCGGGCTGAAGTTTGTGTTGTAATCAGCCAAGGCTGTTATTTGCAGTTATCGGCCGTGTTTCGTTCTAGATTTTTCGTTATGCTGAAGATATCTTTCAATCTGACCAAAAAAAACTCTCCCGGCCAGCGGCCATTAATTTAACGGCCAGCGGCCTATTACTTTCATTTACCCGGTCGGCTCGTTAAATATACCTTTTCGATATCAATTTTGCTCAGGTTATATCACATCACAGTATCACGAAAAAATAATAAAATCCACTTGTCAGTTAATTGGTAAGTGATTAGTGATTGCCATCAACTGACATGCAAAGAAAAGAATCCCCAACTAAAAGCGACCACAAATTAAAAAAAAAAAGAAATAAACTCCAAAATCGAGAAAATAGTATAAAACTAACGTTGCAGAAGGCTATCCTCGCACTCATCCGTTCGTCCAATCGCTTCTTCATCGCTCGTGTCCAAGTTTCGAATTCGTGCGGGAATATGTGGCCTTCTGCAACTTTTATTTTAATATACTATTATCGGCTCCTTCTGATCGTTTGAAAAAAGTACGCTTTAAAGAGAAGAGTTATTACCAGTTATCACAACTGTATAGGTCATAAATAAATCCTGTAATATGGGTAATTTTCAATCCTTGCCATTTATTGCCGTTAATATCAACTTCCATAACTTTTACTCGAAACACCATTTGAATGAGAATGCACTTGTGAAAATGGGTTTAAAATCCGATATATTTTGTTTTTTAATCACAAAGTATTTGGTGAGGTTTAATTAGAGATAAAGCACATTGCATTGTATTTATGTAAAAATTTGCAAAATACCCTGTCCGAGTAAGACCAAAGAGCCCAAAAAAAAAGTCAAGTCTGGAATACTAAGCAACTTCAAGTTAGGTTTTATCACTTTCGGCCTTATTCGTTATTCACCCTTGCGCTTTGTTTTTGCAACCCAAAATAATCTAGTGCGGCCAAGTTTTTTCCCCTTTTCCAGCTTTCCAATTTTCTTTTTTTCCGTTCAACGCTGTTGCCGATATGATCTGAAAGGTAGGTTTTTATTGCTGCGAAACTTCCGAAGCTGTAATTAAAAAAAACTCCTAATTTCATTTTGGGATAGTTTGGAAAGAAATTGAGGTCAGGAAAAATGTGTTGTAATCTATCCCCGCTTTAGTCATTTCCTTGATTAATAGAACTGCTTTATATAAAAAATTCGGTAGCTATTCAAGCTACAAATTATAAAGCAATAGCTAGTAGATTGAGGTTAAATTTGGTTATCCAACCATAAAAAGCATGCACTAGAGTTTCGCAGAAATAACTAAATAATAAATGTATCGTTCTAAATGTATTTTCTGTAATTTTCAGTTTTTGCTCCTGCAGCGGTATATAGTTTTCAGCATGATCAACATTTTTTCACTCTAGAAGGTCGGCGTTTATCGTTTGGCAGCTGATTTATTGGTTCTGGAGTTTCTACTAGATATATTCAAAAGGCTTGCAATAATTTAAAGTTTAAATTATTGCAAGCATTTTGATACTTGGCTCAAATTTTAAACCAGTGAAAGTGAATGGTATTATAAATTCTCATTTCCCAAAAGAACAGTTACAAGAAATCTTGGGAATAGCTGTTCTATGTGTAGTTTGTTTTTTTTTTCGAAGAAGTATGCCCTTATGAGGCATACAGGTTGTTCGTACAATAGAGAATGATTTGAATAGAAAATTTCTTTTAATTATTGAGTATTCGGGTTTCTTCATTTTAAAGCAAGATAAATCGTTCGCGGTGGTCTTTCCGGTTCACCGTTTCCTTGATGATTATGTGTTGACCTCATCGTTGACCTAGTGGAGGCATTTCCCGTGCAGTGTGAAAAGGACTTTTTTTACGAGTGTGGGTAAAGTTACTACTTTGCGCAGACTTTTGCGTACGCAAAGAAACCCTTTCCCAAAAGTGTGCGCAAAGTTACTACTTTGCGCACACTATGCGGGAATTTTTTTTACCCGCACATTTTTTTTTCTGGTATCCATAATAAAATCCGGGGGCCCCCTATTTGGGGGGGCGGAGCCCCGTGGGAGGCCTCTTTTGGGGGGCCTAGCCCCGCGGGGGCCCTTTTTAGGATTCTAAGCCCCGCGGGAGCCCTATATTTGGGGGCCCCGGCCCCATGGGACCCTTTTTTTTTGGGGGCAAAGCCCCGCGGAGAGGGGGCCGAAAAAATGTTTTTGCCGATTTAGATATACCTTGTTAGTTATAGCAAGTTGTTGTTTTTGATGCCTATAAAAATTAAAATTTGAAAAAGAAGTATAGTTATCTCACTCATAGAAAAAATATTGTTCCTAACACATGCGCAAAGTAGTTTTCCCGCACTTAAAGCTTATCCGAACTCCGCTTCGCGTCGTTCGTCTAACTGCTTTCGCGTGCGGGAAAACATATTTTTGCGCACTGATCAGGAAAACTACTATAACTCATTTGACATAAAATATTGAACCCTATACAGGGTCAATCTGAGAGTGAGGTTTTTTTCAACAGGATATACATATATCTTACCAAAATAAGTTGTTCGGCAAAACATTTATTACATAAGAAATTTTAAATAACCGAGGTACAGGTATATTGAGGTTTGAAAAAGGCTTCCACTATAAAAGATTTTGTTTACATTTTCTCAAGGAAATGAAGCATAATGCGGCGTTGACATTATTTAAGTGAATCGATCAAGTCAATTAAATTCAAGTGATTTGCCAGTGAATTGAATATCTAAACCCCTTTATTCATGTCACTTGATCGCGTCAATTGAATGGCTTCTCAGATGGAACATGTTCAACTTTTGTAAACGCCCCATTATTCTCCCTAAGAATACGAATTATGCGTACGTCAGACAAATGGGGATAATTTTGAACAAATTTTGTGATAATTTATATCATATTTTTTCTAATAAATCTTAGATTATAAAAATTATATTTTTAATGTACAAAACCTTACAATACCTCTACCTCCGTTATCTTAAAAAAAATTTGTGCAACCATCCGCAAAATGAGCTTTCGCGGCCGCCACACCTCATGTGCAAAATATGTCAAATTATACAGTTTTTCTGTAACTTTACATAATTTTTATAGTTGCTCAAAAAATAGTGTGTATACCATAACCGCGCAGCGTCCTCGAGATTATCTAGCCTTGGCCGCAAGCGGCTTCGGCGATAACTTGTTCCTACGTACGCTAAAACGACATTTCGCGGCCTTGGTATACAAATAACCATATAGCTATTTTACAGTGTGTCCACTCAAGTTCGCAGCATGTGGAAAACTTTTTTATTTTCAATTTTACGAAAAAAAGTTATTTCTCATAAAAGTTGCTGCTTCTTGAAAAAATAATATTTAACTCTTCAAACTTGAAATAGCATGTTTGTACAGGGTAGTCAGAACATAGAAAAATCTACAGGGTGTTTCCTAAGAAGGTACGGTTCGTACTTCAGGATGTGATTCTTTATAATATTTTAAGAAAAAAAGTTCCCATAAACATGTGTCCGCAAATGCGTTATTTCTGAGATACAGGGTGTGAAAGTTTTTAAAAAAATTTTTTATTTATAGGTCAAAAACCCGTTTTTCGATTTTCGATAATTGACTCAAAAGATACCTTTTGTTATTATAAAGAAATCTGCCAAGTTTATTGAAAATCGAGAAAGGGGTTTTCAAGCTATAAATAAAAAAACGATTTTTCTTAGAAATTACGCATTTCCAGACACATGTTTATTGGAACTTTTTTTCTTAAAATATTGTAAGGAATGACCTCCTGAAGTTACGAACCGTAGTTAGGAATCACCCTATATTCATCACCAGTTACGAAAAGTAAAATTTCTCGCAACTGGTGATGAAAAGTAAATTTCACCATCAGTTGCGAAAAAGACAGAAATAAAATTTGTGATAATTTTAACGCTAAACTACTTGAAGTATTGTTATTATATTCTTCGAAGGTACATACATATGGAAATTTAATTTGACAATGAACTAAATTTGACATAGGGCAAAATCATACTTGCTTTTTGACTTCTTTGGAATAATCCATTGTAGATAAAGCAGATTGAGCCGACTCCTCAATGTCACTCGGTACGTCGCTTCCTGAATTGATGGACATTAGAATCTAATAATAATTATTCTTTTAATCTATAAAGTTTGAGTGGTTTATATAAGAACAATATTAATTATTATTTATTTTTTATACAAGACGATAAAATGGTAGTTTATCGTTGACCGGAAAAGTTAATGCACGAGCGGAAGCGCGAGTGAATTAATTCCGGGAGACGATAATGGCATTTTATCGTCGTGTGTAAAACAATTTTTTTTCCATAGGCTAATTATGGACGCCTGGAGTAAAAAATATTTAGAAATTATTTGAGTCGAACACTTTTGCTTAAGTAGAAATTCGTTTGACAAATAAATAAAAGACAAAATAGGTATGTATATATTTTTGACAAAATAAACGTCTTTATCTATCCTTGCTGTTAAAGTATCATTTAATCTACCCTTGCGGTTAAAGTACTACTTTATCTACTATTTTTAGTAGATTAAAGGCTACTTTACCAGTAGCTATGGATTTTTTTTGTACTTTTTCAAAAATTAGAGACGCAGATTTGACACCTCTATGCTTGACACTATTGCTTCTGTAGCAACGAAAAACGAAATACTTAACAAATAAACATCTTTGAACTCACCTGACGCTTGACAATTAGTCATAATTATTCGAAGTATGTTTTTTATATTTTTAACTTGAATTAAACAGGATCACATGGTCAAAATTAGAAAAAATATTGTGTGAAACACGTTGGGAAACACTATTACTTGTAACTCTCTTCCTTTTGAGGAACGCGCTTCGCTCATTCCGCAGAAATCAGTTCGTTACGAAAAATAGTGCTTTTCCCAACTGGTTGCACAAATAACTATTAAATCACTGAGGTGATAAACGTCTACTTACCTTTATTGTTATGCGTTCAATAATGTCATTTTTACACGTCAAAATGAGATAAAACTTATTTAAAATGAACACATTGAAAAATATTGTACGTGTTACCTTATTTTTATTAAAAGAAAATATGGTCTACGTCAGGGACGTAGGAAGTCAAAACCGGGCCCTGGTGCAAGACTAGAGCACAGCGGTGCCCCTTCACCATGGGCATGGGAAGGTTAAAATTCAAACCGGGGGGTGGGGGGTATTATGGGCCAAATGGCGCATGGCAAATTCGTAGGCGAGAAATTTTTGGAGGGTTAACAGACGATAACTATTTTTGTAACAAGTACCTAAAATAAGGTTTTTCGGCAACTCTCCTGAAAGTACATACTTTCCGAACGCGTTTTACTTAAGAAAGTAAGCATCTCTCAGCCTAGGCCGAGAAGTGATTACTTAGGCCAAGAAGTGATAACTTTTCGGCCTAGTCTGGACTCCTCACGTAATATATTATTCTAGTCTAAAGAACTCCAAAAATTGATTAAACTCCGTTGACAAAAATGTGAAGTAAATATGACATTCTGACCTGATCCGAAAATGGAGCATTTTAAGGCCTAGGCCAGAAATGGAGCATTTTACGGACTGAAATGGGTCCGTAAAATAGACATTTTTGAGAACTAATACTTGACTGAGATTAACAATTGACAATATTGACACGAGTACTAGGAGTCAGAGAGCTGACTGAAAAGAAATCTCTGTAGAGATCCATATTACAGTTTTCTGTAATTTCGTATTCTTGGCACTGAGGTGACGGTGGAATAATAAATTTTCTGGATTTTTGATTTATCGAATTTATTAAAGATTTATCCTTACTTAACTTTTTTCACCGGCATGTTTAAAAAATGTATAGGTAATCGTTACTATAACAACAATAATTATTGTTAGTCAGTTTTGAATTAGTAATCCGTATGCAAGTTTGTGAAGCAATATAGTGCTATACTTACATCAAAATTTTCGGAAAAATATGTAGATTACGAATATCATTGGGGCGTAACCTGTAGGGGTGGCAGAAGGGAAAAAATACCCCTAAACCACCCCTATGTAAAAAAAATGTTTTAGCTGCAACAAGATAGTAGAAAATGCTTCCATTTAATATAGGGAATTACTGAAAATTTAAAAAAAAAATAGTTATTTTTGTATCTAGTGCGCGAAATGCCATTTTGGTGAACGAGAACGAAAGTTTTTTGTGTTCATCAAAAACATTTCGCGCACAACGTTTTTTCTACAGACAGAGTTGAAATAATTTCGAGTAATATCAAAATCAAATAATTCAAGGAAATTCTATTTCAGAACAGCCTGTTAAATGGTTGCTACGGAAAAAAAATTAATAAATAATGACACACCATGCACCATGACATACTGCTTGTCAAAGTTTTTTCCCAAGGTCTGACCCATGCATGTGCAACTCTTGTGGCGCAATTTGTTCCGCTAAAAGCTTGCGACTACAGACGGCAGAGGCGCTGTCGTCGAATGCTGTGTTTATACATAAAAAGTCCAGATTATTGTTTATTTGTTTTAAAAAGCTTCCAACAATAGAAAAAAAAGTCGTGTACTTCGCTAACATATAATTGCCAGTAGTATATGATTTGAAATTACATTTCTTTTTCAAAACAAATATCCCATGCTTTTGACATGTGGCAGCGTCGCTTTACTTTTACTTTTTCATCATATTTTGACAAATTTTGACATATTCCATAATAATCAGAGATTGAAAATTTTCTCCGTTCAAAGCAAAATGGTTTTATCTTGTTGTGTGGCAATATGTGAAAGCCGAGGGAACAGAGTAAAAATTCATCGAATTCCCAAAAATGATGAACAGGTTTGTTTCAATCCCTACATTATACCAAAATCGGGATTTTACCTCCTGTAATTTTACCACTGTAACTTTCTTTCTTTTTAGGTGTTTATTTTATGCCTGCAAAACGTTTACAATCAAAAAATCTTATTCATTGTAGGTACCTATCATTGATTGGATTGATATCATACTGTAGTTAATAAAGTTTTTTGGATTAAAGTTTTTTGGATTAATTTTCTCCGCTTTTCCATCCATAGACGCGTTTCGACCTATATCAGGTCTCATCAGTATGGCTAGAAAAAGCGAAGAAAACCAATCCAATTTTTCGCTCTTCGAGTAGTTAATAAAGTAATTCAAAATTGTTATTTTTGTATTTAATACATGGATTGATTAGTATGTAACTCTTCGGTATGTGATCAAGAGACTGTTTATCATAATTTTATTTCCACTAGAAACATTATTAAATTGTTCAGTGCTAGTGGCAATGAAAAATGATGAACTGATCCTAAAGAAAAAAAATTAAATTTAAAAAGGAGCGCTTCCCGCGCTCTCAAGTTGCTGACTACCCACGCGAGAGGGCGCTGTAATCAGGAACAAAATGTTTGTATTGAGTTGCCTATTTATAAAATAGGTTCGAGAGAGTTTTGTATCCCTTATCCATGGTCTGACCGACGCGGCATCATTTCGACAAAAATGTTGATAAGAAATAGAAATTGTAGAAGAATTTTTAGTTCCCAATATAATAATACAGCTAGTTCTGCAATTGCAGCCAACCTTTTGACCGAAAAATCGAAAAATTATGTTTGCACAAAACCGTCAAAAAAGTGAGTGAAACCCTAATTCTAATGTATTTCGAGGGTGAATCGAAAAAGTTCAATATCCTGCTCTTATTCAGTTTATATGAGGCAGAAAATATGAGGTAAATTTTCGTCCATTTATGTATTTTTGAAATATCGCCTCTGAGCGTGCACGAAGTATTTCGTGCCCTAGTGCGCGAAATATTTCGTGCACGTCGTTAAGGTAAATAAAACCAATGTGGCATTTTTCGAACAGAAATGAGTGTGAAAATGTCATAATTTTTTGACGTCTGTAGAAAAAAATATTTTTTCTACAACTTTCAAAAAATGATGAGGTTTGCACACTCATGACAGTTTGCGAAGTGACACTTTTTTCCCAGGTATTGATTTTTTAACGTTCCCATGACACCAGTGTGCGAACTAGCTATTTCGCACCCTAGTGCGCGAAATAGCTAGTTCGCACACTGGTGTCATGGTGACACATACCTGTCAGGATGCCAAAAAATAATTAAAATTCACCTGCCTTTGCTTGGAAATGCAATTTTGGCTTCGAGTGATCGATATTTAAATGGAGTTGTAGAAAAAATATTGTTTGCTTACTCGGGCGCGAAATACTTTTTCGCGCACTAGATACAAAAATAACTATTTTCTACAACTGTCAAAAAATGATGATGTTCGCACACTCATGACAGTTTGCGAAGTGACACTTTTTTTCCCAGGTATCGATTTTTTAACGTTCCCATGACACCAGTGCGCGAACTAGCTATTTCGCACCCTAGTGCGTGAAATAGCTAGTTCGCACACTGGTGTCATGGTGACACATACCTGTCAGGAATCCAAAAATAATTAAAATTCACCTACCTTTGATTGGAAATACAATTTTGGCTTCGAATGATCGATATTTAAATGGAGTTGCGGCAGCAAAAGTACTTTTAGTGCCGCTCGTACTTTTACTGCCGCTCAACCATTCACTTGCCCCCGAGCTTACCCCATTCGTTTGGAGAAAAAATAGCGTGTTGCATACGGAGTAGAAGCACTTTTTGTGCTTCAGCAGTATTGCGAGCCTCACTACGTTCGGCTCGCAAACCTACCGCTTCAGCACAAAAAAGTAAAGCTTCTACTCCTAATACAACAATATACTATTGTTAACTTCTGTCAAGATGTCGGAAATTTGATTTCCAGCGGGTTAACACCTGTCGAGGTGGTAGAAATTTAATTTCTATGCTGCTTGGCATCCCCAGCGGCAGCAAAATTACTTAAAGTGCCGCTCGTACTTTTACTGCCGCTCAACGATCCACTTGCCCCCGAGTTTCCCCATTCGTTTGGAGAAAAAATAGCGTGTTGCATACAGAGTAGAAGCACTTTTTTGTGCTTCAGCAGTATTGCAAGCCTCACTACGTTCGGCTCGCAAACCTACCGCTTCAGCACAAAAAAGTTAATCTTCTACTCCTAGTACAACAATATACTATTTTCAGGTGCGCAGGAAAGACTACACATAATCGGTTCTAATTCCAATCCATCAGTGCCAAATTTCCAAACGTAATTTGTTAGAGGTGGTAAATTGAGGTAAGCCTGTGTATCTCGATTCCATTCAATGCACTGAGTGGCATCGCTCTACTGTCATTTACAAGGCTGATCGAGTGGGGGGCATATTTTCGGTCGAAACTTGCCTCTGCGAAAACAACCACCATCTCAATTCTGCTAGGCTTTTCACGCTTTTCTTGGACGGTGAATAAATTGAACAAATAAACAACTCAATCTGCTTCATATCAGAGTTACTTAACGTTTCACTTTTGCCCAAAGATGCCAAAGCCTGAAGCATGGATGGAGTTGCCCCCAAAAACTAATTTTACCTTTTCCTTTGAAACTTCCTGTGATATCGGCACCCGAGAAGCTTGGTTGAAGCTTCCAATTGCTGGGCATTAAACTTTTTCTCCATTCGTACCAAATATATTTTTTTTAAATTCTTTTGTAACATTCAAGGTGCCATTTCACTTTCATGTTTTTTATTTTATCCGATGTAAACTGGTCTGCTGTTAAAGTAAGGATCGGTACATCTTGCTAATGTTTCGGATCCCATTTGTTGATTTTCACCAGAGTTTCAGCAAGGGTGTTGAGGCAATCTGCGATGGAGCTTTCACGAATCACGAAGTCTTTATGAGTACACAAACAACACTTATCACTACTCAAGGTTTTTTAACACTTAGTTTCTTAATAGCTTCCATTTTTAGCTATTGTTGCGACGTAATCTGAAACACAAAAAATCATGTGCAGCGCTGTACACATGGTAGAAGTGAAGAATTATCGCTTCGTATTGAGTGTATACGTCGACATTGATACATCGCTTGTATTTAGGATATAGCTCGAACGAAATGGGCCTGAAGGTAACGCATCTTTCAAATCACTCTCCATTATCGTCCAAATATTAGATCGCCGCCTAAGAAGTTACATTTCAGATGTTTGGGCGGCCACGATTTCATAATATTATCACATTACTATATTTGCATGTTGCATGACTATTGTTGTTAGTTGCAACAGTTAATTTAGTATATGCTTGAAAGAAGCTGTGTTATGAAATCATCCCCCGATCAGGGGATGGTCTCGTAATATTTTTAAACATCTCATCGACGTTGCCTGAAACAAAAGTGGTGAATACTATGAAATCCATTTATATTGAAGGAAATATGTTTTTGAATAATATACGTAGTATAGGTACTTCCCTACTGCATAAGGGTGGTTCTCACCCTTCTGCCGCCATTGCGAGATACGCCCCATTAAAATTTTTAATCTACACATTTTCCTGAAAATTTTAAGGTATCGCATGATATTGCTTCACCAAGTTGCACACGGGATATGATATTTGTACAATAGGCTCGTACAGCATATTTTTTTTATTACATATTCTAAAAGAGCGTGTTGAGTTTAGCAGTTATGCAAAATTTCATAATTTTCTGAGCCCTTGTTCATATTTAAATAAATTATCAAAGTACTCCAAATTTGAAACACGCGGTGACGTCACTGCATCTCTCACGTCGGTCGTCGCGATGCTGGTACGTCAGTCACTTCGACAATACGGGCATTGTTTTGACAAATTTTGGTTTGGCATCGTTTAGACAAATTTTAGTTTGCCATTTTATGTATCTGGTAGAGGTTTGATATTTTTCTTTCAAATCACATTTCGTATATTTTAATAATTCCCTGAGTTTCAATATTTTATAAGCACAATTATGGAAGTAGCATGCAAAAAGAAAATTTTCAAATATTGTATAGTTTCGCAAACTGTGTGCCAAACTGTCAATAGAAAGTCAGTTAACATTGCGTTATGCAAAACCGTGTATGACGGCCTTTAGCCTGTCTCGACTTGAGAGATGCTATGACGTCACAGCAATGAATTCCCGAGGCATAACTGTTTTAATATCAAAAAACGCGTATCTTTTCTAATATTTATCCAATTGAGCTGAAATTTTTCTTATGTGCTACATGTGAGTAATACTCCATAAAAATGTGAAAAACCGCGTTACATTTTTTTTATTGAACGAGCGTATTCAAAACTGACTATGTTGGACGAATACGGATGATAATACTGGTAAAATAATCTATCTTTATAATTAGAGTCCGGATTAAAAAGCATAAAAAAACTAAATAGTTTATTCCTTTCAAGAGTTAAGAACACTAGAGCTACTCGCTCCGGTGTTAGTCGAACCCGATTTGGAAGAAACAGATGCGCTGTTTCTCCTGCATTTAAATGGTTTTGTTCAGGCTTGAGCACTTCAGGTGCAACAAACACTTTTGGAAAGGAATGAATAAGCGCGTAACGCCCCAGAGCTGTTCCGGACCTCCTCCTAGGTATGAAAGGCATACAGCTGCTGACTAAAATGTGCCATAGTAAAGTTCTGTCTTCCGTCACTTAAAATGTTTTTGTAGTCGGGAAAACTTCTTTTCACATCAACACTTGTTATAGGCGCATATTTAAATATTACAACCACATCTGGGTTCATTTGTTACTCGTCAGTACTTCCTTCCTGCAACTAGTACCATCTATTTTTGGGCTGGTGTTTCACGCGTATTATCGATTTTCAAAAGAGGAAACATAGCGGCGCGGAAACTTTTTTGCCTAATTTTCAAGCTCAATATTTTTGGAACCAGACCAAATATCGACCTCCGGTTTTCACGGGTTGACAGATTGACTTTTTGTGAAAAAAATTGCTATATGGAAACCCCTGGAAGTCGATATTTTGTTTCTAAAAGTATCGAGTTGGAAAGTTATGCGAAATCTTCCTTTTGCTCGAAAGGCGAAAGCAATTGTTCAGCAGTTTACTTTTGCAGTACAAAAAATCCTAAAAAAGCTGTAAATAAGCACAAACCTTGACATAAGCATAAAATTTGAAAAAAAGCAAAATAAGCTTAAAACAGTGCATTTTCGACAACTTTTTCGTTTAATTCGTCAATATTTTGTGTTGTCTTATATTTGCTTGTAGGCCAAGGCACTTAGCGAAATAACAGCCATATTTTAACATAAAAATTAACAGCAAACTATCGATGCAATATTGTTAAGGATCATTTATAGATGCTAAAAATCAAAAATGCAACATCTAATTACTTTTAGGGGATTTTATAAACAATATTTAGTGCAAAAATAGGTTTTTTTTTGTTTATTTCACAGTATTTCGAAAACTAATGATCGGATGGTTTTGCTACTGTGGCAATAGTTTTAGAGCATTGAACGAGCTTTACAATGAGCTATCATACAACCCTGTAGGTCTTTTAGTCTTCGAGAAATGATTTTTTTCCCCCCAAAAAAGCGATTTTCGTAAAAAATTTCTAACTTTTTTAATTTTTATTCTAGACAAATAATTTTTTACACATACATAGTAGATGAGGCAGGCTTTATTGAGCCCAAATTTGGGCCCGGTCCGATGGGTCTTTTCGGCATATTACCCTTGTCACGTAAAATGGGGTTGTTTCTAAAGCAGTCTGTCGAATTGAGGATAATTTTTTTTTAATTTATTTTGAAAAATCCACTGATAAGTCCAAGTGCCAAACTATCGATCCTCTATCTCAGATTTTCCATTTAATTTTTTTATCGCAAGTAAAACGGCTTCGAACATGACTATATAATGCCTTGAAATCCGGACTCTATAATTAATATAACATTTTTATTTTTTTGGTTATCTCTATGATGAAATTTCCTGGATTATACAACTCACTGTACATTATTCCCATATGACGCGAGAGGCTTAACAAGTGATAAGCCTTTTGGGATTATCGCGCTTGGTGGTAACTTGTTAATAATAATAATAAAAATTAATTAAGTAATAAAGTTTGGTTCGTTGTATAACCTTTTCAATACCACTCGATGTTTCAGGATCACCTACTACTTTTACCTGACACTCAACGCGTTACCAGCAACACCACTGAGTCATGGTGTTGCTGCGTAATGCGTTTCGTGACAGGTAAAAGTATTATCCGGTAATCCCGAAACCTCTTGTGGTATTACATTCGATTATACAACTCACTGTACATTATTCCCATATGACACGAGAGGCTTAATAGGTGATAAGCCTTTTGGGATTATCGCGCTTGGTGGCAAGAGATGAAACAAAACTTTTTCTATAATGGATTTTGCTATAAATATTGCCACCAAGCGCGATAATCCCAAAAGTCTTATCACTTATTAAGCCTCTCGTGTCATATGGGAATAATATACAGCGTATTAAAGTTTAGTTCGTTGTATAACCTTTTGAATACCACTCGATGTTTCAGGATTACCTAATACTTTCACCTGACACTCAACGCGTTACCAGCATCACAACTCCTCCTTCGGAGTCGTGGTGTTGCTGCGTAACGCGTTTCGTGAGAGGTTATAGTATATTTGAATGGCGATTGAAGGAAATGACTAGCAAGGAAGGGTATAACTCTGAGCGCGAGACGTTGTTTTTAGTTATAAATAGGTTTTCTGACAGATTTGCATTTTGCATTTTTTTTCAGCAATTAATGTGCTAGAAGATATTATTAATGGAGACGCAATCAAAGCTTACAGTTTATAATCAGAGAAGTCTTCCAGAAAGTATCTACAAGCAATTTTTCTTGTCGTGAAAATAATTTTTTAGAACAAATAATTCCACTGTTGTTACGCTATGAGGCCGATAAATAGCATATAGCGTCCAAGGCTGTTCTTTGCAGTTATCGGCCGTGTTCCGTTATGCAGATATCTTTCAATATGACAAAAAATCACTCTCCTATAGGGTTACGTGTCTTAACTCCCGCGCGGGAGTTAGGGATTTCATAACTACCGCATTTACCTTGGATGGTACACCTTTGAGAAAAAATAGAAATTTTGGGTTATGGTTTATTCCTTTATAGAAATGGACAAAATAGAGTTAATTCCGTAGGAAATAAAATTATCTATGTACCACGGGAATTATCAGGTGTTAATCCCCATAGGCAATTGGTATCCCTCTGGCCCTGGCCAAAGGCCCTCGGGACACAAACTTTGCCCTGGGGTAATAATACCATCATATATCCCTTGAAACATAAATGACTATAACGGCCGACGGATAAATAACGACCGGCGGTCGATAAATATACCTACCTTTTCGATCATGTTATAGTAAGATAACTTCAGAAAATCAATTTTTGTTGTTTATGGCTTGACTTGATAAGTGACGTTTTATAAATGAGTGAAAAATTATTAGTAGATTATACCACGGAGTCAATAATGACAGCTATTATTCCCGAGGAATATTTACGAACTGAGCCACGTTAGCCACGAGGGAGTAACATTCCGAGGGAATAATAGCCATTATTTTTGAGTAGTATACTCTACTTTATTTACTACAAATTAATAACATCACAATACAAATTCACACGCACTACACATTAATCTCGCTACTCATCATTATTCCCTGGGGATGACATTAGTCGGAAATAATAGTAGATTATACCACGAGTCAATAATTATAGCTATTATTCCCGAGGAATATTTACGAACTGAGCCGCGTTAGCGGCGAGGGAGTAATATTCCGAGTATTTCCGAGGGAATAATAGCCATTATTGCGAGTAGTATACTCTACTTTATTCACGACAAATAAATTTATTTGAGATTTTTATTGAACAAATTTCATCCATCACAATTTTCAATAGAAATCCACAAGCACTACACGTTTGACACTGACACTTTTGAGGAATAATAACCATTAATCCCGCTACTCGTAATTATTCCTCGGGGGGAATAACAGATTGTCATTATACTGTCCAAAATCATAAGTTCGGGGGACAAACCGAAAAACTTCAAACGCAACACAAACCACCATTATGAAAAAAAAAAAAAAAAAAAAAAACAAATTTGGCTTCCTGAACTACATGAATATTTTTCTGTGTAATTAGGAAGCCAAATTTGTTTTTTTTTTTTTTTTTTTTTTCATAATGGTGGTTTGTGTTGCGTTTGAAGTTTTTCGGTTGTCACCTTGAACCTTATGATTTTGGCAGTATATTGACATAATATGTTATTCCCCCAGGGAATAATTACGAGTAGCGGGATTACTGGTTATTATTGCTCAAAAGTGTCAGTGTCAAACGTGTAGTGCTTGTGGATTTGTATTGAGAATTGAGATGGATGAAATTTGTTCATTAAAAATCTCAAATAAATTAATTTGTCGTGAATAATGGCTATTATTCCCTCGGAATGTTACTCCCTCGCCACTACCGCGGCTCAGTTCGTAAATATTCCTCGGGAATAATAGCTATCATCATTGACTCATAGTATAATCTACTATTATCTACAAGCGTTTGGTTATGACGTTTTAACATAACCATTTTTGTAGTATTTGAGTTATGCCATGAGACTCATAACACAACTAGTGGTGTTATGGACTAGGTAATGAATTCATAACACAACTAGTGGTGTTATGGGCTAGGTTATGAATCTATAACACAAATATTTTTGTTGATTTGACAAATGTCAAAGTTAATCCTGTAAAGGTAAAATGAAGGTAGACAACTACTAATGAACGAAAATAAGTCAAAAAACATTCCTATTTTTCGCCTTGTAGATAAAACTTTGTACATCACACGTGAGTTTAAACATGACTACAGAACTCGTGTGATTAGAACGACTCGGTCTACGACTTCGTCGTACAAAAAAGTATGTTTATATTATCAGCCGGCCTGCATTTAGTCAGGGAGCACGTGTCAGGAACCGCTTGAGTACAAGATTATATTGATTTGAAATTATTCGGTTCAAATTGTTGTAAATAATGCTTAAAATTATTTGCAATTTTCTGAAAAGATCTTTCTAATATTAAATGCAAGAAATTAAGTATTATAATACTAATACGCAAAATGAATTTAATAGATGCTCTTGGACTATATTTATTCTCAACCCTTATCTATACAGTTTTTGCTGCGGTTTTTGTTTATCCCGGCATCGCAGACAGAAAAATTATTTTTTGTAGGAATCTCGATTATCTGTGGCGGCGACTATAACTATAATAACACCATCGTCAAAAGCATAGTCACATATTGTAGTTCAGAGGTCTTGCCACCAAAGTACAGAACTGCAAAAATGAACTCTACCAGACCCAAGGCGAAAATGGACTTTTGGAGGAAAGCGAAATGAAAAGAATAACAAACTAGAAAATTGAAGAAATTATGAACGTAAGACACGCAGTAATAGATGATATCAGGTAACACAAGACACACAACTGATTTGGTTTGGAAATGTCCAAAGAATGGTAGATACCAGAATACCTGGCAAATCATTGAGTGGAAGCCATGACGAAGTGGAGCAGATGAGGTAGTAAGAGACAGAGGCATGGAGGAGGAAGACGGGATTGACAGAAATGGTTGAAGTTCTGGAATCGGAAGAAGTAGAACGTTATAGACCGATAATTATATATTATGTTATAAAGAAACAATTTGAAGTCACTCAAAAATAGAACTCGTAGAAAAATGATTTTAAAAATGTCTCACAAAAATATTGACAAGGGGCATCGCTAATCATCATCATCATTATCATCGTCAGCTCATTTTTTTCACTGCTGGACAAGAGCCTCTCTTAAATTTTGCTACTTTTTTCTTTTCCGTCCCGGAAAATCAATATCCAGTTTTCAACGACTTTATTTTAGTCTTCCGTCTAGTGAGGGGGTAGCCTCTAATTCTGAATGCGACTGATTTTGGACGCCATGAGGTCAACAGTTTTTTTTTACCCAAATATTTATAAATGACTAAGCTTGGCTCTAACTTGAATTTGAATGAAAATCGTTTTAAAACAGTCAAGCTTTGAACCGGACACAAACTTCTATGCACAAGTTTACAGCAATGGTATAATTGTTCAGAATTATGTAACGGATTCAAATAAAAAGGAAAGACGATTCAAACTAAGCAACAAATAGAATATATCCCAAAAAAAAAATACGACCCAGGAAAATCAACACACAAGCACAACTGAATTTGAAATGTAACATTTAAAACCCTTTGGCTCGTGGAAACAAATCCACATGCCAGTTGAAAGTTATTTTGGACTTATCTGAATGGAGTATCTATAGGCATTATTTTATTAGATTGAAGTGTGTTTGTATCTGCTATCTTTCAAAATGTTCTTCACGTAGTTTTATATTTCTCGTTAAAAATCATCAAAGCATCTAACAAAAGATAATTCTGAACAAAAACCTTTTGTCAAAACTAACCAGGCAAGTTGGGCGTTTATGACGCAAGATGTTAAAATTAAAGATAAAACCAACTTATTGACAGCCGAGGCGAAAACTTTGTTGATGAATAAAATAAACCGTGAAGTATATAACTTTCACGAAGTCCTTTCTTAAACAAAAGCAAAATAAACCATAACAATTTCGCGTTTAATGATCATCTTATCTTGTAATTAGAAGACACTCTGGAGATACGCTTTCACTTTTATGAGCTTCTGAAATTTGGCCAAGGTATGGAGGTTTTATAACTTTCAGTTTATTATCTCTAAACAGGGACTTTGTTATTAACGGCCTTTTGGTGCCTAGTCTAAGTCGTTGGATAATATATTCTATGTACGACCCATACTGTAAGAGCTTATCACATAACTCATTTTAGGCTGTTTGAGTTACTTACGTAATAAGTTGTATTATCGTACTAGGCCGTACATAAAATGTTGTATATCACACGTACGGTAACGCTCATTACAGCACTCGTGTGGTTATCATGACTCGGTCTTCGACCTCGTCTCGTCTACCTCCAATAGAAATATCTTCGTCTTTTATAGATATCTTTTCTTGTTATGATATTTCCTGCTCAACATAAAGTTGAGGTGTTACTTTCTGATGGGTTTGCTTCTAATTTTGTTCTATCATCAGATTTATTGGAACAAATTTTACTCGAACAAAAAGAAAAAAGAGATAAATTTCTTCAAATTTCATTAACTGGATATTTAACAATCTTATACGTTTTTCTTAATTTATAAACATTGAAAATTACATCCCGTCAAGAATAACCTTACAGAACCACAGGAAATCCGTGTAATTACCTTTATAATTTCCGTATATTGCACTAAGTTTCACCCCGAGAAAAAAAATGTTCGCAATAAACCAAATTTAGACACAGAGCACAAGCTAAATAAGCAATTATATGGGGACCTTTCGCTTGCTTCATATTTATATTTCCCAATAAAGAAAAAAAAAACTTGGGGGAGATTCAAATGCAGCGGGTAAATGCAATTCTTAAAATTGCTGGGGTTGGATTCAATTAAGAACTCAAATTACATGTCAGGAGCATTCTTGGCATTAATATAGTACTCTATAAATGTTAAAGTTTCTGCTATCAGGTAAGACGATATTGAGCTTGGGAAAGTTTGAAAAGGGCAAAACTTTAATGGAAAGTAAACATCTGTTGAAAATTGAACTTTGAGGAGAGAATCATAATTCAACTTCAAATCATATCACCAATAATAATTAATAAAATTACGTTGTCGAAAAAAAAAAGTTTTCCAAAATCTTAGTTGAAATTTTCCTTCCACGTTTTTTTGATAGAAATGTTTCAAACCTATTCTTCAATCGTAATGAAAACTTATCTACCCTAGAACACATTCACTTACACAAAAAACATAACAGGGACGATTGCTTGTTTGCTAGGACCGTTATTCGAATTTTCACGATAAATTTCAAGCCATCTTTGAAGAGGTTAAAAATAATATTTTTTTTCGACGCAATTTTCCTGTCGCAATAAATGTCCCACAATAAATCGTCTGTTACGATATTCTGTCACATTCTAAGAACAAAAAACTGAATACAGATTTTTTCTGATTGTGCAATTAAATATTTGATCATCAGAGTAGAATAATTGAGCAATGGACATTTCAATGAGGTATGTCTAATACACAACAGCTGATATTTCAACACTTACGCGTGTGTCTTCGGAGTTACAAAAAGTTGAAGTTTTTGGCATTGCATCCCTTCTGAGAATGGGATCTTGTCGGATAGTATTAGTCCAGGCCCTTGCATGTCTCATGTTCAGCCCTCTATGAACCCATTGTCTCAAATCGTTGAGCCTGACTGAAGCCTTTCAGGCCCGTACCTTCACAAAGGGATGAAGAGGCATTATTCCCAGTATAGCCTCCATTGCCAGAGTGGGGGAGGTTCTAAAGGCTCCAATTGTTCCCATGCACGCAAGTCGTTGGGGCTTGTCCAGCTTTGCCCTCTAGGTGCATTTGCTAGTCCTGTTCCGCCAAGCTAAGGTGCATCCGATGGATCTTCTACAGGCCCAAAGACTAGCAGTGGCCCTCTGGACGACCCTGCTGGTGCGATCTTTCCAGGTCAGCCTGGAGTCAATGATGACACCTAAATATTTCACCGAACCGGATGGAGCAAGTCTTGATCCAAAGAGAGAGAGCCCTTCCAGGCCCACGTTTCTTCGCTTTGTAAATGATACTACTTCGGTCTTATCCGGATTTACCGAGAGCCCGTGATTATAATACTCTTTCGACCATGTTAAGAGCTCTTTGCATGATCCCTCTAATGGTTCTGGGTACCTTATCAGCAACGACGAGGACAAGATCATCCACGTAGCCATGAGGGTACATATCTTCATCGTTCAGAGTGCGGAGCAGCCCCTACAGCATTAGGTACCATGGTCCCATTGCAACGGCGATAGTATACCCCATGCGGACAGCGTCTAGCTACGGTTGAGCTGATCTTTGCACTTCCAATCGAGATTGTGATGATTCTGCCTTTCAGCGTGACATGTTTTCTATACCAAAGCTTCCTGCAGAATTCTTTATCGCATCGAACGAGGTGTTATTCAATGCCCTTTCGATTCCTAGAAATACCCCCAGAGCCATCTCTTTGTGAGACATCCCTCGCTCCAGTCTACCCCTCATATGGTCAAATACCACATTCCTGACGTTAGGTTCAAGTGGTATTCATCCCCAAGCCAGGACGATATAGTTGCGAAGCGACTAAGGATTACAGACCCGTCAGTCCATCCTCGCTTCTTCTAAAAACGATGGAAGAACTGGTAGACACATTCATTAAGAATGGGGCATGGAAGACAATGTCCATTCACCCCGATCAACACGCCTACAGGACTGCCATGTCAACTGAGATGGCTCGTCACAGCCTTGTGGTAAGGCTGGAGCGAGGGATGTCTCAGAGACATATTGCGGTTCCAAACATACTATAACGTACTTATTTTGGCAATTGCCTAATTATACTGCATACGGCTAGTCAGCATCAGTTCGGCGGCCATGGGTCTATGGGTTCCTTGTATACATCTTACCTTTGGGCGCCACCAAGTTAATTGTGACTTAACTAGGAAGATAACTTAATGATGTTATAAACAAAACCTGTGCAATTGGAGAGCTTACCAATAAAACAACTAATTAGGTACAATAATGTATCTGGCGTCTTTATTAAAAATAATAACAAAATATAGGGATAGCCAGGAGGTTATTAAAAATGTGTTTATGACTTAACTATTGCGCCAATAAGTAGCCACGAAGTTATTAAAAAAGGTGTTTTGAATAATGCTTGTACCAATTTATAAATATTTGATTATAAAAAAAAATAAGAATGTAAATAATGTATAAAAATATTGATTTTTAAATAAACAGTTTTAACTGTCTGTTTACACTTGTGAAAGATTAGAACCACAATATCAGTTACACTGTACCAAGAGGCAAATTCAACACCAAAAAGGTGAAAATTATTGTTAGGGCAACCTCAGGGTAAAATTCTAGAATTTTATTTAAGGGGCACGTACTGACGTAATTCGGCGTCAGATGATTTATATATGATTTGCCTAAATAGTAAAAGTGCAACTTACATGTATACAAGTGAAATGTACGTGAAAATCCAGAAATTTCCAAAGTGAGGTTATCTACAGGTTTGGTCTCACTATTAGGTAGACTATGGTATGGTGAGTCATGAGTCCTATCCACGTTGTATCTGTTTAGCGTAGAACTCGACGTGGTTCTGCCAGAGTGGTACCAAGAGAGTTGCTGGAGAAAGGCTACGAAAGCCAACTAAGAGCAATCTAGATCTAGTCTAGAATCTCTTTCTAGGAGCTGTCCAACTATAGCCTAAGACTGTCTAGCTACAGCCTAGAACTAGGATTGTCCAACTATAGCCTAAGAGTAGGAGTAAGATTGTCCAACTATAGCCTGAGACTAGGATTGTCCAACTATAGCCTGAGACTAGGACCCTATAACGATGTTCGTATAAAAAAACAAATCGAGCCCCAAATATTAGAAATAATCTTACCTCAAATTGAGGAATACTCTAGACCAAAGGTGAAGTCTTAAACTTCCAAATGCTGCTCGGAACAGTCCTATTTAAAAAATGGAACACGTGTTGTAGGTTAATATTTCCTGAAGAAAATCTCAAACTTACCGAAACAGAATCCAAAAATGACCAAGGGACGACTCTAGACAATTATCAGCAAGAAATTAGTCTAAAACTTGAGCTCCCTGGCACAAAATTCCAAAAAGTCTCGCCCCAAAAATAATTAGGGCCGAGGCCCGAGACCGGACGACTACTCAGCGTGAGGTCGCAGATCAAAAGGGCAGATTCTTCATTTCGAATTTAGATTTCGGAAGAAGAATTTCATCTGTCAAACTTCTAATTTTTACATTGAAGAAAATTATAGAAAAGGACGTGTTCAGTTTCACCCCAAAAGTACGAACTGAGAATCGGTTGTGTAATAAGTGACTGGTGAATGTTGAAAAGTGCCTATAGAACATATATCAAAAGGTAGAACAGGTCTAAAGAAAACGCCTAGACAAAACAGCTGTTCAATGACATGATGGAAATGAAAAGTCAAAGATTAAACAACAATTATTATCATAACCTCAGATTACTGATTGGATTTGCAAACAGAGATGATGATGGTACTACCTCCTTTTCCTAAGATTCTAATCAATAACAGCGTACTGAATCAAACCTTCCCAGATCAATTAACCAAACTTGCAAACCTGAACCAAAAAAAAAACTTCTAATAGAAGGCAGCACTCAAGGTAACAAAATCTGGGCACAAAAAGATAGTTGTTTATTCATTTATTTTATTGTAGCTCTATATGGAATCATATCCAGTATGGCAAAACAAGGTAGCTTATTAGCCAAGAAATTGAAAACGTTACAATACTTTTTCTTTTTTTCTGGTTTTCAGAAGAACCAGTAGTTCAATTGTAGGAATTAACTTGGCGGGACTTTGAATATCTGGCGTAGTTTTGCAAAATGTTCATGACGAACATTCCCAACTTCTTCGCGTACTTTTTCCATTGCAGTCGTGAATTCATCATTTTGTGCCTCCAGAATTTTCTGGAGTGTAATTTGTGCCTCAGAGATTACGGTTAGCATCCTGAATGGTCCTGTTCTTGTTTTTCTTTATGTCTTCGGTCTTTTTTTCCTTTTGTTTTTCTGTCTTCGATCTGTTCTTCTTGTTTTTCTTTCTGTCTTTGATTTTCTTGTTGTTGTAAAAGTACTGCAAACCGGTCCTGTTCTTTCTGTTCTCGGTCTGCTCCGTCTTGTTTTTCTTTCTGTCTTCGGTCTTCTTTTTCTTGTCTCCATGACTCTTATCGTCTAAATTTTTAATGAAGTCCGCAACAACATTTATTTAACCTGCTCCAGTTTGCTGTCGTGTATTTACCATAGAATATTCTGTATCTTTTTTGAAATTTGATTCTTAATATTTATTTCTTCTGGGTTTCCAAATAGAATTCAATAGAAGTTTACAGAATTTTCATTAAAATTCGCCGCTTGTTACTGAGGTGGTTTTTCGATTTCAAATCCGGTAATAAAGTCATTATTTCAGTTCAATAAAAGTTGTCTGTGGCCACTAATTATCTGAAATTTTTACACCAATTGTCGTGCCCAATAGGGTAGTGGACAAGGTATAATTTCAATGAAATCGATGATCTATTCTTCATCTGTGAAGTAAATATAAAATATTCATAATAAAAGAAATTCTAGATAAAATTACTTACTTTGTTTGAAACGGTTGTAAAAGTTGAGTTTTGGGAGGCACTATTTAAATGAAAATTTTTCGCGCCTTGATTCTACGTCATAGCTGTTGTATTTGAGTAGGAATTAAATCAAACCTACGTCCGATATTCGACACAAACTTTCTCATTAGTGCAAAAAAGAGAGATATATCAGCGTTTGTCAGTTATCATTACATCTAGGCGCATCCTCAACATAACCCCACTTTTTGAGAGATTTCCGTTTGTTAATCAGTGCCCACTAAGTTTATCCGCATCTTTTTCTAAATCCATGTAAAATATAAGGACGCGCAGACCGCACTCTCATTAATGTCGGAATGCCTTGACGCTATTGGACATAACAGGTGACGTAATTTCCGGGCGGTAAATTGTAGCGTTTAAAATGAGTACAAATTTGTTAAATTTTTTTCACGTATATTTTTGTTTTCTAAAATCAAAGAATCATCGACTACTGTTTATTTTGTTATGAAGATTAATAAAAAAAATATTTCAAAAAAATGTCCACTACCCTATTATTCCACTAATTAGCTGAAACTAGACTTATTTATCTTGTCAATTATTTCACTATTCAGCTCAAATTGATGCACCATTAATTATCTTACTAAATGATCCTACTATTATCTCAAATTAATGCAATTTGTCTTACTAAAAATCGCACTTCTGACACCAAATTGCAACGGATTCCGGGTCCACTGAAGCTCACTTCACAAAAAACAACTGTTTTTGAACAAAAAGGACTAAATAAAAATTAACTTATTACTTATTGGAACGTACACAACAAATCTCATATCTAAACTGACTTCCAAAATTCAAATGACTACTGGACGCTATTTAAAAACGCGCTGTAGACGCAAGGTTCCTCCAATTCTGCGCGTCAATAATATTCAAACACTTCTGAAATTGTCTTTTACAATTGAACTAAACTGCTGGACAAATGAAGCGTAGCAAGCGAATTTTAAGGTTTACTTTAAATTCCAATATTATGCGAACTAAAAAAGATATCAATGAACGGTTTGCGAGAATTAACTTTCAAATCACGCAAATCACTCAATGATATCTTCTTTAGTTTGCGTAATATTGGAATCCAAAGTTAAACTAAAAATTCGCTTGTTCCGTTTCATCTTTTTTTTTTAATATTTCATGTAAATTATTTTGTACCTAAAGAGGTACTGAATAGTGGAAAGCCACTATCCAATAAAGTCTTCTTTGTTTGTACTTATATTTTCTGGATCCTCCATTAAAAAATTAGACTCGTTTTTTTTTTAAGTGCCACTATTTTTCTAACGTTTGATAATTATATTCTTCGTTTTAAAGGCCTTTTTTTGATTAATCCTACTACAAATGGGACTATCATGTTGCAAATCGAATCCATTCGACAAGGTCCAGTATAAAATTTTGCGCTGCGGTATTCAGTGCTTGGGGCTTTAACTAAGTTTCGTTCAATTACATAGAGGCGGTGACGAAAAGACTCGAAGGTTCTCTGGGTAAATGTAAATCCTCTTTTCTCCACGCTAAACCGCTGCCCGATTTGGTGTTTTCAGGGCGTGGACGGTAAAAGTAAAATCATGTACGCAAAAGATACCCTTTTACTGTTTCAAGCCAGGTAAAATGCCGTTCTTGATAAGGTGAACTGAAAAAGTGGCTAGGAAAAAAAAAACGAAGATGTGGCATTGAAAAATTTCAGCGAGGTCTTATTATTTTGTTCTTCTAAGAGCTTTTGCCTGTTATCTTTAGCGGTAGGAAGTAAGTACATCTTAGAGAAGTAGGTACTGACGAAGAAAGGAAATTAATCGAATTGAAAAATATATTTGCGATTTGGTACAGGTTTCTGTAATTTTTGAATACTGAATAATGTTAAATGTCATATGTTTGCTTTTCGCTATGACTAAATATTATCAGAGTATTCATGTATGTCTGAATCCTAAATAACAACCACCAGAACGAAGTGAGAGAGCCTTATAGTTTTATTACGCCTTCCAATTATATCTACGACAAATAATATTGAATTTAATAAACCTCGTGGAATATATAATTGAAATTTTCTGGTATTGCTAAATAATTCAAATTTCCGCATCTCACTTGCTTAAAGAATCAATTCCATCTCTTGAGTGTACCACGGCTCCGGAATCTGAGAACATTGGGTACAAATCCTCTTCTTGGTGAAGCAAAAACAAAGCTACAGTTTCGACTTCAGCTCACATCTAAACCGTGAGTTATCTGCTTTTTTGTTCCTGGTTTTAGCAAATTTTGAGAATAAGATGAGTTGTCAAAGCGGGAAATGGAAAAATTGAACCTACCAAAATCCTAACAGTCATTAAGCCAACAATTAGGTCCCTCCTATCAAATATTCGCATTTCTGCATTTCTTGTCATAGGTATAATACACATTCAAATTAGACGAACTTAATGTCGAATGAGTCATTTTTTTTTTGTATAAGTGGAAATCTGATTGAATAAAATTATAGTTGAGTGAATTCGTCCCTATCAAGTCAAAGGGGCGTATCTCAAAAAATAAGGTTTTTGAGATAAGCCTGCTAAACATACTAATTTTAGGTCTATTGTTCAATGACATACGGGCGTATCCCTCAGTCTGCAGATAAACGAAATAGGTTTTGGCGTAACTCATAATATTAAATTTTATAATACGACGAACGGGCGGATTTCGACTTACGCCTGTTAGTCATATACTCCATTGGAAATAGTTGAAATATGCCCAGGGGGTCTATTAGGGGCCATTATTGAAAATTATTGGAGCTGAAGCATCAGTTCTTTTTTTTATTTTTTTTTTATTTTACTTAATGTTTGTTTACAGCAAAAGGTAAAAAAAAAGTTTTATTACTTATTACAAAAGTTCTTAATCCTACAAAAGTTTCCAATCTTATTCCATCTCTGAGCCGCAAATAAACATCTTCAAAGCTTTTTAAAGCCTCAATAGCTTATTTGCCCAAAACGTATCACTTCTCCAAAATGGATTTAATAGGGTAATTCAATCCAATTGAAATTAGTGCTATAAATTTAATTCAAACAACCCTGACATTTTTGATCAAAAACCGGTTTTTTGTGTATTTTGTGAGGTTATAAGGTGATTTTTTAGTGCTCTGAAGGATAGTTTTCGTATTTCAGAATCGAGAATTTTGAATTTAAGAAGTTATTAGTGGAAAACCCGGCTGTTGGCAAAAGGTATGATTTCTTCGTGACAAAACCTTTACCTACTAAGCTAATTAGGTAGGTACTATCCAAAATTTGTTTCCTGTTTAGTTTTTTCTTAACCAAATCCTGATTTTTATCTTACTTGTCTGCTATTCAAAGTATCGACCCAAAGTTGAGGATTACCAATACAGAGTACAAACACATGCCATTGGCCTCCATATTGATTTTTTTTTTGACAGGTCCTTGGATTACCCTATTAGGCAATCCAAATCACGTGACATTCAAGATGATGTGGCGGCCACACATAGACCAAGAAACACAAAAAAATATCTAGTTTCTGTCCGACTTAAAAGTTTACGAACCTAGTAAACAAATATTTTATTGAATAATCAAAATCAAAGCTGCAAGCAAACCTCGAAACAAAATAATTAAAATATGCATAAAAACACATATTCAAAACAAACTTGCTGGCCGCCAGGCCATATTGAATTTTTCGTTTTGACAGATGGATTGGATTGCCTAATAAGCATCAGTGCTTTTTCCAAACATAACCTCAAAAAGTAACTGAACGTTATGAAGCTCAGCCGCATATCGTTAATTTTTCATTGTTAAGTAGCTAATTGCCTAAAATACATAAAAACTATCTGTGCCTGTGTTTCAGTGATTGTTGTGGTAAGTTTCAGCCCCCAAAAGGTTATTTTTTTTACTCTTCTTCCTAATTTTCATAGGTTAAACAGTTTCACGGTTTATCGTCAAGTTTTTATCACGGATGCAGTGGTTAGATGGAATGATGGGACTGAAAATATAGTTTTATTCAGTCAAATACAATGTGTAAATGAGTCGGAAATGATGAAAATTGGCTCGCAAATAAAAATGCGATGGAAACCTCAGAAGAAATGGTATTATGGAACAATATTAGAAATAGAAAATACAGTTTCATCTAGTAATGATAGTGAACTCGATATTCCTTTGAAAAAGTTGCGTAAAAAAATGTCACCAAGCGATAACAACGAGAGCTTTGATAGCGACGAACCTCTGCAGACTGTCAAGGACAAAATCTTACATCAAAGAAATAGTTGTTTGAATGTAGTAACTGACTGCGTGGGAGAAAATAAAGAAAAAAGTACATCGACTTGTGCCGTTATGGTTTCTGACGAAAATCAAGAGCTAAGTAACTCTGAGCCTCTATACCAAGATGATTCGAATAGAGATCGCCCCTCCGTACAACACTGTGAAGTTCCTAGGTGTGAAGACGAGGTATGGGCTGCTTGCCCAAATTGCTTACATTTATGGTGCTGGACGCACTTTATCGAGGATGGTACTTGTGACAAAATGCATTCGCTTTTGCCAGCTATCGCGAAACAAAGTATTGTCGAAACTAGAATACCAGAACAATTCGTCGTTGAAGGAAACAGTAGAGAAAACGATTCCGATTTATTTGTAAAAAAGCGTGAAAACATGAAACGGAAGGCCTCTCAACTTAGAAATAGGGGAGAAGCTTACATTTCTCACAAAACTAAAAAAGAGGTACCTGCTAGAAGAGTTGATAGATCCAAATGTGATAGCAGCACATGCAAAAAAATTGGAAAAAAATGCGACCAAATAACGAACGAAGAAAGACAACAAATTCTCAACGATTTCTACACTACAGGGGATTTACAGCTTCAGAGAGAATTTATTACGCGCCATGTGAACAGGGAACAGACGAAACAAAAAACTACAAGTAGTGATCATGATTCCCGTCGTTCAAAAAGTAATTATTACTTTTTACCAAAAGGTAATACAGGAGTTCCTGTGTGCAAAACAATGTTCTTGAACACTCTGAGCATTAGTGAGAAATTTCTACGCACTTCCTTAGGCAAATTAAAAAATACTGGAATTGTTGAACCCAAAAAACGCGGAGGGCGTAATACTCAATTAAAACAAAAAGATCGACACATTAGAGAACTTATAGTAGAGCATATCAAAAGATTTCCACCAATGGAATCGCATTATTGCAGAAAAAAAACGACTCGTGAGTATTTGCACTCGGATTTGACAGTAAAAAAAATGTACAGCATGTTTATTGATGAAAAAATCGAGCAAGTTAGCTATGCACTGTATCTTGATGTTTTCAAAGGACTTCGTTTATCTTTCCATAATCCTAAGAAGGATCAGTGCGGGTTATGTTTCACTTACAGACAAGGTGATCTTGACAAAAAACTGGAACTGGAGGAAACCTACCAGCAGCATATACTCGAGAAAGAAAAAGTTCGTTATAAAAAACAACAAAAGAAAAGCGATTCTAATCCTTTAGAAATTTGCACTGTATTCTATCTGCAGCAAGTCATTTTTTTGCCAATCACCATCGAGAGTAAATTATTTTATCGACGCAGATTAGCAAATTATAATTTGACTGTGTATAACATTAAGTCTAAAGAATGTCATTGTTTTTTGTGGCATGAGGGTTTGAGTAAGAGAGGTGCAAATGAAATCTCTACCTGCTTGTTCAAATACTTGAATCTTCTTGACGCTGATGGCATTACAAATGTAAATTTATTTTCAGACAGCTGTAGCGGCCAAAATAAAAATTCTATTGTAATATCTAGGTTCTTACATGTGGTAAGTTTATCAAAACATATAAGAACAATTTCTATTTCCTTTTTCGAACCATATCACGGTCAAAATGAAGGTGATTCTGCACACAGCGCCATTGATAACGCTGTTAAAAGATCAGGTGATTTATTTTTACCAACCCAGTTGGCACCAATTTTAAAACTCGCTAGAAGGAATAATCCGTACATCGTCCACTTACTAACATTCGATGATTTCATAAATTTTAAAAAACTTTCCCAAGATCTCAAAATCCTTCCGGTAAGAAAAGACGACGTAGGAAATTCTGTTGACTGGAAAAATGTACGTGAAGTAATGGTAACAAAAGACCGTACTGGAAATATTTATTTCAAAAATAGCCACTTGCAGGAAGATTATAGGTATATTAGCTTAAACCGAATAGCTCTTAGCCCTTCTTCTTTACCACCTCGCTTGAATCATCCCAATGGTCCGAAAATATCTGCTGAAAAATATAAAGATTTGATGGACTTATGTAGTGGGTCCACTCCAATAATAAAACTCAAGGAACATTTTGATTTTTTTAAAAATTTGCCACAATAACAGCTTCATGTTACGTATGTATGAATTGATTTATGTACTTATAATTTATAAAGAATAAAGTTTAAGTTGTTTAAAGTAGTTCACTTGTGTTTTTCTTTGGGCGTAACTACACCTTTTTATTAAAATAAAAAATTCTAGTATATGACGAATGGGCGTATCTCTTCTAAGGGATGATTTCACCCCTTTATAAAGGGGTTAAATACGTGGGACTTATAATTAAGATACTATAAGTACATATTTTACTATATACAGGGTTTGTAAAATATTATTAGGATTCGTTTATTTTTCCCACAGTTTCAAAACTAAAGATTTATTTCTAAATCAATTTTCTCCAAACTTATTATTTTGAGATACGCCCCTTCGACTAATTGAGAAACGGGACACAAGATGAACTGAAGATGCCGACTGTGCAATAAAGAGAACAAACAATGTGCGTTTATATGGAAACCTTAAGGTTCAATAAAGGAAATAAATGTTGGGAAATGGACTAAGAAATAAAAGAACTTGTTAATTATCGATATTCAATATATTTATTATATCGAACACAGCGTGGAAAGTAGAGCGTGTGAACTCATAGAAATAACTATACGAACTGACTCAACATCAAGACAAAGAATTACAAACCCTTTCTTAAGTAAACGATTCCTCATCTGTTTATCTTACATATAAAAATTATTATAAACACATTCAGTCATCCATAGCTGCGATATAAATTAGCAAAGTATAGGCTAATAATCAAAGTTTAATTTATTAATTTTTGTTTCACTGATATAAATATCAGTTTATCCAACAATAAATGTTGATAACACAATTCATAAGAAGGTTTATTATCAACAAGGGACAATTAAATTTAAATTATAGATATTACAAAATTTAGGAATCAAGACAAACTAAATAATATATTAATTAATCAGAGAATTTCATACATCTGTCAAAACTGGTATTCCAACAATAAATTGACATGTTTTGATTGTTGATTTGAACCAATCAGATTGTAATTACGCGATAATTTGCCCTAGTGCAAATTATCAGATAATTGCATACTAACTGGTGCAAAAACTGGTGTTTTGACATTTTTTGACAAAAAATTTAAATTTTTGATTTATGAAATTCTCTCATTAAATACAACTCGTGCAATGGAAATATATTTATAATTTTCGACAAATTTGCACTCATGCGTTTTTAACTGAAAAAGGCACTCGTGCACTACGTGCACCGTGCTCTTTTTCAACTAAAAATGCATTCGGGCAAATTTCCCAAAAATTATCAATAATTTCCATTGCACTAGTTATATTACTATTGACAATTTTGGAATGTTACACAACCAAGAAAATTTCCTTCTCGATATTTCCACCCCGTTTTCCATAATAATAAAAGGAAGTTATAAAGCCAAGCCGTCTGGACTAGAAAAATACCCTTGTGCATTCCCATACATTAAAATCGGATATATACAAATGCGTTTTATATGTTCGGAGCCCCTAATCTTAGTACTATGGCCATACTCGATCGTCTTTGCAGCTTATTTCCGGGCAAAATATGCGAATATCTGTTTGGTATTCGAACGTCGGTCGGTCCGATTCTATTTGAATGCAGCCATGTGTTGTTGAAAATAGCATGTTTGGTGTTGCAGCTAACGTCTCCGACACTTTCGGATCAGCATTTTCTAGATAAAACTAAGTCAGGTGTACCTGATTTGCGTGGCTGATAACACCGATGAGGAAATTAATTTTGAATAGGTCCGCCGTCATGATCCTTTAGTCCACTTTTTTCAGGCAGGACTAAATAATAAAAAGGTGATCCTATATTATCCTATATCTTAAGTAGCTGCGCTTTGTCGGTTTGCTTCAAACATATTTTATACTAGGTATAATTGCTTTTAACTTTCTTTCTGGACTAACAACTAAACGAAAATTTTCTTCCGGCATGTTCTGTACAAAAGCCTGATTTTCCAAGCATAAATTTATAATTTCCCTAACGTTCCGAATACAAATGCCAGAAACATGTTACACGTTCAGAAATATAGTTTTCCACGTACCGTGTGAGCTTTACTTGTCAGATTTTTATTGTATTTTTTTTTTCTTTATATGTCAAATGGAATATTTGATTACGTTGTGTGTAACGTTACATACCGACCTTTGCAAACTTGAGAATTTTTCGGTTTATTCTTTTTCTTTGACTTTAGGTCTCGAATTTCGAGGCTTTTTCTAAGCATATATATTTCCAAAGTTTCTAAACATTCATGAAAGGGCCAATTTATTTGAATTGCAGAGAATCACCATATTTACCCGAGGAAAACTTACAGAAAAATAAAAATTAAAATTAGCTAGATCTTATTTATACAGTTCCCAGCTAAATTTGATGAAATTTTGCTATTTTGTTTTTCTTGAGGTCCTGATCAAAGGTGTCCAGGGGCACATGGAATCCTATAGTTAGTTTCTGAGATACAGGGTATCTTTAAAAACTTTTTTTTCGACAGAGTCCTTTATTAAAGCATATTATATATATATATATATATATATACAGGGTGACTGGTAAGTGGACGTATTCCTTTGAGGAGATGACATTAGAGCCTATTTGCTACCGATTAAACACTATTTACCTCTATACCATTCTTAACGGTTTTCGCGATATTTTCATTTTTCTAATTTTTATAAAATTCACTACCTTATGAGGCAAATATTTAAAATTAACGAAAATAACAAGGACCTTTCTGAAAGTCGTGTTTTAAATTTTAAGCTGACACACTGACAAAAATATCAGCATTGAAAATTATCGAAACACTAATGTTAACTATTGAGTTATTGGGGTTTAAACTTAACTTTTCTTGTTAAGTTTCTAACTAATGACTTATTTAACCCTAAAAATATCGAAAATTTCATAGTACTTCAAACGTACAAATAATTGGCAAAAGTACTCCATTTTATTGTCTCCAAGATAAGGTACATTATTTCAGAATTAGCTTTTTGCTTTATTGTTAAATAAATTATTTTTATTTTAAGGAGAGACGATATAATTTTCAACAGAATTCTAATTTATACCTGTTTTGGATATCAAGTGTTGCAATAAAAATTTTATCAATTTTTTTACTAGCTAATAGTAATAGTTATTAGTAAAGAAGAAGTAATTACTATTTTCTGCTTGAAAATTTTGAAATTTGCATAATAGATTACTGGCACTTTATTGCCAAGCATTCTTGAATGCACTCTCTTCCAAATAAAGTCTGTTTCTTTTTTGAAGATAATTCCCAAGTCAAAAATTCACTACCAATGTTGGCAACACAAGCTCTTTCTAGATAAAAAATTTGAAAGCATTGACAATTTTACATTGTATCGCCAACATAATGTAAGTGTGACTTTTATCTTTGAAAAAAAAACAATATTTACCATTTGAAAAAATGTATTTCCTACCTTATAATAAAAAAAAAACAACATTCTCCTAATAAAAAAAAAAACAACATTCTCAAAATTAAATGAAAAAACTTTTCCAACAAGTGATGTAATTAATTTTCAAAATGACTACCCCCATTCCTTATGCAATCACGAGCCCGTCTTCTTACTTCTGTCCTGGTTACTCGATTTGAAAAGTTCTGTCGCAATATCGCAACCCCATTCTGTATCCTTTCAATCAGTTCTTCGCGCGTATTTACCTCCGTGGCATATACGATTTCTTTCAGGTGCCCCCATACATAAAAATCTAATGGAGTTAAATCAGGGCTCCTAGCAGGCCATGGAATGGGTCCACCCCTTCCAATCCATCTATTCGGAAACCTTTGCTCTAAGAGTTCCCGTATTGTAAGACGATAATGTGCAGGACATCCGTCATGCTGGAAGATCATCTCTTGCCTGTTCGCTAGAGGGACATTTTCTAGTAGCTCATACAAGTTGTTACGTAAAAATTCTTCATAATTTTCACCGTTAAGGTTATCCGGTAAAAAATGAGGTCCAATTAAATTATTGGCGATAACTCCCATCCATACATTGACACTAAATTTTCTTTGGAAACTAACTTGCTTCTTCTGATGCGGATTATCTTCGGCCCAGTAGTGCAAATTATGAAAATTTGTTATTCCTTCTCTGCTAAATTTTGATTCATCGGTCCATAAAATTCTTGTTAAAAATGAAGCATCCTCAATATCCGCATGGAGAATAAATCTGCAGAATTGAACTCTGCGCGCCGGATCACCCTCGTCTAGTCCTTGCACAGGAGTGTGATGAAATGGGTGAAGACCATTTTGATGAATCACTGACCAGACCTTCCATTGTGAAACACCCAGCTGTCGGGAAATTTTTCTGGTGCTTGTTGTTGGACCTTCTTCAAGTAGTCTCAAAATTTCACCATCAATGTTAACGTCTGCAGGAGGAGCTCCTACGCGTTCTACTCGTTGAAGGCTGCCAGATTCTGAAATGCGACGGTAAGTTGCACCAAACACACTAACATGTGGAATGCGCCTATTTGGGAAGCGACGTACATATTCTCTTTGAGCTTCAGCTGCATTTCCATTGGAAAAACCATAAATAAATAAAATGTCCGCATATTCAGCATAGCTAAACGTTGCCATTTTAGATAGAAGTTAACAGCGAAAGACTATCATCAGAACTATTTAAATCAAAACTTTGGACGAAAAACTGAAACTAAATTTTGTTATTGTTTATTATTATTAATTCAAAAAATGGAAAAATGCGTATGGTATACCTGTTGATAAATATCAACATGATTGGCGAGTATCACACCAAATTGCAATAAGAAAAGACTGGAAAATAATGTTGCTTACTTAGTCTGAACTTACAATTCTTCTAAATGCGAGAATAAAACCGTTACTCCTACAAATGAAAATTATGAAATCAACAATAAAACAACCTTATTTTAAAGACAATAAAATAGAGAATTTTTAACAATCATTTGTACGTTTGGTGGACTAAAGTGCGTTTTTTTTTTTAAAGATAAAAGTCAAACTGACATTATGTTGGCAATACAATGTAAAATTGTCAATGCTTTCAAATTTTTCATGTAGAAAAGGCTTGTGTTGCCAACATAGTTACTAAATTTTTGACTTGGGGAATTATCTTTTAAAAAAAAACACACTTTATGAAGTTTTCGAAATTTTTCAGCATAAAGAAACCATTAATTCGCAGAATTCAGTTCTGCAGATTTATTCTGAATTCGGATGTTGAGGATGCTACAATATTAGAGAAGGAATAACAAATTTTGATTTTTTACCTGATAACCTTAACGGTGAAAATTATGAAGAATTTTCACGTAACAACTTGTATGAGCTACTACAAGATGTCCCTTTAGCGAACAGGCAAACAGATGATCTTCCAGCTTGACGGATGTCCTGCACACTATCGTCTAACAATAAGGGCACTCTTAGACCAAAGGATTCCGAATAGATGGATTGGAAGAGGTGGACCCATACCATGGCCTGTTAGGAGCCCTGATTTAACTCCTGTTGCGATATTGCGACAGAACTTTTCAAATCGAGTAACCAGGACAGAAATACGAAGACGGGCTCGTAATTGCATAAGGAATGGGGTTAGTCATTTTGAAAATTAATGAGTTATTGATTAAATTGTATCAAAAAGTTTTTCCATTTCATTTTGAGAATGTTGTTTTTTTTATTATGATAGGAAATACATTTTTTCAAATGGTAATTATTGTTTTATTATGGAACGAAAAAATTAGGTGCCAATTGTGAACTATTTGAAAGAGAATGCATTCAACAATGCTTGGCCATAGAGTGCCAGTAATTTATTATGAAAATTTCAAAATTTTCAAGCAGAAAATAATAATTACTTCTTTACTAAAAACTATTACTATTAGCTACTAAAAAATTTGATAAAATTTTTATTGCAACACTTGATATCCAAAACAGGTATAAATTAGAATTCTGTTGAAAATTATATCGTCTCTCCTTAAAATAAAAATAATTTATTTAACAAGAAAGCAAAAAGCTAATTCTGAAATAATGTACCTTATCTTGGAGACAATAAAATGGAGTACTTTTGCCAATTATTTGTACGTTTGAAGTACTATGAAATTTTCGATATTTTTAGGGTTAAATAAGTCATTAGTTAGAAACTTAACAAGAAAAGTTAAGTTTAAACCGCAATAACTCAATAGTTAACATTAGTGTTTCGATAATTTTCAATGCTGATATTTTTGTCAGTGTGTCAGCTTAAAATTTAAAACACGACTTTCAGAAAGGTCCTTATTATTTTCGTTAATTTTAAATATTTGCCTCATAAGGTAGTGAATTTTATAAAAATTAGAAAAATGAAAATATCGCGAAAACCGTTAAGAATGGTATAGAGGTAAATAGTGTTTAATCGGTAGCAAATAGGCTCTAATGTCATCTCCTCAAAGGAATACGTCCACTTACCAGTCACCCTGTATATATATATATATATATATATATATATATATATATATATATATATATATATATATATATATATATATATATATATATATATATATATATATATATATATATTTTATCATTATTCTTAAATCCTAAAAATCAGGTACACTCTCCTAAGCAATATTTCAAATATTGGTCCTGGAGAGCTAAATAGGTACTATATGTAAAATGACTCAAGGGCGATCAAAATGTTAATAAACAGGAGGCAGGCATTAAAACCACTTATATTCTCATCAGCTAACTAGTCACATTCATCCCGCAAAATGCCAGACAAAAAAAAATGACTCCACTAAACAGGCCCTATCTCAGGGTCTATTACTAACAGTTTTGTTTTTTTTTTGCTTGAATAGTATGTATTTTGTTTTATCTATATTTATCTTAAGGTTGTTATGCAAAAGCCACCTATAATATTGTTCTAAGTCCCCATTGACTAGATCCTTCGACAAGTAATTCATTGAGTCTAAAGTTGTACTTAATGTGCTGCTGTGTTCCAGAATACATATTGATAAGGACCAACTGTTACATATTTACCCAGAAATCCAAGCATTCTCACTTTTATAACAGTTTCAATTATTTTTGGAATACGCTTATCAAAGATATCGGCCTATAATTATTATTCATATTGGATTTTTTGCTAGATTTGAAGATAGGACAGACTCTTACTATTTTAAGCTCGTTAGGAAATTCGCCATTACTAATTACTGTATTAATTAATAAAACTAAAATTTTCAAGATATGCTCTCTCAGATTAACCCGGGAGTACACGCGTGTCGGTCAAAAAGACCGACCATTGATAAAATCAGTAATTACGCCACTGGTACAAGGGTGGCAGTTTTGTCCATCCAGGAATTCTTGATGCAGGTTTTCCACTACCCATTGGCCCAAAAGTTCTTTGGTTTTGGGTTGAAGTATAGTTCGTTGTTTTCATAGTGGGTGCTTTTGACTAGGCGCGTGAACCTGAGTATCTAAAATATTTGTGTTCAAAATTGGCATTTTCTGATATTGGGAGTACTTTTTGCCGTCGGTAATACGGTAACTGTACTGCATAATATTGGGAGCCTTTGTAATGATTATGAATTCTAGGAATTATAGTGCTTGTACACTTTTTTCGCGGAAACGATCCCAAACGTATTCTGAACGCTAAGGCATGACTTACGCAGGAAATATTTGATAGTTTCATGTCTCTATTGATTAGGAAACCTGCGTAGGTCATGCCTTAGCATTCAGGATACGTTTGGGATCGTCTCCGCGAAAAAAGCTAATAATTCATATAAAATTTTGGGCAGTCGGTCGATTTGACCGAACGCGTGTAACGACGTAAGTTTTTTGACGCGTGTAATGACGGGTTAAGTAGCTCAAGTACTGTGACGTTATTGTGACCAGCAGCATTGTGCTTAAGATTTAGTAATATGTTACAAATTTCATTTTCATCCACAGGTGTTAGAAATTAGAAAACAGCTGTCTTGAATATTGAAATTCAATTTTGTGCTCACCACTTTTCCACCTAAATACACAATATACTATTTCCAAATATAGGATATCTATTTGGAAGTAAGCTGCATACGAAAAACTTCATTACTTGACTTTTCTGAGAAAATATTATTGATAAAATGTTCTGCTTTATAGAAAAATACTTCTGAAACTATTAGAATTAATCAATCAGCTCCGCCGAACACAAAATCGACTTGCAAAAGCATCTGAGTCAGAAGTATTTTTTTCATAAAGCACAACATTTAATCAAGAATATTTTGTGCTAAATTCTAAAAATAATAAAGTTTTTCATATGCAATCAAATTTGAAGCATAGACACCCTGTATTTTGCTTTTGCAAAGTCGAATATAGCTGAAACTGCAACGATCAACAATTTTCTATAAAAGAAGTTAAACAAAAAAATTACAATTATTACCTACATAAAGTCGTTTTATAGGTGATATAAGTATTCTGAAAATGATTGAGCCGAAAAAATTGAAATAAAACGTGCGGTACACAATAGTATATTATATACCTAGGTAGAGAAGTTGGTCATTAATGACTTTCTCTACCGAGGAATATATAGAATTTTTTTTACTACTACTAGTAGAAAATAAAAAATTGGTGTGAACTCTGTGCTCAATTTATTTTTTTTGAACGCCTTCTTGAAAGTGCTGCCCTCTATCAACAGCTTATGGTAACTTTCTATGTACAGTCGTGAACACAAAAAGTGGGACACCCGTTTTTTCCTATTGTAAATCGGGCACACCAGCTATACCTACGGCAATGACAGGGATTGTCATATTTGACAAAAAATCGATTGTAGAGAAAAGACTGATTTACGCAAAATAGCGAAAAATGACAAAACCTGTCAGTCGGGTGTACAGGGTCTGTTCCTTATAATTAGTGCGGTTTCTACAACTTAAACAAAAAAAAGTTAAATACAAAAGTTGTAGGGTTTTATCTCTATTATCTTTTGCACATGTCAAAACTGTCAAATGAAGGGGTGCCAACTGTCATAATGACAACACTCTTATTTTTTTTAATGGAACACCCTGTATATTTTTTGATAGGATGGTAGGTTTTTTCTTCTGATTCCAAACATAGCATATATATTGATATTTGGTTGAGCTGTTTTTGCGCCATGACAGTGGTCATAGGACATCTGTCGAAGTGATTTTTTTTATTGCTATGCTGAATTAATCCTAACGGGCCTTAAAAAAAAACAATCAGAGTTTGCTTCGAATGCGAAAACGTACGTCGGATTATTGTTTCTTTATTGATCAAGATTTTTAACATGATTTTGACATTAAAGTTCATTGACAAAATTAAGGAAAAATATTGCATACATTTAAAAAAACCATAGCAATCTTTGTTTATTTTTTTTTTGAACACCTGTTATGTAACATGTTTTTGATATTCTAATCACCCATAATAGTATATTAAATTATAAGTGGATATTAAACCTAGCCAAACCAAATGTTTAGGCTTTGTTCGAACTATTTATTAGATGGTTTAAGTGAAGTTTGCACAAAATCGGTCGAGCGGTTCTTCATTTATCACATTTTTTGTAATAAATGAATTATTCAATAAATGGAGGATCATTTTGTTAATGGGGATTTTGCTGTCAAATTTAAACTTTTTTCAGCGTTGACAGTACCAGCATGTTGTTAATGTGGTCATTTCATTATTTATTTATTTATGAAAAAAATTTACTAAGCCCGCATACGGCGCCATCTCTTATAACCGATACCAAGTTTATTTTGTATTTTGTATTTTGTATACCGCGCCATGTCTGATACCTGGAATGAAGCTCGGCATTGCAGATACAGTGGAACAATGCTGCTCAGGAACTGGAGCTATTTCGAACAGAACTATTCCACTATTCCGATCAGATAGAGTGGTGCAGAAAGAGTAGATCAGATAGAGTAGTGTAGATAGAGTAGAACAGATGGAGTAGTGCAGTGCAGTGCAGATAGAGTGAAACAGGGCTGCGCTAGAGATTTTTTTTTGTTTTCTTTACATTCTTTGAACATTCCTGTGCCTGAGTTTATTTATTGGGTGGTACACTTTACAAGAATAATGCCCAAAAGCTGCCTAAAAAAGGATGATGTAAAATTTTAATTTTAGGTGACTTCTGATCCAGAGAGTAAAATTAATTTTCTTTAACCAAAGCCAAATTCACCATCGAAAAAAACTGAATTTAATTCAGCTAATAGATACGTTAACACAACATTTAATAGGTATATTTAATAATTCAGAGGCGGTACGAAGTTCGCCGGGTCAGCTAGTATGTTTATAGGTAACAATTTTTTCAAGTAATTCGGTAGGAAAAAATAGAGACTCTTGAAACAAAGAAAAATTTAAGCCAGAAGTTTAAATTAAAAGAAACAAGAAAACCCGAGCCGCGATCTCATTGTTTTTCATTTAAGTCTGGCGCGTAGGAAATTAAAAGGTTCTCAGTGTTGCAATTTAAAAGGATATTTAGAGCTTTCTTGCTGCATAATTTAGAAACTAATGTGCCTTTTATTGCCGATAAATGCAGTTAAGAAGTTCAAAAGGAAATCATGAATAATAATTTGGTTTGCTGGTATTGGATAGAGTGTAGCGAGTTGTAAATTTGTTTTTTTTTTTTTGTTTTTGGCTTGGCTCTAGAAATGTTTCATGAATAAGCGATCGTGATTAAATGTGAAAAATAGGGTATTATATTTAGAAAGTAACATGATTTCTTAATATAATAAATGAATACCTAACTGATAAATGAACAATCAGTAAAAAAATCGTCAATACACAAATAAAATCACATGCTTATTAGTGCTAAATATTTATTCATTTAGTGACCTCTATACGCAGTTTTCAATAGTAATATAACAAGTGCAATGGAAATTATCGATAATTTTTGGGAAATTTGCCCGAATGCATTTTTCACGAGTACACGTAGTGCATGAGTGCCTTTTTCAGTTAAAAACGCATGAGTGCAAATTTGTCGAAAATTATAGATATATTTCCATTGCTCGAGTTGTATTTTATGAGAGAATTTCATGAATCAAGAATTTAATTTTTTTGTCAAAAAATATCAAAACACCAATTCTCGCACCAGTTACTATGCAATTATCGCGTAATTGTAATCTGATTGGTTCAAATCAACAATCAAAACATGTCAGTTTATTGTTGGAATGTTAGTTTTGACGGATGTATGAAATTCTCTTAAGACTTTTTCTTGCTAATTTAATGCAATTTCAAACTTACCTAAATAGCGTGAAAACTGCCGCAAATATCAATATCAATGCAAGTGCTTGTCATCTGCCACGCTTTTTCGCTGATTAAGAAAAAAATAAATTTAGAAAAATAAATTTAGAAAAATAAATTTAAAAAAAAATTAAAGTCGAGAATAAAAAATTAAAAAAAAGTAAAATAAAAATAATGAAAATAAAATAATTGAATGAAGAACTTGAGATTGTAAGACTGAAGGTCGAAGTGCGTGCAAATTAAGCCCTAGCTCAGAACTAAATATTTCGGAGAGTAGGGGTGGGTTTTAGTTTTGGGCGCCACCGACTCTGAACAGATGAGTCGGACTCTCCAGGATGGTATCTGGCTTCAGGTCCTTACAATCCAAATCATAATTAATAAAAAAAAATAAAAATATTAGCAAAACCAGGCTGTGTGCATAAAACCAAATAAAAGTCAAGAAATCAAGTGCTACAGTTATTTATTCACCAAATGGCCGCAGACCACAATGAACAGTAAGTTGAATTTAAGGAAAAAAAAAAAATAATAATAATCAAGTAAATTAGCAATTAATAAATGACCTTGTCATGAAGTGTCAACCAACAGATACAGAAATGCTATACGTTTTTAAATAATTGCTATAGTCAAGAACAATTAAATTTAAATGCAAAAATATGTTATTGAAACTCAATAACTAAGTAATAATAAAAAAAATAAAAAGGTATAAATAGAAAAGTTGCAAATAGAAATTGAAGAGAAAAATAAAACAAAAAAAAACAATAAATTAATGACTAATAAGTTGGAGCGGTTATTTTACACTTACATAACCAGAACTACCAGTAAGTTGACATTAATTCAACAGGTTACGTCTAGTTAAGTTACCTATTTTAATAATTCATTTACCACACTGGGGCCAGCAATGAATTATTCCCTGAAATACCGAGGTGATCACCGGGTGTACAAATAGGGACAGAATGTAAACAAACAATAACAATTAGGTTAACTAAAACTAGTACGATACCAAAATTTTCCAGATGGTGGTGGTTCATTCAGTTCACCAGATTAGTCCTGGCCACTGGTTGTGGTCAACTTGTTCGATGACTTGCGTAACCGTCCGATTACTTAGGCTGGTGTCTGTTAGCCTTTTGGTTCAATTTCGGTTACAATTGAACGTCTATTGTTATAACCGTGAGGATATACTCGATGGTAAAGTATAACCCCTCGTGAAAGAAAATACCCTCGTGAAAGGACCCTAAGAGAAAAACTGTTATACACACTGTATTTGTAATTGAACTAATAGCGAAGCACTTCATGAATAAATTGAATCAATAAGAAAAAAAAATGAAACTATAATGATTAGTTTCTAATAGCAAATTTACTTGATAAAAGACTATAGCTCTTGAAAATTATTTTAATAAAAAAATTTAACATTAAGGTATTAATAAATTAAATCAGATGAAATCATAATAAGGCTTTGATAGCAATTGAGAAAAATGTGTCTTGAGTTTGCAAAAATTGTTATAAGGTTGTTTTTTTACCTGATGGAATTAGGGTTTGTCTGCCTCAAGAATCTCCGGGAATCTGGATTGAGGTCTGGATTGAATATCCTGGAGTAGGTGAGATTATTCTCTACTCCTTAGGGCAGCTTTCAACTAATAATTGAATGGAAAAAGTCAGAAACTTCTATTGGAAAAAAACGTGCAAGCAACTTACCACAACGACTGTTTTTTTTAAATCCGATAACATCGGCGAAAATTATGGCACTTTACGAAAGTAAAACACAACGCAAGATAACTCAGTGTGCCATAAATTCAATTCAGAAGAAAATCAGGCCCAAAATCCCTTTTTAAGGTGAAGAAAAAAACTTAATTCTTCTGGAGGACTTGTTTCTTCCAAAGCAGTCAACGTGAAAAGAGAAAGTGCTGCACATTCAATCAATAAGCTAACCTCACCTAAAGGACTTAGAGATGATTCAGAATAACGACAAACATAAACAATTAATCGATAGAATTCTCACTTACCAAAAATTGCACACCACAACATAATCCGAGAAAAACGACAACGGCTAATGAATTATGATATTAACAACAAACAATCAACCCATAAAACAATCAAAACTTGAAGAATACAAAATAGAGCAAGTGTTCCGTTTTCAAAATTAGAGAGCTCAAGGAAGAATCGACGATACCAAAAACATCACTACTCCACCGCTGGTTGACAGAAATTTTTGACAATCAAAAGTCAAAGAAACGAAATCACAGGGTGCGTTCCAGATATCTCAAAGGACATCGAACCAATGCGCAACTAAACGGGGTACGCTAGAATTTGCGCCGAGATCAATATCGCTCCATAACCGAACAGTCAGTACGAACGGTACACCCACTTGAACACGGGTCATCATGAATACGGAACACAACCCACGAAATATTTTTGACACATGAATTATTTTTGTTATGAAACAGATGATCGAATTTAAAATCAAAATCAAAATATTGCCTTGTTTTGCTTTAGAATTGAATTAAAATATGGATTAAAATGAGGAAAAAACCATTACAGCAAATAGAATTTGACTATGGAAAATTAGAAAATTTACAGGATCTACAACCGTTGAGATTATTGATGAAATTTTATAGAGAAAATGCTGACAAATTTAAGGAAATCTTGAATATAAAATTGAAAATAGGTAAGAAATGTTTATGCAATTTTGGCCCGTTACAACTCCCCCTCTCCTACGATAGGAGGGAAAGTTAGAAAGAAATTTTCCGACGATAATCTAAGCAAACTCGAGAACTAAGGTACTATAAAGAATGTAGAATATATGTATTCAAAATGACTATCAGGATACAACAATTAAAAAGGTAGATAATAAGAAAGGTACGAAACGAACATCTACTTACTTTGCCTTGAAAAACACAACGATAAGATAAAAGATAAGGTAACTGAAGTCAACGAAGCTAAAGGCTTTCAACACACAAGGAGTTGTAAAAATCCGAATAAATCGGCGAAAATTATAACACTACGAAAACGTAAGGCAGAAAGGCAACTAAAATGTTATAATTTCAAATGAGAATTTAGGGTCGAAATCCCACAAAGGCGAAGACAATCTTCATAAAGACCCTAATTCTCCAACTTCCAGATGTGAAAGTCAACGAAGCTAAAGGTAAAGGCAAAAATAAGCAAAGTCGTGAAGGAAAGAAAAGGGAAGAAATAAAGGAAAGAAAAGAAGTTATTGACCACTAAGAGTTGAACGCCAAAAAGGCAAAAGGTAAACGCAACAATCAAGGTACAAGGTAAATTCAACCCACAAAAGATAAGCCAACTAACTTCAGGGTAAGGTCAGGTACGGGGTAAGGGAATATGTAAACTAGAGAAAGGTAGTAGCATTATCCTGAACACAAGAATCAAACGGAAAGCCAATAAACTATTGACAAAAGCAGTAACGGAGAACCCAATGGACCGAATGGCATGACACTGTCCCGTTTCGCGCCAAGACAGTAACATGCAACCAATACAATGAGCTCCTCGCTCAGCCAACAAAACAATCAAGTGTTCCAGGAGTCAACAAATTAAGGGAATTAAAACAAAACAAAAGGAATTAGGAATAAAAAAAACTATGATGGACATAGGCTTGCAAGAAATGGTATGACAACCACAAACCTATTCCTCAATGACCTAACATATCCTATTCCTAAAAGACATGCCAGGGTGATGCTAAAATTGCCAGTGAGATGGTACTGGTTAAGGCTACAGACAGTATGGTTTGCCGAGAGTACCATAGCAAGGGGTTTGAATCAATGATTGGTGTTGATTAGCATCGGAAGTTAACCCTTGGTCTGACGGGAGTTTTCCAATATGGTGTTGATGGTAGGGCTACAGACTGTATGGCTAGCCGAGAGTACCATAGCAAGGAATTTTCCTTGGCCTGACGGGGGTTTTCCAATATGGGGTTGATGGTAGGGCTACAGACTGTATGGCTAGCCGAGAGTACCATAGCAAGGAATTTTCCTTGGCCTGACGGGGGTGACATAGCACAAAACAAAAAAAATAAAACAAATTACAAAATGACTATCAAACAATACGGTAAGTAATCAACAATAAAATAAAATAAGAATAAAGATAATTAATTATACACAGGGATTCGTAATACCTGTTACCCAAAAGTAATTTAAAAAAAATAAATAAATAAAAATTTAAAGATAGAACTTGAAATTTGATTCTATGCACTCAAAACAGCCAAAAGAAAAGTGAATTAAATTTTCTTTCAAAGAAACGGCGGCCCCACGTTGGGCGCCAATTAATTTGCCACGCTTTTTCGCTGATTAAGAAAAAAATAAATTTAGAAAAATAAATTTAGAAAAATAAATTTAAAAAAAAATTAAAGTCGAGAATAAAAAATTAAAAAAAAGTAAAATAAAAATAATGAAAATAAAAATAATTGAATGAAGAACTTGAGATTGTAAGACTGAAGGTCGAAGTGCGTGCAAATTAAGCCCTAGCTCAGAACTAAATATTTCGGAGAGTAGGGGTGGGTTTTAGTTTTGGGCGCCACCGACTCTGAACAGATGAGTCGGACTCTCCAGGATGGTATCTGGCTTCAGGTCCTTACAATCCAAATAATAATTAATAAAAAAAAATAAAAATATTAGCAAAACCAGGCTGTGTGCATAAAACCAAATAAAAGTCAAGAAATCAAGTGCTACAGTTATTTATTCACCAAATGGCCGCAGACCACAATGAACAGTAAGTTGAATTTAAGGAAAAAAATAAATAATAATAATCAAGTAAATTAGCAATTAATAAATGACCTTGTCATGAAGTGTCAACCAACAGATACAGAAATGCTATACGTTTTTAAATAATTGCTATAGTCAAGAACAATTAAATTTAAATGCAAAAATATGTTATTGAAACTCAATAACTAAGTAATAATAATAAAAAAATAAAAAGGTATAAATAGAAAAGTTGCAAATAGAAATTGAAGAGAAAAATAAAACAAAAAAAAACAATAAATTAATGACTAATAAGTTGGAGCGGTTATTTTACACTTACGTAACCAGAACTACCAGTAAGTTGACATTAATTCAACAGGTTACGTCTAGTTAAGTTACCTATTTTAATAATTCATTTACCACACTGGGGCCAGCAATGAATTATTCCCTGAAATACCGAGGTGATCACCGGGTGTACAAATAGGGACAGAATGTAAACAAACAATAACAATTAGGTTAACTAAAACTAGTACTATACCAAAATTTTCCAGATGGTGGTGGTTCATTCAGTTCACCAGATTAGTCCTGGCCACTGGTTGTGGTCAACTTGTTCGATGACTTGCGTAACCGTCCGATTACTTAGGCTGGTGTCTGTTAGCCTTTTGGTTCAATTTCGGTTACAATTGAACGTCTATTGTTATAACCGTGAGGATATACTCGATGGTAAAGTATAACCCCTCGTGAAAGAAAATACCCTCGTGAAAGGACCCTAAGAGAAAAACTGTTATACACACTGTATTTGTAATTGAACTAATAGCGAAGCACTTCATGAATAAATTGAATCAATAAGAAAAAAAAATGAAACTATAATGATTAGTTTCTAATAGCAAATTTACTTGATAAAAGACTATAGCTCTTGAAAATTATTTTAATAAAAAAATTTAACATTAAGGTATTAATAAATTAAATCAGATGAAATCATAATAAGGCTTTGATAGCAATTGAGAAAAATGTGTCTTGAGTTTGCAAAAATTGTTATAAGGTTGTTTTTTTACCTGATGGAATTAGGGTTTGTCTGCCTCAAGAATCTCCGGGAATCTGGATTGAGGTCTGGATTGAATATCCTGGAGTAGGTGAGATTATTCTCTACTCCTTAGGGCAGCTTTCAACTAATAATTGAATGGAAAAAGTCAGAAACTTCTATTGGAAAAAAACGTGCAAGCAACTTACCACAACGACTGTTTTTTTTAAATCCGATAACATCGGCGAAAATTATGGCACTTTACGAAAGTAAAACACAACGCAAGATAACTCAGTGTGCCATAAATTCAATTCAGAAGAAAATCAGGCCCAAAATCCCTTTTTGAGGTGAAGAAAAAAACTTAATTCTTCTGGAGGACTTGTTTCTTCCAAAGCAGTCAACGTGAAAAGAGAAAGTGCTGCACATTCAATCAATAAGCTAACCTCACCTAAAGGACTTAGAGATGATTCAGAATAACGACAAACATAAACAATTAATCGATAGAATTCTCACTTACCAAAAATTGCACACCACAACATAATCCGAGAAAAACGACAACGGCTAATGAATTATGATATTAACAACAAACAATCAACCCATAAAACAATCAAAACTTGAAGAATACAAAATAGAGCAAGTGTTCCGTTTTCAAAATTAGAGAGCTCAAGGAAGAATCGACGATACCAAAAACATCACTACTCCACCGCTGGTTGACAGAAATTTTTGACAATCAAAAGTCAAAGAAACGAAATCACAGGGTGCGTTCCAGATATCTCAAAGGACATCGAACCAATGCGCAACTAAACGGGGTACGCTAGAATTTGCGCCGAGATCAATATCGCTCCATAACCGAACAGTCAGTACGAACGGTACACCCACTTGAACACGGGTCATCATGAATACGGAACACAACCCACGAAATATTTTTGACACATGAATTATTTTTGTTATGAAACAGATGATCGAATTTGAAATCAAAATCAAAATATTGCCTTGTTTTGCTTTAGAATTGAATTAAAATATGGATTAAAATGAGGAAAAAACCATTACAGCAAATAGAATTTGACTATGGAAAATTAGAAAATTTACAGGATCTACAACCGTTGAGATTATTGATGAAATTTTATAGAGAAAATGCTGACAAATTTAAGGAAATCTTGAATATAAAATTGAAAGTAGGTAAGAAATGTTTATGCAATTTTGGCCCGTTACACATCATAGATGAGGGATACAAAACTTTCTCGAACCTATATTATAGATAGGCAACTCAATACAAACATTTTGTTCCTGATTACAGCGCCCTCTCGCGTGTGTAGTCAGCAACTTGAGAGCGCGGAAAGCGCTCCTTTTTAAATTTAATTTTTTTTCTTTAGGATTCGTTAATCATTTTTTATTGCCACTAGCACTAAACATATTAATATGTTTCTAGTGGAAATAAAATGATGATAAACAGTCTCTTGATCACATGCCGAAGAGTTACATACTAATTAATCCATGTATTAAATACAAAAATAACAATTATGAATTACTTTTTTAACTACACTATGATATCAATCCAATCAATAAGTACTTACAATGAATAAGATTTTTTATTTACGACTAATGTATAATGTGCGTATTATATTTGTGATTTTGGCAGTATAATGACATATGTTATTCCTCCAGGGATTAATGACGAGTAGCGGGATTAATGGTCATTATTCCATAAAAGTGTCAGTGTCAAACGTGTAGTGCTTGTGGAGTTGTATTGAAAATTATGAGACGGATGAAATTTGTTCATTGAAAATCTCAAATAAATTAATTTGTCGTAAATAAAGTAGAGTATACTACTCGCAATAATGGCTATTATTCCCTAGGAATGTTACTCCCTCGCCGCTAACGCGGCTCAGTTCGTAATAATCCTCGGGAATAATAGCTATCATTATTGACTCGTGGTATAATCTACTATTGATCGCAAACGTTCTGCAGGCATAAAATAAACACCTAAATAGAAAGAAAAGTTACAGTGGTAAAATTATAGAAGGTAAAATCCCGATTTCGGAATGATGTAGGGATTGAAACATACCTACTCATTATTTTTAGGAATTCGATGCATTTTTACTCTGTTCCCTCAGCTTTTACACATTGCCACACAACAAGATAAAACCATTTTGCTTTGAACGGAGAAAATTTTCAATCTCTGATTCAAATTATTGAATAAAAACGGAATATGTCAAAATTTGTCAAAATATGATGAAAAAGTAATGGTTCATTTACATTCACTTCGAAGTCCAATTTGTCTTGAAATTGACGTGCTTGCCATATGGCGACAGCACAGATTCATTTACATTGAAATAAATTTGAAGTTCACTTCGAAGTGCACTTTAAATTTGGGCAAGCTGAAATTTGTGAAATGTCAAATTTTTAAATTATCCATTTGATTATCATAAAATTCTGACGTTTTGACTTGACGTTTTTGTTCTGCAATGTAAATGATAAAATATCAAACGTCAAATTTAACTTGAAGTTGGAAGTGAATGTAAATGCTCCTTAAAGGAGCATTTTAATTTTTAAAAAATTAAAGTGAAGCGACGCTGCCACATGTCAAAAGCATGGGATATTTGTTTTGAAAAAGAAATGTAATTTCCAATCGTACTACTGGCAACTATATGTTAGAAAGGTACGCGACTCATTGTTTGAAGCTTTTTAAAACAAATAAACAATAATCTGTACTTTTTGTGTAAAAATCTGACAATAGCATTAGACGACAGCGCCTCTGCCGTCTGTAGTCGCAAGCTTTTAGCGGAACAAATTGTGCCATAAGAGTTGCACATGCATGTTTGTCATTATGTTTTATTTGTTACACCTTGGGCTTTGGCACCTGTCTCTGCACCGGTCATTTGCCCATTTTGACATGTGCAAAAGATAAAACCCTACAATTTTCCTATTTACCTTTTTTTTTTAATTTTCTTTTATTTTTTTGTTTAGTTTGTAGAAGCCAGACTAATTATAAGGACTATTTCACTAGAGTGTATTACACCAGCAATAAATTCGGTATTCACCTGACAATAATGCTACCTGGACAATACCAACAACATGGTATTTCAGTGACCATCTTTTGACATTGTCAAACTGGTATTTTTAATTTGAAGTTTTTATTAATAATTTTGCATTCTATTTATTTTCAAAATCTTACGTGAAATAGCCATGACGAATACCACTCGAGAAAAAATTGTGTAGGCTAAATTGTTCTCAAGGTTTTATTCAAGTTTGTTGCTTTTCGGCAATTTCGCTCATGACATTTTTGATAAAATCACTCGCCTGACGGCTCGTGATTTTGTCAAAAATGTCATTTGCGAAATTGCCAAGCAACAAACTTTCATACCTTTCGAAAATTTTGCCGACAAAATTTTTTCTCTTGTGATATTATATATGAATAGACCCTGCAACCTTGCACATTCCTACCTAATTTTATGGAAATAATTTAAGAAAATTGCCGAACGGAAATGTCAAATTTGAAAAGGAGCCGGTTTATCCTGGTTTCAGTTGTCAAGTTGTCTAGAAAATGCCAAAGATTATTCTGGTTTTCATAATAAATAATGTATTGAAATGTCAAACATCGCAACAAAATAAAAAAATCTTCCATTGCGCAACCCCCAAATAGCATTTGGACGTTGGCCCCACGTCGCCTCACACAACCCGACGTTGGTTATTGACGTCGGATTAACCATTTGCCGAGCCTTTTTTGCACTAATTTGAAACATTCAAATTTGACGTTGGTAACCGACTTTCGCAGTGCTGCATCGTTCTCAAATCCAACGTTAATTTACGTTTAGTTACGGTAACGAAAAAATCTGAAGGTATATGCAAAAAATAAACGTATACCTATCAGAAGTCTACTACAATATACGTTTAAAATCTATTTCATGGTACATAAATACAGGGTGATTGATGGTCGATGGTAGTGTAGACGCTTATGGAAAACGAAATTATGAATGTTTTTAAAAATTCGCATGCCCAAGTAATTGCTCCTGATCTATCATTCTAAAATAATTTCAACGATGCGACGTTGCCGCTTATACCAAAAAGTAATATGAACTTTGATATTTTAAATGACACACCCTATATATTATTAAATTTTTCGCTCCGTTATTAATTTGTGATCATTTTTGTATAATACTGTCCTGGTACCTATGTCTAGTGATTTTAGACTTATTTATTAATTTAATTATTTTTTCTTTAGAACTAGTTAAATTTGTATTACTACGTCCCTGAGATTCGTAAAAAGTTTATTTTTAAGATAACTCAGGGAGGTCCTGCATATTATTTTGGAGCAAGAAAATTTGTTCTACATTATACAGGGCTGGTCAAAATTAGGAATTGTGCTGCCAGGTATAAAAAAGATGAAAAGTGCACACTTTTTTGAATAGAACATCCTGTATATTATGAAATATTATGAAAGGCAATTAAAATCCCTTACAAATGATGTATCATGTTCCTATACCTAAATAGTAAGGTTTCGGAAATACAGTCAAGTTACTGTTAGAATTGGATTATTTAAAAATTATGTTTTATTAGCTATTTATGTAACAAATGTGTGAAGTGAACTTTTTTTCACGAATGTGACGTGCGACAATCACATGAGTAAAAAAAGGTACAATACACACTTATTGCATACAACATTTTTTCTACTATCAATAAGATATGTGTGAAAAATAAATTTAGACGAAAACTTCACACACTAGTGCGTGAACTAATTCACCAGAAAAATACTAAATTGACATTGCCGACATCTGTCATTGACATTACTTTACGCACTAGCTTCATCGGTCCATATTATTTATTTTCTTAGAAAGTTTGGATCCTTATAAGTGTGTGTCAGAAGTGTCTCTTGATATCGAATTTGACGTTGGTAATCAACCGGTTTCAGCTGTTGAACTTTTGTGAATTTAGAGGGATGCATATTATGATCGTTAAAAAATTTTTGCACAGAATAATAGCTCAGGAGCGCTATTCTGTACATGGCACCGAAAGTCGTCGGTATCGGTATATTACCAACAGCTATCGGTTGCGCGGCCGACCGCATCAAGACGACGCTATTCTGTACGCCACAGTTACCGACCGTCGGAAATGCAACCGACAACCATCGGTTTATGAGTGACGTCACTTAAAAGTCACTCGATTCGGTAAGTTCAGCCAATGAGCGTTAAGGAAAGGAGATTTGACTGATTTGAATTTGTAAACAAATAAACACAGATTTTCAATTTATTATTTCTCTCAGATATTATTTCAAATTATCAATTTAAATCAAAATCAAAACAAATTTATTAGGTATACAAAGCTGCTGTGAAAAGTTAAAACCTTGTTCTAGTAGGTGCTGAAGCTGATGACATAATTTTTCAGATGGTACAGCTGCCTTGCCTAATAGCATCCTGTGGCATAAAATCTCAATGCTGTGAGAACCTGTGAGCAGAAAAAAAAATTAAATTTATACTATACCTTACTGTTGTTTTTTTTTTTCTATTGAAATCAAAGTAGAACACAAACCTGATGTTCAACTGAAATCCCAGTCGGTCGATGTACAGGTGCATCAAAGTCTACAGCCAAATACCCAAGCCGAGAGCCATTGGTATTTCTATCTGTTTCTTCAACAGGCTGAGAGAAACAGATGAAAGTACACTCAGTGCGAATTAAATCTACCAATCGGAAACCCCATTAGACAAATATCCCAAAATAATCCAATTCTAACAGAAACTTGCCTGTATTTTCGAAACCTTAATATTTAGGTATAGGTATATGATACATCATTTGTAAGGGATTTTAATTGCCTTTCATAATATTTCATAATATACAGGCTGTTCTATTTAAAAAAGTGCACTTTTCATCTTTTTTGTACCTGGCAGCACAATTACTAATTTTGACCAACCCTGTATAATGTAGAACAAATGTTTATGCTCAAAAGTAATATGCAGGACCTCCCAAAGTTATCTCCAAAATTTAAACTTTCTATGAATCTCAGGGACGTAGTAATACAAATTTAACTAGAGCTATGTTTTGAAGAAAAAATAAAGAAATTAATTAATAAGTCGAAAATCACTAGAGATAGGTATAGGACAGTATTATACAAAAACGATTAGAAAGTAATAGCGGAGCAAGAAATGTAATAATATACAGGGTGTCTCATTTAAAATATCAAAGTTCATATTACTTTTTGATATAAGCGGCAACGTCGCATCGTTGAAATTATTTTAGAATGATAGATCGGAAGCAATTACTTGAGCAAGCAAATTTTCAAAAACATCCAACAATCCGTTTTCTATAAGCGTCTAACCTACCATCGACCATCGATCACCCTATAAACATGAACTAAATACGAGAATCATACGTTTCTTGGTAACATTTATTATAGGGATGTGTGTCAGATTGAAAAATATTTGCAGTATAAAGCCGGAGTCTCATGCATCCGATTTCCGACGAAAGATGTCCGAAAAACCTCCTATCTGACATAATCGTATATAAATATGTCAGAATAGAAGGTTTTTCGGAAATCTTTCGTCGGTAAACGGATGCATGAGACTTCGGCCTAACGAAAAATTTGGAACGAAACATGGCCGATAACTGCAAATAACAGCCTGACAAACTTCAGCTTGGCCGTTATTTACTACTTATCGGCCTTATAACGTTAATAACTATATCTGTAACATTTAATATTAGGTATTAACGTGGCTTAAATCTTTATATGAATATGTTATTATTCATGGAGATTGGTTCAATTTTAGTGATTTTATTTCCACCCTGGGAGCACCAATTCTCTACTTCCTAACCATGATACGACTTCTTTTGGAATCATGTGAGATAAACGACAATAATAGCGAACTGGGTATACAATAAAATAATAATGGCGTGCGATTTTTTGTAGTGAAGGTAATTAATTAGTACTTGCTGGACCCTTGATGATGAGACCAAATATTGCCAACACACGACACTTTACTGATACACGTGACCATGGTAGATCGAAAAATATGCATGTCTCACACGTATATTGTCGAAATTTATCAAATTTAATTAGAAATAATAATAATAATAAAAAAAAATAAAAATTGTAGTCAAAGAAATTTGATTTAAAATCGTACTTAAAACGTTACAGGAACAATATTTAAAAATTTCCCATTTACTGTCAATTTCATTGGAAAATAAAAATTAAATTTTCGCAATGGCTGACAAGATGCTTCATCGATGTAGCTTTAAAAAATGGCGGAGTTGGTAGTTGAACTAATATTTACCTAATTTAACCAAAGGAAAAAAAATCATCAGCTAAAATTACGAAGCACCACCTTAAAGTCGGAGATACCACCAATTTGGACCACACTGAGACGTTAGGATTCGACCTCAGTTTTGGTTCCTAGAGAATTACCCAAGACGACGACAAAATAACCTAAGATGCGCTTCTTTATTTTGATTTGAATTTAATGTTGAAAGCAGTTGAAATTATTTAATTCTATTTTATTTTTCGTACTGTGCTGTGTGTGTGTTAATTTTTGGATGGATTATTATGCCTTATGGCAAAGATAATCCCACTGCGAGAACGATTATTTATATTTGTGGGCAACTTTCCCAGTTAAAGGTTCAATCAACAGTTTTGCTTATTTCTATAAAAATTAGCGATGTACCTATGAGCTTATTTGGCTGACATTTCAAAACACAACAAAAATATATTACTATTACAAGAAAATTGGAGATTGATAATTATTGATCGACTTTGTGTTTTTGTCATTTGTAAACAGCGATAAGGTTGAGGAGTCTTGTTGTCTAACCTCCGACTCTTTTCGTAACCTTGATTATATACCAATGCCAACGTTGTATCCAACAACAATTCAGCTTACAACTTTGGTTATATTTTTACAACTAGATTTAAAGTATACAAATAAAAACGTCTTACCGTGGTCGATATTGGTTGGATACATTGCTAATAGAAGGCTCGTCAAAAGTTAACGTCGCGAACTTTATCATATAAAACTATACACTCGACAACGTCTGAGCTAGGTTGACTACAGCTACCATAAATGTCTGACGTTAACTTAACGTCGGCTGAAGGTCGGGTATTAACTTTGACTGAAAAGTTAATAAGTGACCTAAATTTCTACCCATTACACTGTAAAAAATATTGAGTGAATTTCCACTCAAATTTCACTCAATATTGTCTCAGAAAAGGTCCACACCGGATTGAGTTAAATTTTCACTCTATTGGCGTGAGTGAAATGAAAATTTTATGAGTGAAATTAAAGTGTCCCAAAAGAGTGATTGACGATCAATAAAGAGTTATTATAATCAGAAATGATTTTAATTTTTGTTATTATTTGTTCAGTTGGATCGATATTGATTAAAATTTAAGTCTATACTAGTTTAATGTAGTCAATGATTGAGTAAGAAACCAATGCCAATCTCCTTCTAAGTAGTTACCAGCAGGATTAAGTTGCCAGTAACATTACATGGATGGTAGGGGAACCCGGGGCAGAACGGCATACCTAAGCTTTAAGAGGCCTTTTCTTCAAGGGATTTTAAAATTTTGAAACCAACTTAGGATATGTCCTTCTTTATTGTTTAAATAACACCCAAGAAAAGTTTGAGACGAATATTATCAGAAAAAAAAAATGTGTTTGAAGCTCAAAAAAAATTGTCAAAATGACCATTCTGCCCCGACTATGGGGCAGAATGGTCCTATCTTGGGGCGGAATGGTCATTATAGTAAAATAATGAGGTAACCGTATTTTTGGGAACAAATGAAACACTCAAATATTAAATACACGATTTAATAGAAATTTTAAACTTATTGCCAGATTTCGCAGACAAGCACAATCTCATCGTCGTCGCTATCGATACCCGCGCAAGTATTATGAGTCCATTTTTTGTAGATTGAGCATGATATCTAATAATATTCTATAGATTTTGAGTAAAAGTCTCCACAGTAGAGGCATTGGGAATCATCACTTTCACTTTCGCTGGAAGAACTTGTTTCGACGTTTACAGGAATCCTTGTGTTTTGTTATTTTTATTATTCTTTTGCATAATCTTCGAGCGAATAACTTTTTTATTTTTGGGTTTTTTATTTATTGCCAATTCATATTCTGCTATTGATTCATCTGGACTGCATTCTATTAAAAACGACATGCGTGAATCTCTTCTTATAATTGAAAAAATTCATATTTGTTTGCTAATTTTATGCGGGGCAGAATGGTACCCTAGACTATTCCGCCCTCTAATTTCATGAGGGGCAGAATGGTACCCTATACCATTCCGCCCCGATCCGTTCTGCCCCGAATTTGGTTTAAAAATATTTTCAAAAAAAAATATAATTAATATCATTGAGGAAAAATATCAACACTATCACCACTAATGCTTGACATCATGTACTACGTGAAAAATATAATAACAATGACTTATTATTTATGTACAATAATTACTTTGTCATTAAATTTTACAAAAAAATATAAAATTTATTCACAAATATGGACATGCATGAATTCCGTTAGACTAAAGTTGTTTTTGCACTGGCATTTATCAAAACATAATAGAGTATAGTCTAGGGTATGGTTATAACGCGATGTCGATTTACTATTTTGGTTGCAGCTGGTGTTAGGAGGCCTATTCCGTTGTGCCCCGGTATGCAGTTCTGCCCCGGGTTCCCCTACTTACCAATTTTAATGTAGTTATATATTTGCTCCAGTACCTAGTTGCTGTTAATTTATCCTGCTGGTAAATTACTTTCCAGGAAATCAACTAATATGCCCTCAAAAGAAATTCAAAATAATGGTTTAATTGGGATTATGCAAATTTGTCTGAAATTCCCCTTGATTTATTCTATAAACTACACCCGCGAATAGGTATGGGTATACACTTAAAAAAAAGCTACACATCACCTTCGGGATTTGGATAAACAAGCAAATAAATTTGGTGTTATTGGGAAAAGAAAGGGACGAACGGGTCCAGTCGAGTGCATCCGTACCGTATGCATCAAAACATTCTGCCGCCCAATCTAGCCATATCCCGGAAATCTGACCAATCAAATTCGATGTGGCTATTTTGAGCGACATAATGTTACTACATGGGCTAGATCAGGGGTCAGAATGTCGGGACGGCCTGTTGGACTTGTCGGTTAGAAGTGCCGCATGTTTTGTTTATTTATCGCTCATTGCTCTATTGAAATTTATGCGAAGACATTTTATTATTTATTCATGATGGAGATGGATGCGATAAAACTACCCACAACGTTTGTTTATTGGAATGTGAGTGAAAACACTTATCGTGCAAAAGGAAAAATAGTACCCTCATTATTGGCCGTTTGCACCGACCAATGTATGGAAGACTTAACGATAAGAAGGTATTCCTTAAAGTGAAATTTTCACATGCAAAAATGTCATTTCAACGTAGACTTATCGTTAAGGCTTCCTTAAAACAGTCGGTGCAAACGGCCATTAATGTAGGTACTATTTTTCATTTTTTTATTTCATGTAGGTACCATCGTCACCAAAAATAACTGGGACAACATCATATAAGCTCTTGTACTATTATATGAATTTTATTGTCAAATATTTGTCAAACTATGAATTAGATGCATTGAAATAAATGACAGTAGAATTAGTCCGGGAGATTATTAGGCATTATTTTTGTCCCAGATACTTTTGGTGACGATGGTACGTGCTTTTTTAATTAAAGGCGAGTTTAAACAACTTCATAACTTTAATTTAGTGCATACTTCACAATTTAGTGCATAAACTTTAAAGTTAAATTTATTATTTTCTATGGAAGCGTTTACACATCTATTTAATGCTCAATTCATAATTTAATTCATAATGGATAACCTTAAAAGTTCCTAACTTTTAACTTTTATGCATTAAATTATGAAAAAAACTGGACCTTTTGAGTTCTGTCCGTGTCAAATATCAAAATATCAATAGAATATTAGTAAAATTTCAAAAATTATGAAGTTGTTTAAACTGGGGTTTTGAGTTATGTATTAGATTACGCATTAAATTATGAAAAAATTACGACTTAAATTTATCAAAAGTTGTTTAAATCCGCCTTAAGGTAAAACACTTAATACTAAATCTAAATTTATTAACCCCTTAAATCCAAAATGGAAATATTTCTCAATTCCTTCAATCAAAAAGCTAACAATTTAATCACTAATTCATGAAAAAAATCCATAAAGAACACGAATAAAATCTGAATTTCTAAATTGATTAACACGTACAAAAGACAGTTATAGATTTTTCAACATCAAACACTTTTTGTTAAATTTAATACCTACTAATGCTCTATCGCCTGTAACATTCTGACCCTGAATCTAGCCCATGCAATAACATTCTGACCCTTTAAATAGCTCCATCATCGTCCCGACATTCTGATCCCTGATTCAGCGCTTGTAGTAACATTATGCCACCCAAAATAGTCACATCGAATTTGATTGGTTAGGTTTCCGGGCTATGGCTAGATTGGGTGGCAGAATGTTTTGATGCGTACCGTACAAAGTGAGCTTGCGTAGTGCGTGAATGGGAGGAATGAGCGTCAAATCACAAATGTATTTCGCAAAAGTGCTAAAAAATTAGCGATTTTTACTCTTTATCGCGTACATTATTTTCAAATGGAGTTAAAATCACCTTAAATGAGTTCTCCAATTTCTGCTATTCGTCTTTTTAGTTATTTTACTCAATTTTGATCGAAATACCATCATAATTGAAAGAAATTGTGAAGTTAATCAATTTTTATTAAAATTTTACTCAAAAATTTAACTCGGTGAACTAACTCACTATCCAAACTGCAGTCACTCATTGGAATTTTTTACAGTGTATAACGTCGGAATTAGTGAAAATCTAACCGTAAGTCGGAAAAATGCTACTTGAGAACTAGCATCTGCAATAATTGTTGCACTTTGGACTTTGTAACCTGAATTGTGAGTACATGATGATGATTAATATTTTTTATCCCATTTTGACGTTTAAAAATGACATTATTGAACGCATAACAATAAAGGTAAGTAGACCTTTATCACCTCAGTGATTTAAAAACATTTTAACTCACTCTCGGGATTTTAAGTCACTCTGCCCAACTAAAAATCTGAAACCTCAGTGATTTAAAATATTTTTAACTCACTCCCGGTATTTTTCCTTGTACTTTATTTTTTAAACTCCACAAAATGGGATAAAATTTTGTATACATCACGTGAGTTAAAATGTTTATTCATTCGAAGAAAATTAACCCACTCGCTAGGGCTCGCGGGTTAAACTTTCTTCTCATGAATAAACATTCATTTAACTCACTTGGTGTATAAATAACTATTATCTTGAAGCGGTCCATAATTTGAACTTTATCGTGTTCAACAGTCGACACAGAAGTGACCCATCATGTTCCTAGTACCATAAAAATCTTTATATATGGGCTAATAAATTGTTCGATTGTTTCGCGCTAGAGGCCAGCAGCGTTAATTAGCGCTATTATGTTCTTGTAATTAATTTTTTCTACAAACGTGTTAAAGATGCAAGAACCTTTGTAGCAATGAAAATGTTAATTTATGGCACTAGTGTTAAAAGTCTTTAAGGCACTAGTGCTAAAAGTCTTTATGGCACTGTGCCTTGAAGAGCTGGTGTTTCTTCTGTGAAAAAAAAAAAAAAACAAGCAAAAATGGTTGTTTGATAAATGTCAAATGATAGGTAATTTTATTTACGATGCTATTTAAAACTTTCTGCTTCCAATTTATTTTTCATTCCAAAAATTCAATTCGCAACTGTTATTGAAGTTTGTAGAAAAAATATTGTATGATATTTGTAGTGAAAGTATTTTTGAGGCACTTATGTGAATTGCCTTCACATGCGTGCCATATAAATGTACTTTTAACACATATCATAATTAACTATCGCGTATTCTTCTCGCTAGATCGCAGCGTTAACGACCAGGTTCTCAAGAGCATAATTTATTCATAATTTGCGTCAATTTGTTTCGTTTCCAATTTTTTGTTCAATATTAAAAATTAAAGTGAGTCTAAATATAGGACTATGCTTTTGAACTAAAAATGGGGGTTCAGGTTGAATCTGTTTCAGATGTTTGACAGTTCAAGTGTTCAAGAACTATCTAAGGTGATCCAATCAGTTCATACTCTGTGGTCGGGAGTAGATGGAACGGTTTTCGAAATATTAATTTTTGTTCTGACGTTGAGGTTGGATTTATTCAAAAATTCCCATATTTTTTTTGTGCTTGTGTCTGTATTTTGAGTAGTTCTATTATTATTATTTAGGAAGGAAGTGCTCCGGACACCTGTGCCGTGGCGTCATCTATAAGCAGCGACTTATAGCAGTGACATTTTAACGTTCTGACATTTAGTAAATAAACAATTAAAAATGAATCAAAGTCCTAAATTATAGTTGTGAAAAGTAATATTGCAGTCGCTAAAAGATAAAATGGTGTATGGCATTCGGCTCAGAAGCTATTTTTGTGCTCCGCTTGATTATAGGCCACCGCTAATCGTCGGCGGTTCGAAACGTCGAGCTCAGCACAAAAAACCCACTTCTTGGCCCAATGACATAAATAACTATTATACGTCCTTTGTAGCCATTTTGACCTGAAGATGAGATGTAGTCTTGACCCCAAAATCATGCATGGTAGTCAATAGTAAATCAACTTTCTAGGAAAAGACCTATCTATTTTACCAGACAAAGAGGTAATAATACGGAAACTTTATTAGATAAAAAAGACACAGAACGCTCATTGCGCAAGACGAGGCAAAACGTACCAAATTATGTTAGACTTACGTATAGCAATCCGTTCTTCTTATTCGCACGGGATAAAAAGGGAAGGAGAAAGACCGCGTGTTGTGCAACGTATTTGTCAATGAAAAATTCAAACAACTTTTAAAAGTCACTTGTCAAGTTGAAATCAACCGTACTTTTATTCTTGTCAGACCACGAGGAATGAACAAGGACAAGTAGATGCCCAGCGTGCAAAACGAACACCTCACACCTGTACTAGTTAGCCAATAAAAAGGCATTGCCTCGTGTTGCGTGCGCATACCAGGTAAAAATAGATAGGTCTATTGTGAGTATTAGGAAAATAATATTGTTCCGTTCCTAATGCTCGCTTGACCGAACTCTGCTTTGCGTTGTTCAGACAACGGCAGTTTCGTGCGAAAAATAGTATATTGTTGTATTAGTAGAGGTAGAGTAGAGTAGAAGCTTTACTTTTTTGTGGTGAAGCAGTAGGTTTGCGAGCCGAACGTAGTGAGGCTTGCAATACTGCTGAAGCACAAAAAAGTGCTTCTACTCCGTATGCAACACGCTATTTTTTCTCCAAACGAATGGGGTAAGCTCGGGGGTAACTGAATGATTGAGCGGCAGTAAAAGTACGAGCGGCACTAAAAGTCATTTTGCTGCCGCTGGGGTTGCCAAGCAGCGTAGAAATTAAATTTCTACCACCTCGACAGGTGTTAACCCGCTGGATTTGCCTAGCAGCATAGAAATTAAATTTCTGACATCTTGACAGGCGTTAACAAAGTGACGTTTTTTGGACGTTTGGAGAAAATAGTATATTGTTGTATTAGGAGTAGAAGCTTTACTTTTTTGTGCTGAAGCAGTGGGTTTGCGAGCCGAACGTAGTGAGGCTTGCAATACTGCTGAAGCACAAAAAAGTGCTTCTACTCCACCAAATAGTCAAATTCTGCTGTGTGAACCTTAAACTTTTCCGAAAACTTCATATAGTTGCGTTCATATTGTGAGTAAATGTAAATAGTAAGTGGCCCAAGTGCCATCTTTGTGATTTTGGACTAATGGTGATGCTTCGGCCTCTAGGAAGGGTGAGGTTTTGGCCGCGGCCGAAATCATCCCCATGTCTAGTAAAGGTATTATTTACCAGAAGTAATTGCTAAGCAAAATGAACGAAAAAATAAAAAGAGGGTAAAGGCTAACAAGACAGTAAAGAGAAATGTATTTTCAAAAAAAAAAAGGCTAAGGAATCATCCAGTGAGTCGGACGTTTCAATAGAGAAGGCAGATTCTTCAAATGGTAGCGACGAGTCGTTTATGTCTTTATGGATCCCAATGAACATATTTTTGTCAATGAATTTCTACTCAAGTTTTAAAAATCGAAGAATGAGGTTTGTTTTTATTTAGGACAAGTGGCACGAGTGCTCGAAATCGATGATGGGTTTTTAAGGCGAAAGAGAAATTCAAACAGCTTCCACTTTCCGATTATTCACGAACACAATCACTGGTTTCGATTCAAGATTTGATTATGATTTCCAAGGAATGAAGGTTCTTCACAATATATCCAGACAAACTTTTCTTTCACTAAAGGACGTGGCACGGATTATATGGAAAATAAAGGCCAGTCGATTTCTTTAAAATTGTAATATGTTGTACAGTGAGGGAAAAGAAACAAAAGTTACCATGGGCCCATTGTGCCCCGACCAATAGGAGACCCACTAAATGAGTTTAAAGAAAGCTTGGAAATGACCGAAAATGGCAAATTACTAAGGTTTTCATGTTTTATATTGTTGTCTTTTTAGCTAAAAAGTTGGTTTTGATAAAAATACCCAAGATTTTAACGCCTCCCCCCTCGCAAGAAGAAGGAAGGGCCCCCTAAAGAGATAGAAAATATCTTTCAAAAAATTTTATCGACAGGTATCACTTCCCTGCCGCCATCCCCAGACAAATTCGCGATTTTCAATTGTCTTTTTTTCGCAAAAGGATGTATCCATAACATAATAGAATTCTAAGGCATAGTTATAGTAGTATGAATAAAGTGTAGATGGTGTGTTTTTATGTTTTACTTATATGTTTTTATGTTTTTAAAGTGTTCTTTAAACTCATTTAGTGGGTCTTCTATTGTTCGGGGCACAATGGGCCCATGGTAACTTTTGTTTCTTTTCCCTCACTCTACAACATATTAAAATTTTAAAAAAATCGACTTGCCTTTATAGACCCTGAGATAGGGCCTGTTTAGTGGAGTCATTTTTTTTTTGTCCGACATTTTGAGGGATGAATGTGACTAGTTAGCTGATGAGAATATAAGTGGTTTTAATACCTGCCTCCTGTTCGAAATGTCCACAGAATGTTACGTCGGAAAACTCGATTTCGAACTGTGATTACCGTCTGGCGATTTTTCAGCTTTATTTTCACAACAAAACCTTTCATTCTCTCGATTGCCAGACAAAAAGTAAACGCGGAAGGTTCTTTTCTTTTCTCTTGGAAGTTGACACCCATCCCCATTTTTTCAGCTATTGAAAAGCATCTGATATTTTTTATGGGTGAATTATTCATCAATGTCAATCTTTTATTTAAAAGCTAGAAAATTTGAGATCATTAAAAAAAAAATTCTTTATGTAAATCAATTTTTTTCTTCTGCAAATTTTTGAACGGGAGGCCGGCATTAAAATCACCCATATTCTCATCAGCTTAGTAGCCACATACAGCCCTCAAAATGCCAGACAAAAAAAAATGACTCCACTAAACAGCCCCTATCTCACAGTCTATTAGTTTTCATTTAATCCGTGCCATGTCCATATAACCTTTGTAATAAATAACAAGCTAATGAACATATCTCTTATACTAATTTATACCTAGGCCGAATCCTCCCTCAATGCTGGCCGAATCTACCTCCAGTGGTGGAGGGTTCGGCCAAATTTTTGAGGTTTTTTTGTTTATTGCGCAAAATCCTGGAATTATTTTTATGCCAGTATTTTGGCTTTTAACCTTCCATTAGTCGCGCGTGTATCTGAGAGATACATGCTTATTATTTTTGCAAATAAATCAAAAAGGAAAAACCCTATAATATTATGGCTTGTAGTAGTCCTTAGGTACCCTATACTAATTACTTTCTCAAAATTACATGGTCGTACATCTACTTGGAAATTTGGAATTTCCAAAAAACTAGGGGTGCGCTCGGCTTTATACCTGACTGATACAACGCGACTTTTCTTGTTACCACTTGTAAGTATTTTTTTGGTATTTTTACATACATATTATGGTACAAGAGGCTGTTCATCTTAGGTGAAGATGGAACTCGATAACACAAAATTCCTCCCAAGCTGACTCGGAAGAAACCACATAATAGTATGGTAAAGCTGCGGGGCGTGCTGGGCCAAACTACAACGACTGCGAAAACAGAATCCAACTACTGGAATCTTTTTTTCAGTAAAAAATGTTTGTTGAGTACACAAATAAATACATAGAAATTGTAAAACCGAAATTCATCAGATGGTTCAATTTTTTTTATCAATGATTTAGTACATGTATCTCTGTGATACAGCGCGACTAATGATGTTATAAAAACTCGCGCGCCTAATGGAGCGTTAATAGTTTTTGAAATGTCTGAAGATTATGTAGCAATGCAAGCTGTCAATATTTAACAAAAAATATGGGTTTTATGAGTTCATTTCTACAAACTGGCCGAATCATCCACCCTCTCCCCTACATTAAAATAGATAGATCTCTCCATTGTCGCCTATAGACCTTGAGATAGGGACTGTTCAGTCGAGTATTTTTTTTTTGTCTGGGATTTTGAGGGCTGAATGTGGCTAGTTAGCTGATGAGAGTATAAGTGGTTTTAATGCCAGCTCCCCCTGTTCGAAAATTTGAGAAATAAATTTCAGTTTACGTGAAGCATTTTTTTTTATTAAGATCTTAAATTGTCTGGCTTTTGAATAAAAGATTGACATTGATAAATAATTCACCAATAAAAAATGCCAGATTATTTTCAATTGCTGAAAAAGTGGGGATAGCAGTCGACATGCAAGAGAAAAGTATGCAACTTTCCGTATTTACTTTCTATCTGGCAATCGAGAGAATAAAAGGTTTTGTTGTGAAAATAACGCTGAAAAATCGCCAGACGGTAATCACAGTTTGAAATCGAGTTTTCCGCGAAGAATTCTGTGGAAATTTCGAACGGGGAGCAGGAATTCAAACTACATATTCTCATCAGCTAACTAGCCACATTTAGCCCTCAAAATGCCAGACAAAAAAAATGACTCCACTAAACAGTCCCTATCCTATCTCAGGATCTATTGGCTACCACCTATTTGGGAAAGTATCGGTTAATGATATTCTATACAAAAAACAGATAGCCCCTTTGCAAAAATTCAATTTGGGAGATGTAAATCTAAATAAGTCGCATAGGAACAACTACGTATGGAATGTAATCACAAATCAAGTAGTGCCGAATAATAGCACACATCTATACAGGATGGTCCATCAAACTTGAGGCAGTTCAACGTCCCGGAAACGGCGCGATATTGAAAAAACAAAAAAGTTCAAATAAAAGCTCACAAAGTCAAAAATCACTGCTTCATCGTTTCATCATTTTCTTTCCCCTGGGATACCATACAACTTATATTTGAAGTTTTTTTTTTTTTTAGACGCGCCGTTTTCCAGATTTTAGCCTGTCTCAAGTTAAATGGACCACCCTGTATCTATAATATTTATATGCAGTATCTACACTACGAGCCAAATTGAACTCTTTTATGTGCTAATATTCTTGTACCTGTTGCCTCTTGCGCCTAGGTAATTTATGCTTGACGGGCTACTAACACCATCGTCCACCGATTTTGTATCTGAAAGTCCAGTCACTCCTTTATATTAAAACATTGTCTGAACAAATACAAGGCGCATTTGGAGGTAAAGTTACTAAAAAGAAAGAAAAACTTAAAATTGCATTCAAATGCCAAAATACAATAAAAAACCGACTCTTTTCGAAACTAAAATCTAGCACAAAAAAAGAACTGAAATCAAGCGTAGTTTATAATATTCCTTGCTCCCAATGCAGTAAGACCTATGTTGGACAGACTGGTAGATACTTACAACAAAGAATGAAAGAGCACAGAAATGACCAAAAGAACTATCTTTTAAAATCTAATCCGACAGACTTAGTGGAACATAAGTTAGAAACTGGGCATGATTTTGATTTTGACAATATAACCATCTTGCAGACACAGTCTAATTATAAAAAAAAGATTGATTGCAGAAATGATCGAGATTCACAAAAATAAAAGTTGTGTTAAAAAACGAACTGATGAAAAAATCTTGGTGCGTCATATTTCAATAATAATCTATAATCCTTTCCTTTATATATATAAAAATCAATGTTTGCTAGGTATCCGGCTATGCGTTCCTACACCACTTATCCGATTACGATGAAACTTTGGTAGGTTGTTATGGTCATCCCAAGGAAGGTTTGTGGATAGGTTACGCATCTCGGAAAAATAAATTAATTTTGAATTAATTATTAATTTAATTGTAAACAAACTCATTCGCATTACATAACAACTTAACCCAACTTTTTTTTTGACAGCATGAAACAACGTTGCCATATTTCATTTATTTAGGCTTGCCATTCAACCGACGTACCTTTATTATTTTTTGAATTCGAGAACGGCTGGACCGATCTTGAATTTAATACCACGTATCTCTATATAAGCTGAATTCGATTGACCCAGATTTGGTTTCAATTTAAGTGAACTTTATTTTATGGATCACGACCGTTAATAATTGATATTGTTCGAATAACTGGGAAACAGTCAGTATCATAGATTTATTGCTCTTTTACAATTGCCTAGCTTTCGAAGCCTTTCGCTTCTTCTTCAGGGCTATAATAATATAATATAAAATAAATAAAAAATGAATATAATATAAATTAGAAATTAAATAAAAATTTTATAAACTTTTTAAAACATACCTTGTAGTGAGTCTATCGATTTCTCTGGTTTTTTTAAAGTTTTTTCATTTATGATATAATATAGATTTTTATAAAAAAAAATTTAATATAAATGTATAATGAAAATTATTCCAAAAAATGTAAAATATGGTATAATTTTTTTTGAAAATTTTGATTTGTGTTTGATAGACTTGACAATATAATGAAGGTAATCTTTGAAGGTAATAAACCGGTATTGATTAATATACATTAGGAAGTTTTTTTTGTCCAGAGATAACAAATAGGAATATATTATGCTCAAATTACTAATTTCTGTTCTTTCATTAATTGAATTTTTTTGTTTTTGTATTTCCGTCATTTCTAAAAATAATCTTTTATTTAAATTCTTTTCTGTTTGTAAAATTTTAATGTTATTGTAATTAGGTCGATGTCCAGTATCAAATGAATGTTTAGCTATAGCACTTGTTTCTTTTTGCAATCGTATATCACTTTTGTGTCCAGACATTCTGTTTTTTATGGTTTGTGATGTTTGACCTATGTAGATCATCACAGTTTGTGCAAGGTAATTCATAAACAACATTAGTTTTTAATTCTACTGGATCTTTATCTTTTATTTTTGTATTTAAATTACCAATTGTTTTTATGATTTTAAAAGAAATTTTGACAGATTCATTTTTGAAAAGATAAGCAATTTTTTCTGAAAGTGTTTTTATGTATGGTATTGAAGCATAATAAAATCTTGGTTGTTGATTATTTTGAACATTAATAGAATTATTTTGTATTATTGACTCGTTATATGATTGGTTATTATTATTATCATTAATAATATTGTTGTTGAAAATTATTTTATTTAATAATGCATTTGGATATGAATTTTTTAATAAAATCTGTTTTAATTTTTTAAAGTTTAATTCTTTTAATGATGGATGAACTAATTTCTCGATTCTGTTTTAAAGTGTCAAGATGAGATTAATTTTGTGTCTATAACTATGATATGAGTTAAAATTAATATATCTTCCAGAATTTGTTGCTTTAATATACCAATCCGTTATTAGAGTTTGGTTATTCCGTATAATTTTTGTATCTAAAAATGGAATACTATAGTTATTTTCAATTTCGATAGTAAATTGGATTGAATTATTGTAATTGTTAAATATATCCAAAATTTCTTGGTGTTTATCAAAAGGAACTGCACAAACAATATCATCAACATATTTTTTAAAAAAAGGTATCTCAAAAGAAAGTGTTGGTAAACGGTGTTCAATAAGATCATCTAGAACATATTGAGCTATTATTGGAGAAATACTGCTACCCATTGGTGTACCTAATATTTGCTTGTAAAATGAGTTTTTAAATTTTAAATAATTTGTATTAAAAATAAATTGAATTATTTCTAAAAATTTTGTTTGTGTGATTTTACAATAATTTTGAATGTCATCCCATCTTTTGATTATACTATCGTTTACTAAATTAATTGGTATATTACTAAAAAGAGAAATAGCATCTAAACTTATCAAAATATAATTTTCAGGAATTTGTTTGTCATTTATAAATTCAGAAAATTCAAATGAATCTTTTATGTAAAAATCATTATGAGTATTGTAGGATCTTTTCAAAATATTATTCATATAATTTGTTAATTTTGTATTTGGAGTATCAATTGATGAAACTATAGGTCTTAGTGATAATGTAGGTTTATGAATTTTAGGTAAACCATAAAATTTTGGACATGTTGTATTATGTGATTTTAACTGTTTTGCTTCCAATTCATTTATCATATTGGATCTTTCTAATTGAGAAATTAATTTATTTGATTGATTTTCAAAAGAGGTTGTCGGATTTTTTGGTAATTTTTTATATGAATTTTGGTCATTTAGAATATTACTAGCTAAATCTTCATAAGAGTTTTTATCCATAATTACAGTAACATTACCTTCATCTGATTTAGTGAGAATTAGTTCAGGATGATTTTTGAAAAAATTTTTTGTTTTATAGAAAAGATTATTCAAGTAATTTTGTTGATAAGATTTTTTTTTGGGTATGATTCGTTATTAAATTAGTAATATTGGCTCTAAATAATTTTTTTTTGTCATAATTGAAATTGAAAAGTAAAGATTCAATATCAGATAATAATTTTGAAATCGATATTTCTTTAGTTGTTGGTTCAATACTAAATTTATAGCCTAGTGATAATATTTTTTTAATATCGTCTGGAATTTCTACATTTGTTAGGTTTTTTAGCCAATTTTCTTCCACTTTTATAGTATTTTGATAGTGTAGTTTCAATGAATTGATTTTATTGATATTTTTTCTTTTTATTTTATTGAAAATTTGATGATACTTGTTTTTTTGTTTTTGTAGAAACTCGTAACTTATATTTTGAGGTAAAATGTTTTGAATTTCAGATTACGTTAATAAATTACAAAATGGAATATCCTTGAAATTTTAACGCATATTAGAAATTATAACTTGTACGCAAATTAACATTGTAAATATGCATTTAAATTGAACTGGTATAATTTTTGCAATGTTATAATAACTACCAAATGTAAACTTGCTGCAAAATTGGAAATATAACTTGTAGGTAAGGTTACATCGCAAAGATGCCTTAAAGTTGTGTTGATATTATTTTGCAATGTTATAATTTAATATTGAATGTAAACTTGCTGCAATATAGCAGAAATAATATATTGGAAAATCGAAAGCTTTGCCGCCATTAATAACGATCGCAACGACATCGGGGATACGAACTAAACCGAAAGCAAATCGACGCCATCAAGTCGCTGTTTGTCGTTTGGGTTGAGTGCTGTGTCTGCTTGTTGTATGTTGTGTCTGTGATAAAGCGAATCTCGGCTAAATTTTTGGTGTTTGTGTTGGGATTATGTATTGGATCGGTTCAGGTAGTGCTTTGCTTTTTGGTTATTTTTATTATTAAGTTTTTATTTTAGAACCTGTGGAAATGAAATAAATATACAGCGATTAAAATGGATGAGGATTCAAATAAGGTGAGTAAGGTTTGCATAGTCAATAAATACTTTTTACAAAAATACTGCGGAATGGGGCCCCTTTTTTGTAAACCGTAACCTCTTTTTTTCATACCTACAAATCCCGTATTATTATTATATTACTTATTATGATTTTACGATAATATTTTAGTTAGGATCAAAAATATCGTAAACCGTTTGGTAGGTAATGTCCAGAAAGAAAGTGGCTACGACGGGGAATAATTATTATAATAAAAATACAGAACTACTCCCTGATTTTTTGTTTTGTTTCAGGTGACAATATAAGTAGCAGCTGTGGTAGCAGCCAGTACCTACTTCGTCCTGTGTGTCAACCAATCTAAAATTTCGCTTTTTTTTTTCTGTTTAGAATTTTTATTTATTTTGCTTTGAGATATTACTTTTTACGTTTTGTTTTTCACCTAAGTATATTTTTTTATTGTGAGTATTATAGATATACATAATATACCTACCAACCTTTTTATTTTGTTTTCCAAAAACTTGTACTTTTATTCATAATAAAATATCTACCTAATATATGATTATGGGTTTCAGGCACAAATTTTAACAGCTTGTTTTTAGAACAAGCTGTTAGAGTTTATGCACCGCAACTTAAATCTCTCTGTATAGGTAGGTACATAGCATTTACAGTTGCAACAATACTTTTTTATTGCAGTAAAGTTGCGAACCCAATATATTTGTAATAAAAATGCAATATTGCAGTAAACTTACTAATAAATTGCAAGTAACCCTAAGGTATACTTGAATTTGTAACCTTACACTCGTAAGTTTGCTGAAGTTTTGATCTAATATTCCAGTGATATTGCTGAAAGGTTATCATTTATAAACCTTGCATTTGTAATATTACCCTAAGGTTGTTTCAGTACTTGCCGCAATACTGCGTCAACATTACAGTAAACTTCAATATAACCTTACAAGTTTGCAGTGTAATGTTACCTCATTATTACTGTAATATTATTTTGTTCAGTGGGTATTCCTATTTGTTATCTCTGGACAAAAAAACTTCCTAATGTATATTAATCAATACCGGTTTATTACCTTCAAAGATTACCTTCATTATATTGTCAAGTCTATCAAACACAAATCAAAATTTTCAAAAAAAATTATACCATATTTTACATTTTTTGAAATAATTTTCATTATACATTTATATTAAATTTTTTTTTATAAAAATCTATATTATATCATAAATGATAAAACTTTAAAAAAACCAGAGAAATCGATAGACTCACTACAAGGTATGTTTTAAAAAGTTTATAAAATTTTTATTTAATTGCTAATTTATATTATATTCATTTTTTATTTATTTTATATTATATTATTATAGCCCTCAAGAAGAAGCGAAAGGCTTCGAAAGCTAGGCAATTGTAAAAGAGCAATAAATCTATGATACTGACTGTTTCCCAGTTATTCGAACAATATTAAGTGAACTTCTTCTGATCTAGATCATTTTTTTGTTGATGAGGGTGCACTGATCCAGCCTCAATCGAACACAGTGTGGTTCACTTAAATTGAACCAGATCGATCTAATCCGGTCAATCGAATTCGGCTATAGAGGAGAGTGATATAGGCTATTTTCTATCCCGAAAAAAAAAGTTCGGTTGCGCGAAACTCTGATACACTGGAACGCCTATAAACAGCCCAGGGCGCTCTAGAGCAGCTCTGGAGTGCTTAAAATGCGTCACTGAACTCACTGGCTAGCGACTCTGGTATCCGATAAAAAAAATATATGTATATTAAATAGAAAATCAACAACAAAATTTGAAAAAAAGTGTATTATTTCAAAATGTATTTTCACGCTGGCAACGCAGCGGGTCATTAGCTAGTGATAAAATAAAATAACGACACTGTAACTTTGTTTTTTTTTTTTGTTTTGTTTTCGTCTCTTTCTTTCTTGCTATTTTTTTTCTGGTTTATAGCAGCACAATTTCAGTGTAGTTTAGTATTAGCTAGCAGGTACCAGTATGCATTGATGGTTGTTTAAATCAATAGGTACTGCCTGAATTTAATTTAAAGAAAGGAAAAAAAATAACAACAGTAACTTTAGAGTTACCAGTTTAATTTTTCTTCTGTTTTTTGTTTTCAATAATTTTAAATGTTATGTCTACAGTGTCTTTTTTTAAGTTTATTTCATCTTGTTACGGCTTGTGTGTTTTTATATTCCTAAAATTGCATATTATGGTGATGTTCCAAAGAAAAAAAAAAAACTTTTGTAATACCTACAATAAGATCTGTGATACAATTATTTTAATGACAAGGAAAGTTAATTTTCAAATGTAAGTAGTAGTCAATATTTTCTGAATGTCCACCTTTTTATTATTATTTATTTATTTATTCTATCTTCGACGCCTATTGTAGTGTCCTGAGGACGCAATTAAATTTTGCGAAACGTCGACAATTTTAAGGAAAACAAACTTCCGTTGGTGTTTTTTTTTCCGCTCCTACCCCAATTAAAACAAAGAAAAATATCAATGTTTGGATCAACAACGCTCTAATTGTAAATATTAATACTTTGCGTTCAAATTTATTTTGACCGTTTTAGAAAAAACTCTCGATTTCAGTCAAAATAAAAGAAATACTGAAAATGTTGAACCTGCCTATTTGACATACCCAGGCAGTGAACTTTTGTAAGGACTATAATGGTCCAGGCGAAGGGTCCTAAACGGTGAAGAGATTGATGTCTACGGATTTACGAGATTTATTGTACTAGTCAGCATCCAATCACTTCTCTGTAGTCCTCCGTAAATCGTCTTCTTTCAGAACGTTCTTATATCACGTCGAAACCCTTTCGATTGCAGAATTAGACAAATAAAATATAAATATATAATAATATAAAATAAATGTTCTACGTCTTCCGATTCGCGATCTCCAACCACCTGTGTAAATTCAGACACCTTCTTGTATTTATCCCTATACATATAAGGTTACGCCTAATAATTGTGTGTCCTGCGTTTATATTTCTTCATTACTCTTGTTATAATCTCCATTTTTGGCGTGCCTGCCTCCCTCCTCCAAATAAAGTCCATGTAGTATTTTTCATTTTACAATACGCAGGTTCGACATTTTTCGTATTGCTTTTATTTTAACTGAAATTGAGAGATTTTGTTATTAAAAAACGATCAAAAAAAGTTTGAGCTCAAAATATTAATATTTAGGTTTGTTCCCAGCAGTTTCAAATCAACGATCGGCGCCAGTCTAGAAAACGTACCTGTACGCGAGACCAGGCGCGGTCCCAGGATTTCCTCGAGGGGGGGGGGAGGGCGCAAAATTAAAAAGTACTTACAGCTAAAAGTTATGTATTACTGTGAATGTTAAAATAATACATTAACAGCAGCAACATTAAATCTTAATAACGGTAGTTATAGATAAAATAAAAATTAATAAACTTATCAACTAAATTTTGTATACCTACATTTACAAAACAATATCATGTTTGCGTTTTTTCTTAGCAAATCTGTCAATAATGCGCTCTATATCTAGATAAATATTTCGGTGTATACAGGGTGTCCAGGAAATAGCGTGAAAGCTTCCCACTACACTACGTAATAGGGGATCCATCGAGTAACCCTAAAAAATATTTGAAAAAAAAATCCTTCTGGACTATTCTTGGTAATATGAAGACGTGAATGCGGAAGTGTTAGGTATTGATTGACTTATAATCATAACATAATGGTTTATCAAAATTTGTTGTTAACCTTTAAAACGCAATATAAAAAATGCAAAATCTCTAAATTACAACAGGAGAAACTGATCCGATAACCAAGGTCCTCCATCACGTAGTGAAGATTTTCCACGCTGTTTTCCGGACATCCTGTATATAAAAGAGCAACACCATCAAGTCGGTCTTGTACTACTGTAAAGCGCAGATAAGTTTTCAGAACTCTCAACGTAGGAAAACTACGTTCTGCATTGGCTACAGACATGGGAGCCATGGGACTCGTTGAAATTATTTGGAGAATTGGGATAATTTTTATCTGTAGTTAGTTACTGTAAATGTGAATGGAGTGAACATTCTGATGTTTTGTTTATTTGCTTATACCATAAAATTATGGCCGAGGATGGCTGAGGCCGCTGAAAGGGGGAGTCCGCGCCCCCCCCCCTGGGACCGCGCATGCGCGAGACTAGTCCGCATGACATTAGTAGCCAGACACGCCACGTGAATTTGTATAAGTACTATCCGCATAGACCTTTACGGAAGCGCTGATCCGATTAACTCAATGGATTAACCCGATCCAGCAAATGTAATTTGTCTTTTTTTTATCCGTGTTACTGCTCGCAACAAACGTGAATATCAATATTTTGCGCTCAAATTTTTTAAATCGTTTGTTATTAAAATCTCTCGATTTCAGTTAAATTAAAAAAAGAAATTACATTTAATTACTGAAGTGGCTCCTTTCTCGTTTTGACGACTGTCGATAAAACGAAGTCGAGTCGGTGGTATAACTCTAGAACGGCTGGACCGATTTTCATGATTTTTGCTTTGTTAGATTTTTTTTTTGCCCCTACAAACTAACGTAACTATTGAAACATAGGAAAAAATCACGAAAACGAAAAACAAATTCATGAAGAGCATTAATTTAATCGCAACCTGTGATAACCGATACGATGTTCGCCGAGTCAGATTGTGCAGTTTTTTCAACATTGAATTAGGTAATCCGAATCAGCTGATTATACAAGATGATGGCGACGTAGTCATAGCTAACTCGACGACCGTGAAGGTGCCTCCACATTCAATTCCAATTGATTGCAATTTGAATGGGGATTGAATGTAAACGTGCCTTTACGGTTGTCAGGCGTGTTATGCCCACGGCGACATATTGAATTAAGAGAACGTCAAATCGCTCAAGAGAAACATGGTTATGTTGAACTTCTGACATATCAGTCTGAGAGTTTGCAAAAGGATATCACAAACTACAAAACAGAGGATTACTCATATACCTATTATACTGACGTATATCGCGGGTTGTTTCGAGCTGGTGAAGCAAACAATATGAGATGGAAGTATGCCATATTTGTCTAGGGAGAATTTTGTTTTCTAATGCGCATGCGTCAATAAGCATCAATTTTGAGTAGCTGGTATTGCAGGGTTGCCAATAAGCATAAGCGTAGAAACTACGTAATTTGCTTTTATTTGAACTGAACAAATATCGCTCTCAAAAATCAAAGGCAAAAATGTAATCCTGCTTGACACCAAATTGTTTTTTTTTGCAAACGTCAAAAAATGACGACTTTTTCATCCTCAATTCTTAATGTTGAAGTTTGACTTCACAGACGTCATTTTTTTGGTTACTTTTTTGTCCGCGCGTTCCGTGAGCGTATAAAAATGTACTTTTTTCTACGCTCACGGCCGGACAAAAAAGTGACGTCACAGAAATTTCCTGGATTCCATCGCTTTGAACACCATTTGTGGAAAAAATCGCATGTTTTATTCGGAGAAAAGCACTTTTTGTGGCTCATCTAAAATTGTCGGCCTCACTTAGTCTCGCCACAAAAAGTATCACTTTTACTCCTAATAAAACAGTATACTATTTCCACTTTACCTAAGTTCACACTAGAATCACAGAAGTCATACAAAAATTAATTAAAGAAACCACTAAAAAAACAAAAAGTCAAAATGGAGCATAATATCCTTAACTTGATATGACAGTACCGCACAAGAAACGCGTTACAAAATGCCAACCGCCGGCCAATAAGAATCTAGCATTTAACGCATGCGCAGTTGATGACCTCGTTCTACTTCGTTTGACAAAGATAGAATAATGCGAGATCATTAGATCATATCTTTGCTTCAAAATCCGCACAATGGGTAAATAGGAAAGGCGCAATATACGGCAGTATAATAGGTATAGGGTAGATGGGATTACTTATCGGCCTAGTAGGCCAAGGCACTTAGCGAAATAACAGCCATATTTTAACATAAAATTTAACAGCAAACTATCGATGCAATATTGTTAAGGATAGTGATGCCGCGAGACGAGACGAGACGAGATTAGCGGTTGATCTCGTCTCGTCTCGCCTGAGCATCAATCTCGTCTCGTCTCGACCTCGAGATTAACTCGAGACGAGACGAGAGTCGTAGAGAGTCTCGTCTCGTCTCGTCTGATCTCGTCTCGCAAAAAAATCGCTTGCATTGTACAACATAACCTATGGATTTTTGTTGCTGGTTTGGTTCGTATTTCGTATTAAATAAAATCCAATGTCCAGCTGGTCCAGAGCTAGAAGAAACGCAATAGCTGTATTTCTTTCGAGAGCTTGAAACATTAGCGCTCTTACTCGACCCTACCCCGTTTTGAAAGGAACTGCTCGTGAGATGGTGTGTGAGAGGAAAGGACCGAAGGGAGGGATTGGGGCTTGAGCACTTCGGGTGCAACAAACACGAGAAACGCCGCGGAGCTGTTCCGGAGCACCTCTTTGTGTGGAAGGAATACAGCTATGGCTAACAGCGTGTTTTATTTCAAACTTCCTACGACCCGTTTCAGCAAGGATAATAAACACTACTACAGGATACAGGATTGCTCATCGGCCTCGATTTGTCGCATCAACATCATATGGTGTAGCACCGTTGCCAACGTCATCAACGGTGCCGAGGAGTATTTGCGCCAGCGGTCGTAGTTAGGAATTCAAATTTATGATTGATGACATAATATGTAGAGATGAAGATAAGATTTTAACGAAAGGTTTGTTTTTGAATGCTAATTAATCTACTGAAACCAAGTTCATAAAGCCAAAGTCAGCGGAATCATAGCCTGTGGTTCAAACACCCTATGTCAAAGCGACATTAAAGCGAAGAACGACACGCTGACTACGTCATCAGTGGTACTTTTGCGTAGTGGCAAGCTTGAGATTTGAACTACACAGACCTTATGGACAATCCTGTAGTGTTTATTATCCTTGCGGTTTCAGTTCATTTGAAATTTCTCCAGGAACAACACTGCATATACCATACACCTATCATTTATGAAGGCTTTATTCCGTTTCTATCCTTGGTTACGGTTATACGTTCAGTAGATGTCGGTTGCCTGAATAACCGGTATACATATACGGAATACGGTTGCTGACAATAGGTATGTCAAAATCGGTTTTTCTGTTGACTCTAGTGTTGTTTAAAGGGCACAATTGTACCAAAAGTGGCCCTTTTCGCCCGCAAAATGCACAGTGGCACCACTTTGAAAAATTTGGCACAATTCACATTTATTATTAGACAGTCCCAGTCCTGACCTGTGAGAATTGTAATGGATCTGTCAGGTCATTGGGGCTGTGTTCGTTATTGTCATCTTTTTCGTCTAATGCTAATGGCTCCGAAATTTTGATAGGCACGTGACTGCATCAGACAGTTTCAATTCACAAATCACGTGCTTGTCAAAATTTCGGAGCAAATCGACGAAAAAGATGACAAAACCGCAAGACAAAAACGAACACAAACCGAATTTTCGCGACGAACTACTTCCATGATTTCATCAACAAACGCTTTTGCGAGAAACTCATGACGTCATATTGAAGTAGTTCGACGGAAGTATGGACGCAGCTTCTAGCCAGCGTTCAAACTCATGACGTCACAGATGAACTATGTTTCGTCCTTGGATGAACTACAGTCTATTTTTTCCCAAGATAGATTTTGACATTGAAAACTTTGAAACAAAAACAATAACGCTTATTGGCTCTGTTTGGTCGCAAAATGAGGTGTCCATGCAGGTTGACATCAGTTTTACAATGCATGTCGTGCAAATGGCATTTTGCGACTAATAAGCAGCATTAGCGGCATCGTTTATGTTTCAAAGTTGACAATGTCAAAATCTTTGGGAAAAAATAAGCTGTACATTCGTCGCGAAAATTCGGTTACAGCTTGGATCGGATCTGTCGAAGTGAGTGTGACTAGTGACAGTGACGTGACTGTCAATTGTCATTATAGTGAATTTAATATATGAAATATATTATATCTTTCCCCTTTTAATCATGTAATAAAAAGAAATGAGTATAAAGTCAAAAAATCATTTCTTATCACTTTTTCTCAAGTGGCACTATTTGAGTGTCGCTGCAGGCACACACGAAAATTCCCCAGGAACAACCCTGGTTGACTCACATATCTACTGTCAGTGTCAAAGTCCCTTCTTATTCTTCGGTATTTTCTAACGCATTTTCCTCCTTAACCCATCGAAACCCCCCCCCCTACATATATGAATTTTTCTTAGAATAACCAACCGGATAATTCTATCGGTGTTTGCTGACTGGGAAAATAAGTACCGAAAATATTCACTGCCTCCTTAGACTAATACTGATGATTATTCTAATCATATAGTACGTTAAACACTTAGGGACTAAAGTGGTACTTTTAATCCCGAGACAAAAAGTTTATAACCCTACCGAAGGGAGGGCTATAATTTGTAGAGGGATTAAAAACACTTTAGTCCTGAAGTGTATACACTATTTTATGCACTTTACTTTATATTTCCCGGGGATTAAATGAAACAGGGAATAAAAGGGTACTTTTAATCCCCGGGAAATAAAGTAAAAATTAAATCCCCGGAAAATAAAGTAAAAATTTAATCCCCGGGAAATAAAGTGAAATTTAATCCCGGGGATTAAAAGACCCCGTTTACTCTCTTAAAACAGGGATTAAAAGGGTACTTTTAATCCCTGAAGTGCATAAATACAAAAATATGGTGTGTTTTATTTTTCATAACCTTGAGTAAGTAGTTAATGAATTCGTCAATCTTGAAGAGAATTTCATTAGAATTTCATTCATCTGTCAAAACTGGTATTCCAACTATGATTTGGCATGTTTTAATTGTTGATTACAACCAATCAGATTGCAACCAATCAGATTGCAATTACGTGATAATTTGCTCTAGTGCAGGATTATCAGATAATTGCACACTAACGGGTGGCATTTGACATTTTTTGCGACCAGTGACATTTTTATACTTACGAGGGTATACTAAAAATTCAAATTTTTTATTCATGGAATTCTCTCATACAATTATAAAATACAACTCGAGCAATGGAAATATATCTATAATTTTTGACAAATTTGCACTCATGCATTTTCAACTGAGAAAGGCACTCGTGCTCTTTTTCAACTGAAAATGCATTCGGGAAAATTTGCCAAAAATTTTCGATAATTTCCATTGCTTTCGTTATTACTATCGAATAAAAGATTTCTTGCGATTAAAAAATTAAATGGAAAATCTGAGTTAGAGGATCGATAGCTTGGCATTTCGACTTATCAGTGGACTTTTCAAAATAAATATAAAAAAATTATCTTCAATTCGACAGACTGCTTTAGAAACATCCCCATTTTGCTTGACAAGGGTATTATGCCGAAACGACCCATCAGACCGGGCCCAAATTTGGGCTCAATAAAGCCTGCCTCATCTACTATGTATGTGTAAAAAATTAATTGTCTAGCATGAAAATTAAAAAAGTTAGGAATTTTTTACGAAAATCTCTTTTTTGGGAGGAAAAAAATCATTTCTCGAAGACTAAAAGACCTACAGGGATGGCTCATTGTAAAGCTTGTTCAATGCTCTAAAACTATTGCCATAGTAGCAAAACCATCCGATCATTAGTTTTCGAAATACAGTGAAATAAACAAAAAAATGCCCTATTTTTGTACTAAATATTGTTTATAAAATCCCCTAAAAGTAATTAGATGTTGCATTTTTGGTTTTTAGCATCTATAAATGATCCTTAACAATACTGCATCGATAGTTTGCTGTTAAATTTTATGTTACGAAAAAATTTATCTGCCCTGGCCTATAGATTTTCCGAATCAATTTTATGGTGTACAGTATTGTTGTTGACGTCATCAGATATTCCATCAGTTGTTTGCGCCAGCGGTCGTAGTTTAGAATATAAACTTTTGATGGGAAATAATATTATATTTTGGTTAACCTAATAGGTTTGCCTATCAGGTTGCGAAAGATGCAAATGACATCAAGATTTTTTTTAAAATGTTGATTGTTAAATTCAACGGCGGGTGAAACCGCTGGGAACAACGAGTTAATAAATATACCAATCCCCATGCAATAAACACAAGCGTATTTCCTTATCGTAATTTATTTCTAAAACTTATAAAAATCATAGCTAAAAAGGTAATTTTGGCTAAGTAGAATGCTTTATGTCAGTTGGATGCGGTCCAACTTTGGGGCGCCTACAGAATAACAGCTGGGTTTTTATTAGGGCAAAAAGTAGATGAGTTATGGTAGAAGCCTTTTTGTCTAAGAGGCATCCGGTAATTAGTTATAGTGCCGCTGCTCTCGCTGAAAAACAATGTGTGTCATTGGTGCATGTTTTGTAAAACGTCGCTTGACTTTTTCTGAAAGTTGTAGCCGATGTCATCTTTTGGCATCCATAGAATAATAGAGCCTGTGACATTTATCATTTTACGTAGGTACATGGAAAAGGAAATTTATATTTACATCACAGGTATTGCAAACTTTGCCTAGTATTTTGTCAATATATTGTACAGCGTGCGGTAAAGGTCATAATATGGTACTTGCCGAAGGCAAAATCGTGCGTTATACCTACCTCATTTACCGCACGATTACGAATAATAGTATATTATGGTATAATAAGTGTGGTAACTAGGTTATTACCGCACGCGAGAAAAATTTGCAAACCCAGCTGGTGAGGCTGCAATTTCTAGGGCGGCAATAGTCACCATACGTATTTTATACAGTATTTTATACACAACCGTGCTGTAACATAGAATCCAAAAGATGTGTAAAAAATCATAGAAAATACAATTACGTCTGTCACCTTTGGCAGTAGACGCGTAGAATTTAGGTGATAAGTGGGTAATTGAAGGTAGGTAGATCGTGCGGTAATAATATTCCCGTACGCTATTACAGAAGCTTGCTAAATAATGACTATTTTATTATTGTTTCTATGTCCGTCAGATTAATTTTAGCTAGACCATGCTAATAATACCATTATTTTCCTGATATCCATTAGCACACTATTATATTTTATTGCTTTTGGGTAAAATATTATTAGATACAATTTCATCCAACATCCAATGCGTTTCATTGGATGTACTTAGATATTTGTGCGAGAGTTTTGATTATTTCAAATTGCAAATATTTAAATTAGGTAAGTTTGTCTTTTTTATTTCCTTTCTTCTAGTTACCTAATTAATCGTGAATAAAAAGTATTCTAAATTTGTATTTTTTGAACAAACCAACTACCTACATATTGAGTTGATTTATGAAATTTACTTCATTTTTTTTTTGGCCCTTATGGAACGAGGGCTCTTCTTATGGGTTATTGTTACTAAGGACGTCACTTCTATTACTTAATTCCATATTTTGAGTCAACTGGAGTCACGAGTAATTTTGTATCGCTTGTATTCCCCTATAAAATATTACTGGAACATTAATATAGTTATGTTTCTTTTGATTCTTAGCGACATAAAAATGGTAAAAAGCAAATTATATTTGAGGAAGGAATGTTTTTCGGATTCTACGCCCAAAAATGATTAGTCGTACGTGTATCTAATATAAGTTTTATGTTAACCCAATCATCAACTGGGCTTTGCTGCGTTTATAAATTTAGGAAAAAAAAATATTGGAACATATTCACATATGATAATTATAATATTAAACTGCGTTATGAAAAAAAAAATCTTTCTAACGCAGTATTAAATGATTATTGAGAACCATATTTTTCAAACAAAGGAATTGAAGATTAGTGCTCTCGTTCTCGTGAGAACTCCTTCCTTGTTCCGAGAGGCGCCAGAGAGAAATAGACCATCCCTCTACAGAACTTAGCAAAGAATATATTTGAACTGGTTGAAAGACGTAGCCTGCAACATTTTCATATATGGCTAACATACCTGAAATGGTAACTTTATTCCCTGTTTACTCGAGAAAGTACGTACTAAAAGCAATAATCTTGAAGTGAATGTTGTGCCATAGTCCGGTATTGTATAGCTTGTACTTACTTAGCCACTTCTTGGTAAGCTGAACTCCTAAAAACGGAGAGGTTGAAAACTTGGACCTCACTTATACATTCAACAAACATTGAATTTCATCATTTTGGTTTGTTTTGAAGGGTTAAAACAACCAATTTGTGCCAGTATTTGTTAAATTTTTGACACCTATGTCACCTGAAACATGGTGGCACTTTGCGGCCCGGCGGGCCGAAAAGTATCAAATTGTGCCCGCAAATTAGGGCGCAAAAACCATTTTGTAGCGCTTTAGCTCAGCTCGTCTCTCCTATCTACTTGGAGGTTGACAGGTCCATCCTTCATCACTTATTCGAACATATTCTTTTCACCGCATCGGTAAGTCGAGTTTAAACAAAGTCTCTCCATTTTGGACTTCATCTCCTATCATGTGATTTCATCCTATTGACAGATATCAGGGCAAGAACTGGCCAAAGCCAGCTTTCCAACTTATTGGAAATTCAGTCGCGTCCTGTTGCGGTGTTAGAATTCATGCCTATAATAATCGTTTGGGTGTGCCTTTCGGAGACTTTCTTATTCTTAAGTATCTGTGAATGATTCAGTTTTGTCTTTATCAATGAAACGGTTGGTTTAGTGCTAGTATTTCCTTTTAAGTATTTTCAGCAATCATGGCTCCAATTTTTCTTGGAAAGTCTCCATTTGAGCTAACTGAATTAGTGTGTATGCCTGATGCAAAACTGCAAGCTTGAAGCAGCCAGTGCCGACTGCTAAGAGCTATGAATCAATAGAATGTTCCCCATCCTTACTTGGAGTTATCCTGAATAGCTGTCCACATGGTAGTGCGCTTATGCTTGCCTACTTGTCAATGGCTCGCAGCGATTATCAATTGTGCTGGACTTGATCCAAGGTAACTCCTTATTATAGTCTCTATTTGAAAGTTGCTCCTATTCGAGAGTCTTCTATTGCGATATTTTTCAGCACACTAGGACCACCACAGCCTCCTGAAAGGTAGTTCTGACCGATAACGATGGCTCTACGAGCGTCTGCGTGTTTCTCTAGCCTGATTGCGTTCCGGTTACTGACATTGGAGTTCCTAGATTGAGATTCACTGTTGAGGTCACCAATCAAGATTGTAGGAGTTCTCTCTTCCCGTAGATCCTGTACGCCCACCTCCAGCAGAATTTTTAGTGGAGCTAAGTAGGCTGTAGTGCTCCTAACCCGGCCTCTGATAGTCCTACTCTCCATAGTGACTGCATGTTTCTCCACATAGTAATTCATATTGTTCGTTTGGTAATATCTATGTTAAATAAATTTGAATAAAAAATACTTAAGTTTTGAATATCAGTTTTTCTGTTTAAAGAATATTCTTCTTGTTTAATGATATTCAAAATTTAAGTGTTATTTTTTCAAGTTTATTTACCATAGTTATTCATATAGGACTTCTCTAGGCCTGTTTTAAACAGTCATGCTACTCGGCCCTCAGCATTTGGCTAGTCAAAACGGTATGTCTCGTACCCTCTGAATGATATTCTGTTCACAACCCCCATCTTAGCATCCTGCAGAGCCAAATCGTCGGTCTCAAGACATAAGGCCCTATCTCGTTTTTTACAAGTTTTCACGAAAGCAATTGAAAGAAACCTAATATCTTTACGCCAATATAATACAAAGAACTATACTGATTTTTGGTCTCTTTTTTTTGGAATAAATAACAACAACTCATATAAGTTTTTTGTTAAATACCACATTTCAAAATAGTAGTTAACATTTGTGTCTCAATATTCGCCTTTATGCTGTGATAAAACTATTCATACTTCAAGATAGTGCCATGTGTTTTTTCACTTTTTTAACGAAAGTACCTGATATCTATGAACTTAACTCATTTTCGCCTATCTCGAGATAGGGCCTTATGTCATGAGACCGACGAAATGTCGTATTGATGGTCCTCAACTAGTTCTTCGGAGTGTAGAGATCTCAATATTCTGATGTTCAAGCAGATTATCTTCAATTTTCATTCCGTCGAGAACTACTGCTGGCAACGATCTTGTCGATCATGAAAACAGCGCCAACAACCAACGCCCTGCCCTGTATCTATTTTGACATCAGTGTTGCCAAATGTTGAATGAAGTCCGTCACCGTAGAAGCTACACGTCGGCGTCGGCATTCTAAGATAATTCGAAATATCTTGGCAACATCTTTCCTGTACAAAACTAAAGAAGCCTCGACACATTCTTTGTGAGAACACGAATATCTTTTACGGTGAAAATGGCAAAACTGGTAAAACGAACATCCTCAAGTAAGGAATCAATACTGGCAGTGCTCATCCGATTAGTCCTACATTGGGCTATCTACACGTGAAGTTTTTTTTTGATACAGTCGCGAGGTATGCGGGTATCGGAACTATCCTGTGGCAAAAACAAGATGGAGAAGAAAGAGTAATTGCATAGTATAGTTGAATCAAATTCAAGCGGCAGTAATGATATTAATGGGCTTTTTCATTACAACCTATCAACTGTCCTCCGTGCCTGGTCCTGGTAGGGCGTTTCAACCCATCAAATATCCTACGTGCATGCACACTGTTCCTGGTAGGGCGTTTTCAATTAATAGGAAGGCAGGATTACCAGCTGGTGTTTGTTTACAATTAGGTTATTTATTGTCATTACTGCCGCTTGGATTTGATTCAACTACAGAGTAGAGTGCTCACCAAGCCCTAGAGAAATTACTGCGTTACAAGAAAGGAACTGTTGGCGATAGTCAGAGCAGTAGACTATTTCCACAAGTGCCTGTATGGATGAAAATTTCTCATTAGAACAGACCATGCATCGCTCAAATGGTTTCTAAACATGTAAACAACCAGAAGGACAGGTAGTAGGATGGCTGGAGAAGTTACAGCAGTATAATTTTCAAATCAAACTCCGTTTTGGCAAAGTGCATAATAACGCAGATAACTTATCCAGGCGACCATGCCCAGCTCAATTCAAGCACTTCCTCAGAATTATCCAGCGTGAAGGAGTTCCTATTAGTAGCCTCCGATTTGAAACGAATCAAGAATGGAGTTCCGAACAGCTTAGAAATGATCAATTACCAAATAGTGTCATCAAGCCATTTTTAAATCTAAAGGAGTTCGGAAAATCCCGACCAACCTGGAATGAAATATCATCTAGAAGTCTTCTTTTCAAAGCGCTGTGGGCTCAATGGGACTCACTGCTAGGCGAAAACGGTTTACTGAAACAAACCAATGAAGTAGTACGACGTGGGGACCCGTGGTACTGATCCCCACGTCGTACGCATTACATCCACAATCAGATGACATAGTTGAGAGGTTCAACAACACTATCGAGGAACATCTTTGCGCACTAGTTGACAAGCGTCAAGACAATTGGGATGAGCATATAACTCTGTTTCTGTACCGTACATAATACAGCTTCGTTCACGGTGTGACTTGGGGTTCGGATCACCAGATTTCACCGACATCGAAGCCGAAAACTATGCTGACGAGTACGACGATCTGCGGAAAAGTCTGCTTGATATCCATGACATAGTTATAGGAAGGACAGAGTTCGCAAGTGACTGAATGAAAAAGAGAGGAAAGGAAATCTTAAGGCGAACTCCACATCTTTCCAGGAGAATGGCAGTAACTTGTTAAGCTACTAGTAGATAGTCAAAGGGGATTCAAGAATCAAGCATTCTTGACACGATGGTGGATGCGCCGCCGTTGACACGAAGGTGGATGCATCGTCGGCGCCATCTTTTCAAACGTCATGGCGCCATCTAGCGTACATAGTGTGAAGTTCGTAATACAGGACGCTGTAGTTGGGACCCGTAGGGCTCCGCCCCCCAAAAGGGGGCCCACAGGGCTGCGCCCCCCAAAAAGGGGCCCCCGGATTTTATTATGGGTACCAGAAAAAGGGGTGGGGGGAAATGTTTTCCCGCCATCATGTCAACCGTCACCTGTCAAACGTCACCTGTCAAACGTCACCTGTCAAACGTCACCTGTCAAACGTCATCTGTCAAACGTCACCTGTCAAACGTCATCTGTCACATATGATGACGTCATACCGGGTTATTGCGGTGAATTCTTGCAATTACAGGTTCCTGTAATATGGAGTTTGCGTGGAAGGGATTGTTCCGAGTCGTTTCGAAATCGCTACGTATAGTTAATTATGGTTCGGGGAATTACAGGTTCCTGTAATATGGAGTTTGCGTGGAAGGGATTGTTCCGAGTCGTTTCGGGTTCTGTGATGACGTCATAGCGCCCTGGGTCACGTCCGTGGAGTCATTTAGAGTACATAGTGCAAAGTTTGATTCAGGGTTCGCGTTCTGTGATGACGTCATAGCGACCTGGGTCACGTCCGTGGAGTCATTTAGACTACATAGTGCAAAGTTTGATTCAGGGTTCGCGTTCTGTGATGACGTCATAGCGACCTGGGTCACGTCTGTGGCGCCATTTAGAGTACATAGTGCAAAGTTCGATTCATGGTTCGGGTTCTGTGATGACGTCATAGCGACCTGGGTCACGTCCTTGGCACCATCTAGAGTACATAGTGCAAAGTTCGATTCATGGTTCGACCTGGGTCTCGTGGGTTACGTCAGTTTGTGTCGGTGGCACCATCTAGCGTACATGTGACAAGTTCGATGTGTCTTATAACAGGATGCTGTGGTGGTGACGTAACTATGAGGGTCCAGCAGCTAGCTTCATGTTGTACCTGGTAGAGGGTGTTCGAACTCAAGGATGAAACACACCTACAGGATTGCTTATTGACCTCGTGTGTTACCATTTACGACGCCATAACTAAGCCATCAGCTGTTTAAACAACCTACGTCAAGGCGAGAAATAACATGCTGCTTACGTCACAACTGGTGATTTAACGTTGGGGAGAGAGTGGATTTGTTCTACACAGGCCTTATGAGGATAGGCTATCCTGTAGTAGTAGTGTGTATTATCCTTGGTTGGAACCAACATTTGATGGGGAAGGGGCCTCGTTTTTTTTTTTATTAAAAACATACATTTTTCAAGACAACGATTTCAAAAAGCGAATATTTTCCATCAATAAACTGCTTAATGATCTAATCATTTTGGTGGTACGTCTTGGGAGAAACACTGCGTTGTCGTCAAATTCAACGAGTATTTCAAATCCATAGCTAAAAATATGCCACAATTGTATCGATTACCTAAGTATATAAGATATTTACTTACTAGGTTAAAATAATAATTGTTGCTCAATAATTTTATAATCCTCACTGTGACGAGAAAGAATACAACACTGTGGGCACCCCTTTTAATTCGAACTTCGCTTGACATCTGTTGATCTACCTTAATTTGTATAGTTTACTGGTTCCAGTAAAGATTTGCAATTATTTTGAGGTCTGTATCGTAGAAAATATTGGGTACACTCACTTTCTACGAGGACTTATAATTTTCTCAGCGTTTTTGATCCTTTGTTATAAAAAGACAGGTCTTGTTGATTGATTTCAAATCCATATCTAAAATATTCATAATTGTATCGATATTAGTAAGTATATAAGATATTCACTTACTTGGTTAAAATGATAATTGTTGTGCAATAATTTTATAGTTCACCGAGTTTCAAACAAGACTAAAAGAGCTTAGTTATTATAAAATCCGATTTAAACTTTGAAGTAATCACATACAAAAAACGCTGCCAAAATATTGGGAATTTCAGTCTATATCAGGCTTCAGGTCTTGTAATTTTCTCAGTGTTTTTAATCCTTTGCTATAAAAAACAGGTCTTGTTGTTGATTGATATTAGTATATAAGATATTTACTTACTTGGTTAAAATGATAATTGTTGTGCAATAATTTTATATTTTTCACTGGTGACGAGTTTGAGCAAACTGAAAGAAGCTTGTTATTATAAAATCCGATTTAAACTTTGATATCACATACAAAAGCACCGTCAAATGTAAACGCTTATTCGGCAGTTTTTTTATCTGAATTATATCAGGACCGTTCGCAGAAATCGCCCGAGAAAAACAACAACACATTTTAAAGATAATTTTTTAGTTTAAGGCGTAATTATTAAGTTAGATATTTGATATGTCTATTTTTATTTTAAAAAAGGTGACAAATTCAATCGATTTATCAAAATTTAAAAGAATAGATTTAAATTAGCATCGTTGACATTTTATGAGCCAATAACCCTATGCAATACAAAATTTAAGTGGATACATTGTTACCTGTAAAAGATGAGGATTCAATTTTTATTCTTTGTACAAAAAACGCAGCATCCAGTACCAGTACTTTGAACCTGGATTTTCAAAGTTTAGTTTCTTGTGCGATAAGTGTCGGTTTCGAAAAACTGTAAGTACTATTTTTAAATATCTAAGTGATGTAGGATAAATCATGCCCTGAGACATATTCTAAATTAACACAAACCTCGATTATTGAATTATTTTTATTTTCCTTAACACATAAACATATTGTTTGTTTTTTAAAAATACAGACAACCCTGAGTACCTATTTTTTAATTTAATTCCAATAGTTTTTTTCGGAGCAACTTGAATTTACTTTTACACTTACATTTGCACAAAACTCAAATTTCTTTTTCTAAAATTTAGGTAGGTTCTTTAACCAATTTAAACTGGTTTTATTTTTTCATTTATTTTAAAACAAACCTCCATAAACAGCGAATTTTTAATTTTATGTACAAAATCGTTCACCAGGAAGGAGATAACCTGAAACGTCATGGGATTGCTAATCATCTTCCAAGATCTGTAACCAGTGTGGTGGGATTTTTAAAGCAGAGGGGGCTATCCAACACCATCAAAACACCCAGCTCCAAGAGAGCCTCCAAACGAAAGGCTGGAGATCCCACCGCCCCCATGATGAAGCAAGCTAGACTTTTGCTGGTAAGTTGACATTAATCGCATTTTTTAAATCTAATTTAATTATTTTCAGGACCTTCAATATCAGCCACATGCCGGTGGTGTGAGGATTGCGACTTGGAGGCACCGATAAATCAATGGGTTGGTCATCTTCGGTGTCTCTAGCACCGAGCCAACACCTGGTGAAGCAGGAGGAAGACGTTAGTCTTGTCAAAACATCTTTCAAGAACCGAATTGAAACATAGCGGCTTTCATCAAAGCAGGACCCTATCAGCGTGAAGCACGTTTTGAAATTAGCTGTGGCATACCTATCCAGTATTAGGACGGACGGAGGACACAATTACCAGGATAGCAGAAAATGCGTATGCGAAAAAAATAATTTAGAGCAAACAGTTGAATAGCGCAAGGATATGAGAAAACTAACTTCGCACATTCTTGAGCAACCGACCCACCGAATTCAGCAAACATGCGTACACGTACACGAGAAGAAGGGGTTTTAGAACTGGTTTTTCCTTTAACAAATCACGGTAACTATGGAATAACATAATAGAGGACTAAAATATGACACAACCACTTTCAAGTTGAAACTGGAAGTAGCCTATAAGGGGCCCAAATAGCCTCAGTAAAGTGCTAGAAAGATACCGGTTGCCACTACCACCCCCTGCTCAGAAATAAATTTGGTCATTTGGGTTTTCAGGCATCCTGAACAAAAAGTTCACAGAATTCCAGGAAAAAGAAAGCGGTGTGTATCATTTCAATTGCAGTGTTATATACTAAACAATGTCTCTTACAGGCTGGACGCTACAACAACTTTAAGCTCTAAATATAAGTATCAATAGGATCATAACCCTCTAAAAGCTTATTCATATCTGCCAGTACCAGGATAACCTGTAACGTCATGGGAGTTGCCGCACATCTGCAATCAATGTGGTGGAATTTTTAATTCATTTCATCCACAAATAACATGGGTTGAGGAAAAAAGTATGCGGAAATTTGGGATCTGTTTCTATTTAAATACTCAATATCTATTGAAAAAAAAAAATATATATTCAAGGGTGACGATAAAGACGTATTTCATTTTTATGATTATGAATATTGATACAATTTAGATGGTAGTCGCACTCACAGTCCCATTAACCATATTGGCAATGATTGTTGAGAATAAAAATAAGCTTTAGTATAAACTATGTTTTATTCTCCTGAGAATGACAGAGATGAAGCCACCATTGATCTCTGTATACCACCAACTCACAGTCAAATAGCGCCAGCACACACTTAACATAATATCATACAACTTTTATTTATGTTCCAAAATTGTATCAAGATTATTTTCATTTCAATAATTTTTGAAAAGAAACTTCTTAAACGGCTTTCTGCTATTTGGACGACAATGGAGAGTGATTTGAAAAACGCGTCACGGGCAAATTTCGTTACTCGAGAGAGAAGAAAGATGTAACGTAAAGGAACAGAGAAAGACAGCTATTGATTGACACAAACCAAGGATTATAAGCGTCGAGAGGAGTGCCCATTATTGACAAGCGCCGATATTGACACAAACCAAGGATTATAAGCGTAAGGAGGATTGCCTATTATTGACAAGCGGTATTGGAAAAATAAAATCATTTCTGGCGAATTTCGAGGTTTTCCTGATATCTCTGGACAGCACTCGGAATTTTTGAAATATCAATGCAGCATAATAATGAGCACAAAGTTGCACTATACTTTCTTCTGATTCAACCGACGTCGGGTCTCTTTCCGTAGGATTCCAATACAGGATTCGAATAGGATTCAAAATAGCTAGTATTCGAATGCTACCCAAGTCTCCCAAAGTACCAAGTGTTATCACAGGAGTCTATTCGAAACATGCCGCATTAGTAATAATTATCAAACTTCAAACTTGTATAACAGGAGACTTTCTCATTGAAATGAAGCATTACGTTGATAGACTTGATACTGTTTACAATCCCAATCCCCATTAAGTATACATGCCCCAGATGTAAGGGTGAAACTGATATACCCAATCGACTTTGTTTGCCTTACGAATTTTCACAATTTGTTGAACAAAAAAGGATACCATCCCATTATTTTGCAAAACCCGAACGTAGAACCTAAATTATGAAGTTGTACTAGTAAATTTTCTGTTAAATAAAACTTTTGTTATTATATTTTTCTGCTTTTTATTTATAGCCTCTAGACTAGGTTAGGCTATAATAATTTAAACAAAATTCAACGAGAGCATTGTGCACAACATTAGGATAGGCCATCGAATACTATATTGTTAAGCTTTTTTAAGTCGACACTTTCCGTATGGGGAGCAAAAGAAGGAAGGATACGGTAAAAACAGGTGTGAGATCAGGTGACCATTGACGTACAATCGTAGGGAGTCACACCAACTCATATTGGAGTATCAGCTAGGGGATTCTTATCTTGTCACAAGTCGCTATGGCTCGCTAGCTGTCATTCGATACCTATTTCGATATCGGATGGAGAGTGATTCATATGTATTATTATCGAATTTCGTATCGACATCAAATAGACGGTGGTATGAAAAACGAGAGAAAAATCGACCTTCAAATTTGAATGATAGATGATAGATTATGTTTATCATTTTATAATTTATTTTTCGCTTCAATTCAAACTATTTTTACTTCTAAAGATTCTTTTCGCGTTGAAAATAATTTCAATTTTTAATTATTATGTTGCAACGAAATCTTAAGGCAGCACCGTCAACAGCAAAACCTTCACTTTAGACGCACGACTCGTAGGGTAGGATAAACTTGATTTACATTTTTCTTCTCGTCTCTCAACTCCACACTCCCGTATTCCTTATGTGAGAATGACCGCGTTCACCAGCACTCAACATGTTGAGTGATTAGTCAGCGGCTTTGTTGAAAAAGATGAAATATAACGAAGGATTACATACACAAACGACAAACATAAAACATAAACACAACACATGACACCACAACTTGTCACTTCAAAATAAAAAAAGGATAGCCAATCATTCGAACAAAGATCAGCAAATCGAAAAGCCGAAACGGGACCTCTTACTTACGTCAGAGAGTCGATCCGAACTAGCATAAGAATCAGCAATTCGACATCGAATTGGTCTTAAGAATTCCGCAGGATTATAAATGATGGACTGTATACGCATGCAATTTAATTCATTTTACCTACTCATCAATAACTGATAGACTGTGCCTGACTCATCCATATAATATTATAGGTCCTGCAAAATATTAATGAAACCGAACAAACACACTGCATACATAGAACATCCATTTTATGTCATATTCACGTTCATACGTCCATATGGCCTATTCACTGATCTCGAAAATAAATGGATAAACAAAGAACGCTACTAATGCTGCTAATTCACGAGGTCAAAATCTAAACAAAAACAACTGACTGGGACAGCTGTGAGCATGCGCAGTAGATACATGTATTGTGCGTACACAAAATCTGGCCAATGAAAATGAAGGAATTTCGAAACTTAGAACAGTTGTTCGAAGAATAAGACACTGCGCAGGCGTAAGGCTGTTCCGTTGCACAACTGTTCGTAGAATATTGATCCCAAACTTTCGCACAAATTATGCAAATCAAGCCGTATGAATTGTTTATCCATTTATTTTTTAGATCAGTGCACCTATTCAGAACGTACATTAGACGTACATTTTATTAAAAACATTCATATTACGTACATTTCCATCCACCATTTTTGTTTTATGTTAAAGTGTAAAATACAAACAGGTCACTGTTTATTTATTTAATTCCTCGTGTCTAAGTTTAACTTTGTTTGAATCTCTATTAATCCTAGTAATTCAAATCATTGGCTTAGAAAATCGTGTGTTTATTTTAGTGGCAGGCAGACGTAATAATAATTAAAAATTGATAAAAAAATTTCTTGCCTCGACTGGAATTTAAACCCAGGACCCCTGAATTTCCAGTGCAACGCTCTAACCAACTAAGCTACCAGGAGCTGTTTCATTTCTACCTTTTCGAATGTCGATCAAATCTGGAACGCAAAATAAATGGAAAATAGTATAGAAGGACTAACCACACAGCGTTTTTATGGCTAGGGAGTTTATCGATACCGTGGGAAAAATCTAGATCGACGATGCATTTGATCTGAAATTTCGGGGTTTGACCCGAACCAAACCCAAATTTTTGGGGAGTTTCCCGGAATTCGACCGCAGCTCCTTATCTCATGCTATCATCCTCAAAACACAGTTATCGTCCCGCCATCGAGCGTCATCTTCGTCGTCGTCTCGTCATCGATCGATTGCAAAAATTCTAGCCGGGGAATCGAGTCCTCCGACCATCACACCAAAATCCAGCACTGTAGACAAGGCACTAGTTCCTTGAGTAATTATTGATAAAAAATGTTTGTAAGTAAAGTCTATACCAAGTCACTTGGACTAGCATAAAAACTAACTAAATCCCGGCATCCATCAGCTTTTTCTTTGTCAAACATGGACGGCGTAATTTCAAAAAACAGTACTAAAATTAATAATCAATAGACAGTATGTCAATCAATCATGATCGGCAATGGCCAATCAGATCTATTGCGTCCACGTTTACTGGTATCGAACGTGTACATGGAGGATGAAGCCAATCAGATAATATACCTATCCATTCTTACTTGTCTGGCTTCCAACGGGTACGAGGATCAACCAATATAAATTTTGCTATATTTTTCAATATGTGATGCAGTATATTGACCATACGTTTATTTTAGGCTTGGTCCAAGTAACTTCGTATAGACTATAAAACGTTCTAACTATACAGGTCCAGAGACAATTATAAGTGTGTAGACAGCTATACAGGTCCAGAGACAGGTCCGATTCAGCTTTTCGAGACAGATCTGTCTACACAGACTGCTTTTCGAGACTGCTTTTCGAGACAGGTCTGTCTACATAGACTGCTTTTCGAGACAGGTCTGACTACACAGACAGCTTTTCGAGACAGATCTGTCTACACAGACTGCTTTTCGAGACAGCTTTTCGAGACAGGTCTGTCTACATAGACTGCTTTTCGAGACAGGTCTGTCTACACAGACAGCTTTTCGAGACAGGTCTGTCTACACAGGCAGCTTTTCGAGACTGGCCTGTCTACACAGATAGCTTTTCGAGACAGGTTAGTAGTAACGGGGGCACCTGAGCCTGAGAAATTTTTCGATACCGTGGAAAAATCTCTAAATCGGCGGCGCCTTTGATCTGAAACAGCTATACAGGTCTAGAGATAGGGTTGTATACACCTATACAGGGCTAGAGACAGGCCTGTATACAGCAATGGTAAGCAAGGGTTAGTTTGGGTTAGTTATAGGTTAGCATAGGACCCCCCACGTCGTTGGGTCAGTTAGGGAAGATTCGTAACTGACCCAACGACGTGGGGGGTCCTAATAGTAGACAGGCCAGTCTCGAAAAGCTGCCTGTGTAGACAGACCTGTCTCGAAAAGCTGTCTGTGTAGACAGACCTGTCTCGAAAAGCAGTCTATGTAGACAGACCTGTCTCGAAAAGCTGTCTCGAAAAGCAGTCTGTGTAGACAGATCTGTCTCGAAAAGCTGTCTGTGTAGTCAGACCTGTCTCGAAAAGCAGTCTATGTAGACAGACCTGTCTCGAAAAGCAGTCTCGAAAAGCAGTCTGTGTAGACAGATCTGTCTCGAAAAGCTGAATCGGACCTGTCTCTGGACCTGTATAGCTGTCTACACACTTATAATTGTCTCTGGACCTGTATAGTTAGAACGTTTTATAGTCTATACGAAGTTACTTGGACCAAGCCTAAAATAAACGTATGGTCAATATACTGCATCACATATTGAAAAATATAGCAAAATTTATACTGATTGATCCTCGTACCCGTTGGAAGCCAGACAAGTAAGAATGGATAGGTATATTATCTGATTGGCTTCATCCTCCACGTACACGTTCGATACCAGTAAACGTGGACGCAATAGATCTGATTGGCCATTGCCGATCATGATTGATTGACATACTGTCTATTGATTATTAATTTTAGTACTGTTTTTTGAAATTACGCCGTCCATGTTTGACAAAGAAAAAGCTGATGGATGCCGGGATTTAGTTAGTTTTTATGCTAGTCCAAGTGACTTGGTATAGACTTTACTTACAAACATTTTTTATCAATAATTACTCAAGGAACTAGTGCCTTGTCTACAGTGCTGGATTTTGGTGTGATGGTCGGAGGACTCGATTCCCCGGCTAGAATTTTTGCAATCGATCGATGACGAGACGACGACGAAGATGACGCTCGATGGCGGGACGATAACTGTGTTTTGAGGATGATAGCATGAGATGAGGAGCTGCGGTCGAATTCCGGGAAACTCCCCAAAAATTTGGGTTTGGTTCGGGTCAAACCCCGAAATTTCAGATCAAATGCATCGTCGATCTAGATTTTTCCCACGGTATCGATAAACTCCCTAGCCATAAAAACGCTGTGTGGTTAGTCCTTCTATACTATTTTCCATTTATTTTGCGTTCCAGATTTGATCGACATTCGAAAAGGTAGAAATGAAACAGCTCCTGGTAGCTTAGTTGGTTAGAGCGTTGCACTGGAAATTCAGGGGTCCTGGGTTTAAATTCCAGTCGAGGCAAGAAATTTTTTTATCAATTTTTAATTATTATTACGTCTGCCTGCCACTAAAATAAACACACGATTTTCTAAGCCAATGATTTGAATTACTAGGATTAATAGAGATTCAAACAAAGTTAAACTTAGACACGAGGAATTAAATAAATAAACAGTGACCTGTTTGTATTTTACACTTTAACATAAAACCAAAATGGTGGATGTAAATGTACGTAATATGAATGTTTTTAATAAAATGTACGTCTAATGTACGTTCTGAATAGGTGCACTGATCTAAAAAATAAATGGATAAACAATTCATACGGCTTGATTTGCATAATTTGTGCGAAAGTTTGGGATCAATATTCTACGAACAGTTGTGCAACGGAACAGCCTTACGCCTGCGCAGTGTCTTATCTTTCGAACAACTGTTCTAAGTTTCGAAATTCCTTCATTTTCATTGGCCAGATTTTGTGTACGCACAATACATGTATCTACTGCGCATGCTCACAGCTGTCCCAGTCAGTTGTTTTTGTTTAGATTTTGACCTCGTGAATTAGCAGCATTAGTAGCGTTCTTTGTTTATCCATTTATTTTCGAGATCAGTGAATAGGCCATATGGACGTATGAACGTGAATATGACATAAAATGGATGTTCTATGTATGCAGTGTGTTTGTTCGGTTTCATTAATATTTTGCAGGACCTATAATATTATATGGATGAGTCAGGCACAGTCTATCAGTTATTGATGAGTAGGTAAAATGAATTAAATTGCATGCGTATACAGTCCATCATTTATAATCCTGCGGAATTCTTAAGACCAATTCGATGTCGAATTGCTGATTCTTATGCTAGTTCGGATCGACTCTCTGACGTAAGTAAGAGGTCCCGTTTCGGCTTTTCGATTTGCTGATCTTTGTTCGAATGATTGGCTATCCTTTTTTTATTTTGAAGTGACAAGTTGTGGTGTCATGTGTTGTGTTTATGTTTTATGTTTGTCGTTTGTGTATGTAATCCTTCGTTATATTTCATCTTTTTCAACAAAGCCGCTGACTAATCACTCAACATGTTGAGTGCTGGTGAACGCGGTCATTCTCACATAAGGAATACGGGAGTGTGGAGTTGAGAGACGAGAAGAAAAATGTAAATCAAGTTTATCCTACCCTACGAGTCGTGCGTCTAAAGTGAAGGTTTTGCTGTTGACGGTGCTGCCTTAAGATTTCGTTGCAACATAATAATTAAAAATTGAAATTATTTTCAACGCGAAAAGAATCTTTAGAAGTAAAAATAGTTTGAATTGAAGCGAAAAATAAATTATAAAATGATAAACATAATCTATCATCTATCATTCAAATTTGAAGGTCGATTTTTCTCTCGTTTTTCATACCACCGTCTATTTGATGTCGATACGAAATTCGATAATAATACATATGAATCACTCTCCATCCGATATCGAAATAGGTATCGAATGACAGCTAGCGAGCCATAGCGACTTGTGACAAGATAAGAATCCCCTAGCTGATACTCCAATATGAGTTGGTGTGACTCCCTACGATTGTACGTCAATGGTCACCTGATCTCACACCTGTTTTTACCGTATCCTTCCTTCTTTTGCTCCCCATACGGAAAGTGTCGACTTAAAAAAGCTTAACAATATAGTATTCGATGGCCTATCCTAATGTTGTGCACAATGCTCTCGTTGAATTTTGTTTAAATTATTATAGCCTAACCTAGTCTAGAGGCTATAAATAAAAAGCAGAAAAATATAATAACAAAAGTTTTATTTAACAGAAAATTTACTAGTACAACTTCATAATTTAGGTTCTACGTTCGGGTTTTGCAAAATAATGGGATGGTATCCTTTTTTGTTCAACAAATTGTGAAAATTCGTAAGGCAAACAAAGTCGATTGGGTATATCAGTTTCACCCTTACATCTGGGGCATGTATACTTAATGGGGATTGGGATTGTAAACAGTATCAAGTCTATCAACGTAATGCTTCATTTCAATGAGAAAGTCTCCTGTTATACAAGTTTGAAGTTTGATAATTATTACTAATGCGGCATGTTTCGAATAGACTCCTGTGATAACACTTGGTACTTTGGGAGACTTGGGTAGCATTCGAATACTAGCTATTTTGAATCCTATTCGAATCCTGTATTGGAATCCTACGGAAAGAGACCCGACGTCGGTTGAATCAGAAGAAAGTATAGTGCAACTTTGTGCTCATTATTATGCTGCATTGATATTTCAAAAATTCCGAGTGCTGTCCAGAGATATCAGGAAAACCTCGAAATTCGCCAGAAATGATTTTATTTTTCCAATACCGCTTGTCAATAATAGGCAATCCTCCTTACGCTTATAATCCTTGGTTTGTGTCAATATCGGCGCTTGTCAATAATGGGCACTCCTCTCGACGCTTATAATCCTTGGTTTGTGTCAATCAATAGCTGTCTTTCTCTGTTCCTTTACGTTACATCTTTCTTCTCTCTCGAGTAACGAAATTTGCCCGTGACGCGTTTTTCAAATCACTCTCCATTGTCGTCCAAATAGCAGAAAGCCGTTTAAGAAGTTTCTTTTCAAAAATTATTGAAATGAAAATAATCTTGATACAATTTTGGAACATAAATAAAAGTTGTATGATATTATGTTAAGTGTGTGCTGGCGCTATTTGACTGTGAGTTGGTGGTATACAGAGATCAATGGTGGCTTCATCTCTGTCATTCTCAGGAGAATAAAACATAGTTTATACTAAAGCTTATTTTTATTCTCAACAATCATTGCCAATATGGTTAATGGGACTGTGAGTGCGACTACCATCTAAATTGTATCAATATTCATAATCATAAAAATGAAATACGTCTTTATCGTCACCCTTGAATATATATTTTTTTTTTCAATAGATATTGAGTATTTAAATAGAAACAGATCCCAAATTTCCGCATACTTTTTTCCTCAACCCATGTTATTTGTGGATGAAATGAATTAAAAATTCCACCACATTGATTGCAGATGTGCGGCAACTCCCATGACGTTACAGGTTATCCTGGTACTGGCAGATATGAATAAGCTTTTAGAGGGTTATGATCCTATTGATACTTATATTTAGAGCTTAAAGTTGTTGTAGCGTCCAGCCTGTAAGAGACATTGTTTAGTATATAACACTGCAATTGAAATGATACACACCGCTTTCTTTTTCCTGGAATTCTGTGAACTTTTTGTTCAGGATGCCTGAAAACCCAAATGACCAAATTTATTTCTGAGCAGGGGGTGGTAGTGGCAACCGGTATCTTTCTAGCACTTTACTGAGGCTATTTGGGCCCCTTATAGGCTACTTCCAGTTTCAACTTGAAAGTGGTTGTGTCATATTTTAGTCCTCTATTATGTTATTCCATAGTTACCGTGATTTGTTAAAGGAAAAACCAGTTCTAAAACCCCTTCTTCTCGTGTACGTGTACGCATGTTTGCTGAATTCGGTGGGTCGGTTGCTCAAGAATGTGCGAAGTTAGTTTTCTCATATCCTTGCGCTATTCAACTGTTTGCTCTAAATTATTTTTTTCGCATACGCATTTTCTGCTATCCTGGTAATTGTGTCCTCCGTCCGTCCTAATACTGGATAGGTATGCCACAGCTAATTTCAAAACGTGCTTCACGCTGATAGGGTCCTGCTTTGATGAAAGCCGCTATGTTTCAATTCGGTTCTTGAAAGATGTTTTGACAAGACTAACGTCTTCCTCCTGCTTCACCAGGTGTTGGCTCGGTGCTAGAGACACCGAAGATGACCAACCCATTGATTTATCGGTGCCTCCAAGTCGCAATCCTCACACCACCGGCATGTGGCTGATATTGAAGGTCCTGAAAATAATTAAATTAGATTTAAAAAATGCGATTAATGTCAACTTACCAGCAAAAGTCTAGCTTGCTTCATCATGGGGGCGGTGGGATCTCCAGCCTTTCGTTTGGAGGCTCTCTTGGAGCTGGGTGTTTTGATGGTGTTGGATAGCCCCCTCTGCTTTAAAAATCCCACCACACTGGTTACAGATCTTGGAAGATGATTAGCAATCCCATGACGTTTCAGGTTATCTCCTTCCTGGTGAACGATTTTGTACATAAAATTAAAAATTCGCTGTTTATGGAGGTTTGTTTTAAAATAAATGAAAAAATAAAACCAGTTTAAATTGGTTAAAGAACCTACCTAAATTTTAGAAAAAGAAATTTGAGTTTTGTGCAAATGTAAGTGTAAAAGTAAATTCAAGTTGCTCCGAAAAAAACTATTGGAATTAAATTAAAAAATAGGTACTCAGGGTTGTCTGTATTTTTAAAAAACAAACAATATGTTTATGTGTTAAGGAAAATAAAAATAATTCAATAATCGAGGTTTGTGTTAATTTAGAATATGTCTCAGGGCATGATTTATCCTACATCACTTAGATATTTAAAAATAGTACTTACAGTTTTTCGAAACCGACACTTATCGCACAAGAAACTAAACTTTGAAAATCCAGGTTCAAAGTACTGGTACTGGATGCTGCGTTTTTTGTACAAAGAATAAAAATTGAATCCTCATCTTTTACAGGTAACAATGTATCCACTTAAATTTTGTATTGCATAGGGTTATTGGCTCATAAAATGTCAACGATGCTAATTTAAATCTATTCTTTTAAATTTTGATGAATCGATTGAATTTGTCACCTTTTTTAAAATAAAAATGGACATCAAATATCTAACTTAATAATTACGCCTTAAACTAAAAAATTATCTTTAAAATGTGTTGTTGTTTTTCTCGGGCGATTTCTGCGAACGGTCCTGATATAATTCAGATAAAAAAACTGCCGAATAAGCGTTTACATTTGACGGTGCTTTTGTATGTGATATCAAAGTTTAAATCGGATTTTATAATAACAAGCTTCTTTCAGTTTGCTCAAACTCGTCACCAGTGAAAAATATAAAATTATTGCACAACAATTATCATTTTAACCAAGTAAGTAAATATCTTATATACTAATATCAATCAACAACAAGACCTGTTTTTTTATAGCAAAGGATTAAAAACACTGAGAAAATTACAAGACCTGAAGCCTGATATAGAGTGAAATTCCCAATATTTTGGCAGCGTTTTTTGTATGTGATTACTTCAAAGTTTAAATCGGATTTTATAATAACTAAGCTCTTTTAGTCTTGTTTGAAACTCGGTGAACTATAAAATTATTGCACAACAATTATCATTTTAACCAAGTAAGTGAATATCTTATATACTTACTAATATCGATACAATTATGAATATTTTAGATATGGATTTGAAATCAATCAACAAGACCTGTCTTTTTATAACAAAGGATCAAAAACGCTGAGAAAATTATAAGTCCTCGTAGAAAGTGAGTGTACCCAATATTTTCTACGATACAGACCTCAAAATAATTGCAAATCTTTACTGGAACCAGTAAACTATACAAATTAAGGTAGATCAACAGATGTCAAGCGAAGTTCGAATTAAAAGGGGTGCCCACAGTGTTGTATTCTTTCTCGTCACAGTGAGGATTATAAAATTATTGAGCAACAATTATTATTTTAACCTAGTAAGTAAATATCTTATATACTTAGGTAATCGATACAATTGTGGCATATTTTTAGCTATGGATTTGAAATACTCGTTGAATTTGACGACAACGCAGTGTTTCTCCCAAGACGTACCACCAAAATGATTAGATCATTAAGCAGTTTATTGATGGAAAATATTCGCTTTTTGAAATCGTTGTCTTGAAAAATGTATGTTTTTAATAAAAAAAAAAACGAGGCCCCTTCCCCATCAAATGTTGGTTCCAACCAAGGATAATACACACTACTACTACAGGATAGCCTATCCTCATAAGGCCTGTGTGGAACAAATCCACTCTCTCCCCAACGTTAAATCACCAGTTGTGACGTAAGCAGCATGTTATTTCTCGCCTTGACGTAGGTTGTTTAAACAGCTGATGGCTTAGTTATGGCGTCGTAAATCGTAACACACGAGGTCAATAAGCAATCCTGTAGGTGTGTTTCATCCTTGAGTTCGAACACCCTCTACCAGGTACAACATGAAGCTAGCTGCTGGACCCTCATAGTTACGTCACCACCACAGCATCCTGTTATAAGACACATCGAACTTGTCACATGTACGCTAGATGGTGCCACCGACACAAACTGACGTAACCCACGAGACCCAGGTCGAACCATGAATCGAACTTTGCACTATGTACTCTAGATGGTGCCAAGGACGTGACCCAGGTCGCTATGACGTCATCACAGAACCCGAACCATGAATCGAACTTTGCACTATGTACTCTAAATGGCGCCACAGACGTGACCCAGGTCGCTATGACGTCATCACAGAACGCGAACCCTGAATCAAACTTTGCACTATGTAGTCTAAATGACTCCACGGACGTGACCCAGGTCGCTATGACGTCATCACAGAACGCGAACCCTGAATCAAACTTTGCACTATGTACTCTAAATGACTCCACGGACGTGACCCAGGGCGCTATGACGTCATCACAGAACCCGAAACGACTCGGAACAATCCCTTCCACGCAAACTCCATATTACAGGAACCTGTAATTCCCCGAACCATAATTAACTATACGTAGCGATTTCGAAACGACTCGGAACAATCCCTTCCACGCAAACTCCATATTACAGGAACCTGTAATTGCAAGAATTCACCGCAATAACCCGGTATGACGTCATCATATGTGACAGATGACGTTTGACAGGTGACGTTTGACAGATGACGTTTGACAGGTGACGTTTGACAGGTGACGTTTGACAGGTGACGGTTGACATGATGGCGGGAAAACATTTCCCCCCACCCCTTTTTCTGGTACCCATAATAAAATCCGGGGGCCCCTTTTTGGGGGGCGCAGCCCTGTGGGCCCCCTTTTGGGGGGCGGAGCCCTACGGGTCCCAACTACAGCGTCCTGTATTACGAACTTCACACTATGTACGCTAGATGGCGCCATGACGTTTGACAAGATGGCGCCGACGATGCATCCACCTTCGTGTCAACGGCGGCGCATCCACCATCGTGTCAAGAATGCTTGATTCTTGAATCCCCTTTGACTATCTACTGCTACTGATTTTAAAACTTTTTGTGTTATTCATCACAGGTCAAGGTTGTTATATAATAATTGTTTTAACTACTAATAATTTTCGTAGAAATATGGATGAGACCAGTTCCTACTCAATGTATTACTTCACAACCACCACCATTGGTATAATATCGGTAGTCCTAAATCTCCTTTGGGTTGTCAAAGATCTTGGTGGTTTTGCCTGGAGCTCAAAGACATCACAATTTAACTGGCATCCATTTTTGATGTTATTCAGTTTTGTGTTCATATACTCACAGTGTAAGTAATAGTTCCAAACTTGAAAGTAGAAGGTACATTAGGGCCGATACTCTTGATCACGATTAACAAATTTGACTCGTCATTAACCCGCGAGTACACGCGTGCCGGTCAAAAAGACCGACTATTGATAAAATCAGTAATTACGCCACAGGTACAAGGATGACAGTTTTGTCCATCCAGGAATGCCTGATGCAGATTTTCCACTACCCATTGGCCCAAATATATTTTGGTTTTTGGTTGAAGAAGGGTTCGTTATTTTCATAGTCGGTGCTTTTGACTAGGCGCGTAAACTTGAGTATCTGAAATATTTGTGTTCAAAATTGGCATTTTCTGATAATGGGAGTACTTTTGGCTGTCGATAATACGGTAACTGTACTGCATAATATAATTCCCTTTGTAATAATTATGAATTCTAGGAATTATAGTGCTTGTACACTTTTTTCGCGGAGACGATCTCAAACGTATCCTGAACGCTAAGGCATGACTTACGCAGGTAATATTTGAAAGTTTCATGTCTCTATTGATTAGCAAACTTGCGTAGGTCATGCCTTAGCGTTCAGGATACGTTTTGGATCGTTTCCGCAAAAAAAGCTAATAATTCATATAAACTTTTGGGCAGTCGGTCGATTTGACCGAACGCGTGTAACGACGTAATTTTTTTGGCGCGTGTAATGCCGGGTTAAATTTAACAAGGTTTTGCATGGGCCAAGGTTTGTAAGTACCTATGATGTGGTTGGAGCACATTCGAACCCCTGATTACTTTTACCGGCTATCAAATTCCAAAGCTGAGGACAAAAGTACCGGCACTAAAATACCCTATTATCAGTTATTTATACATATAAACTGTTTTAATAGCAATTTTAGTATATCGAACAGGAAAACGTCACATGTCTAAGCCTAACCTGAAATATCTCCATGCTTTCCTACATGTAGTTTCATTTATTTGCGCTGTAATTGGTTTACATGCAGCTTTTGAATCGAATGTGAAAGGCGAAAGAGAAAATTTGCATTCATTACATTCGTGGATTGGAATAATCACTGTAATTATTTTTGCAGTACAGGTAAGACATAAACATGGTAAAATATTAAGACTCAGCCAAATACCCTTTGTAGCTCTTGTGTGGATTATCTGCCTACCTATTTCCAGTATTGGAAAGCAATGCGAAAGCTTTATTTTTTCCACACCACGTATTTTATGGTACCATGGCTTTTGTATTGGCAATTATAACTACTATATCTGGTGTAACTGAAATGACGATGCTTGTGTAAGTAAACACGCTATTAGTTTGCGCACAAATATTGATATAAAACTTTTATTAGGCCCAATTATTCAACCCTTCCGTCAGTAGCCTATCTAATAAACATAATGGGAATTACTATAGTTATGCATGGAGTCCTTACGCTTTATCTGCTGTTCAAACCAGAATTTGGAACCCTTCCGTTGGCGAATAACTAACGAAATAATAATAGAGGTGCAATAAAACCAGATGATATTTCTAGTCTTTTCAAAAAATATTCATTTTCTGCTGAAACCTGGCATAAACTTAGATACAATCAATAAAATCGTGGAGTTTTGAAGGGAAGCTTTTCATTTCTAATTCTAGACGTATCGCATATGCAGCTATATACCACTTTTATAAATAAGCAACTTGGCAGGATTTGTGGTTGTCAAGGTTTAATTTCTGTGACGTCACTTCTCTGGCCGGCCGTGAGCGTACACTTTTTTGTAACAAAAAAGTACACTTTTTTGTACGCTCACGTCACGGTCGGACTAAAAAGTAACAAAAAAATGACGTCTGTGAAGTCAAACTTCAACATCAAGAATTGAGGTTAAAGAAGTCGTAATTTTCCAAAAATGTTTTTTTTTCAAAAAATCTACACGCTGATTTCTGCAAGGTTCACTATAAAATAGAAAGTTTTTTTTCAAATATTATGTTGGCCAAAGCATGCAGAATTTAAGTTTCCAACCTTCCACATCCTCGGTATACCTTTCTGTGGTGGCAGAATATGTCGGAAGTAGGAATTTTGGCACTTTTTCAGTTATAAGCTTCGATATTTTATTTTTTCTATTTTGGTGTCATATCGAAGTTTTTTTGACACTAAAAGTAGTTTCGAAAAGAAGCTTTTTGTGACACTCCTTTTTTACTTATCGGAGGTTGGTTACACTGGCTGACTGATGGCCATCGAACTGTCATTCGCGATTTTATAATAGAAGATTTCTATATTTGGCATGTAGCCCTTTAGAAAACTCGCCTCCGGCTCGTTTTCTAATATAGGGCTCGTGCGATAAAATGACGTCTTATGAAACTTGTATTTTAATGTACTATTTTGAGTATCAGGAAGTAGCTTAATAAAAAAAAAATATATTGGAGATTGGAGAATAAAGAACTTTCTTATTCTAAATAACCCAAACAATAAACACGATTTGTTTCCTGCTGCAAGTTTAGGTATCAGCATTCCATTCTTAAACTCGATGTTGTTGACAATTGGTTTTAGTGCTAATCGCAGCGAGTCAAGCGCTTTACATTTGTCTCTTTCACCACAAAGTTTTGCGTCAAAATGGTCGAATTTACGTTTGAAGAGTATGAAGACATGCATCTTATTTATATCGAAGCAAGATGCAACACTAAAGAAGCTTAGCGGCTCTATGCTGAGCGATTTTCTAATCGCCGACATCCGTCTCGAAGCACATTTCCAGCAGTCCATTGTCGATAACGAGCAAAAGGCAGTTTCAAACCAGGTGGAGGAGCCGCACAAACTGCGCGAACATTTGCCCTTGAGGAAGGGGTTCTGCATTGGATTTGCTGAACAACCTAGCACCAGCACGTGACCAGCACTCGTGCAATAGCGTATCAAATGAATGCCGCCCACCAAACTGTGGCCAGCCACCTCATCAAAAAGTAGCATCATTGGGTTTGCAACATTATCTACCGCAGGTACATTTTTGCCATCTTTTTTTGCAGCAAATAATAAACCAACCGGATTTTGGCGCGATCATTCTATTCACCGATGAATATGAGACTTCCTTCACTAAAAACGGGTGCTTCAATAGTCGCAACAGCCACATACGAAAGGATCACAATTCACACGCCGCATGGGTGAGAGCACATCAAAACCAATTTACCATTAACATATGGGCCGGGCTAATCAATGTTTTCATCAATGCCGGCAATACTATCTTGCAGCTAAAACATTGGATCCTCATTCATGCAATGCTGGTCTGCAGTCAAGCGTTCGCTTTTCTACGCTAAAGGTCAGGACACACATGACCACACCGAGCCCGTACCGAGACACGGCCATGTCTCGCTGATGAGTTGTAACCTTGCTGTACCGTGTTTTCTTAGGTCGTAGTGCCCGCGCCCGAGTGACGCCGCCGCATCGCGTCCGTACCTACTGTGCGAGATTAGTTTGGTTATTTCAGACGGACACGGTGCGTTGCAGTACGGACTCTCGCCACTCTCGGTATTTTTTCAGTAGAAATGGAGAGACTGATAGACGACGTCAAAAATTATTCCTGATGGAAGGTAAATTCTATCATTCTGATTTTAAATTGTTCGTAAAATTTGGTCTCATCGTACATTAGATGATGAAGCAACGTGCGGAATTCGCGTTCAACATATCTTCCTTTCAGGCGTTGTGTAACCAATTTTTAAAATACATGGGGACTGGAATAGAAGTCGGAGAAATGCTGAAGGTTCGCCAACGGGAAATTGCTCAGCAATCGAAGACTCAAAAATAATTTAAATTTCAAATGGTTATTTTTAAAAAAGGTTTTCTATGGTTTTGGTGGATTTCGGTTCGAACAATTTTCCGATCGAATAAATTTCCGTTTCAACAAAATTCCTTCCGAACAATAATTTTCCTTTCAAACAATTTTCCGTTCAAACAATTTTCAATTCGAACAATTTTTCTTTTGGAATATTTTCCTTTCGAATAATTATTTTCGAACAATTTTCCTTGCAAAAAATTTTCCTTTCGAACAATTTTCCTTTCGAACAATAATTATTTTCGAACAATTTTCTGAGACTCGCTGAAGGCTACATATTTAGCTTTGACAACAATAAAAAACGAGATGGCAAACAAAATCTGTGACAAAAATTCACTGCCTATCACATCGACAAACTCTTCAAAAAAAAAAAAATGATGACAAATGCAACAGTTGAAATGGCCAAGCAGCTACATGAGATGTGATCACATTATTCAAATTCTTGCTTTTTATTAAATTTTACTAGGTTATGTTTGGTTGGGTCAAAAATAAGTGGTCCTATTATGGCCCTCCACTACAACTCATCAGTCTTCTATTTCTCCTCCAAGCAAGTCTGATTAATAAAAACAGCGATAAAGACTATGGAAAATAGTAAAAGGTCTTCTGGTAGAATAATTGACTCACCAAATATATCATCCGTATAGCGTAGTTCATATTGATGCGAATAACGAATTGCGAATTCCGTTGTGAAAAAATCGGCGTTTTTCAGCTCTTCCATATAGAAACGAATTTCGCAATCATTAGCCGCTTTCGGAAAGTGTGATCCGATTAATCCGTTCGATCGGATCAGTAATCTCATCGTTCGTAAAATGATCGGAAGTCGAGTACTCGCATTCAGTAAGTGATATTATTGACTCGGTTTTCTCATATGTTTGTGATCTCGTTAACCCTGCTCTTGACGTGGGTAGGAAATTAATCTATCAGCTGTTTGATTTTTTTAGTTATGGGTTACGTTTATTTTATGTTTTGTTTACGTTTTGTCAAGTTTTGTGTTTGAATTATAGTGATTTTTTGTGTTGGGGATGGTTTGTACTGCAGTGTCTTTGAAAAGTCAAAGGCAATGGTCAAAGGTAAAGACCTGACCTCAAATCGTTGAAGAAAAACAAGGAAAACGAACGCGGGTGCCGGCGATCGTCGATCCCAATCGTTCGGAAACGTTGAACAATCTACTCTGAAAACGAGCTAAACCGCGATCAGCTGATATTAACTTTCTCGATCCAGGATTTACATTTCCGAAAGCAGCTATTCTATACTATTGTCGAATCCAAGCGACAGTTAATGACATTAAATGTGAACAAGCAAGTTGGTAATCCAGCCTTCCTATTGGTTAGTGCGCCTATAAGGATCAGTGCGCATGCGCGAAGCACAGGATTGGATTCAGTTGAAGCTTCTGGGAAAAAAATCTGCTTGTGGTTTTTCATGACGTCTGGTTTTTAATGACGTTAAGTGTCATTTGTTATATCCAGAACAGCTTTGCCTTAGTTCGGTCCTACCTACCTGATCTGAAAATTAACAGTAGTTTACGCCACTCGGATTTGAGAATGTATAGTAATATTTACTTTATTTGTCGACTACAACGTATATTTACATTACGCATATTTCTTTGGTTATAGCCAATAACATCACATTACATTTCACTATGGACCGGCCCTGGCGGCAAATTATTGACTCCAGCGCATTGCGAGAAGGATAGAGAGATTACGGTACACCACAACGGAATTTCACGTACTTGTTGCTTGTGTCAAGGCAAGTTGTCAACGTTCATGTATTCCGGTCGGTTTAGTTTCGTTTTTTTGAAAAAATATTCCCGGTTCTGACTTTTGTTATATCCGAGTGAAAAGACAATAAAATTTCAATATTATTATGGTTCACTCCTGTGTTGCATTTCAATTGCAAAATGCAATGGCAGAATGACAACCTAGACCAAAAGAAAAGGGTATATGGGTATAAAATTTAACTCAATGGTTAAAAATATTGGTTGTCGACGTAAATTGCCGTTAATAGCTCTATCTCTCTCTCGGACCTCTCTTACTAATGCTGGCCGCGGAAAAAATTATATTTTTATTTATTGTAGGTATAGGTAAACTAGACACGAGAAGACATATAAAACAAATTTCTTTCAAAATACAGGGTGTTTCTGAACAGTGGAAACCAACTTCTATAGGATAAATAGAACTCAATAAAAAAAAAAGTTAATAGAAATATGGGTCCGCGAATGCTTAGTTTTCGAGATACAGGGTGTCACAGTTTGGGTTTTTTTTTGTAGCTCAAAAATCCCTTTCCCGTTCGAAAACTTGGCAGACTTTGATATTCATTTTAGTTTAAGCAAGTCATATTACAGCCAAAGGATTCCTTTTCGTTAGCACAAACAGTTAACAACCCTGCCAAGTAAAAATCAGGAAAAGAGTTTTTGAGCTAAAAAAAAAAACGATTTTTCTCCAAATTTTGACACCCTGTATCTTGGAAAGTAAAGTAAGCATTCGCGGACCAATGTTTCTATTTCCTTTTTTTTTATTTTAATGAGTATATACTATTTATCCTGGAAGTTTGATCCCACTATTCAGGAACACTCGAAAAAAAAAAGGCACCTGATAAACACGCATGTAAGGAGACGTATTAAAGTAACAGCAAAGATCTCGTTATATACGTGAAAATTCAACTATTTGGTAAAGAGGTACTAGGTACATAAATCTTAACTATGAAATCAGCAGTACCTTCCTTGATTCATTCTTGCGTACAAATCTCATCTTTGCTATTCTTTAGCTGCAATGCAATGGGTTAATTATTAAATATTTAAACTTGAAAAGTAAAAGCAAGCTAACTTTAATTGTTGATAAATTTTCAATTCGCATTGATTATTCTTATTTTATCCATGTTCAACAAAACATAATAAGCAGCGCCTCTAAATTTCTTTCTAGTTGCAGAAAATTTGACAACATATTTCTTAAAAAAAAATGAATCAGTTGGAGTGGCTTAACATGGATTATAGCTTTCAATATTTTTTATTAGTATTTTTTTATAGGTATTTTCTTATTAGTCCTATTTTTTTATAAATTGCTTATCAAAACTTTAATACCAGTGTACTGTAAGTACTTTAGATTAAAGCTTGTATTCCGGAAAAAACTACACTTGTGTGTTTTGCTTTCATTATTAATCTTGTTTTTTTTTTTTAGTTCTGAGTTAAAATTTTAATTGGTTTAATGTGCAAGCGTAAGAAACACTTCCTTATTGTAAAAAGAGTGAAATTTTGTAATACCTTTACACTAATAGGGCTAATGATGAGTAGCTAAAATGCATTAAGGTAAAAACATACCAAAAAATGGAACACAAAACATCTGAACGACCAGCCACTAAAAATTATTCGGTATTATAACTGTAAACGTGCACTCTAGATAAATTACCGAATGACAATATATACACAGAGCACGTTCCAGAGTTGTATATTTCCTCAAGGGGTTGATTTCGCGATGAACCTTTTAATACCGAAGCACAAAATGTAAAGTTGTAAAATGTTTCAAGACATTTCGAACGTTCCTGAAATACAAGCGAGCGAATTTGCTACCAGCGTCGATGTAATTTCTGTTAGTTGATTCTGATTAGCCATGTACGACGGCACAAATAATAACGACCTGGATGGGCCGGAAATCTGGATGAAAAGTTCTTTGAAGGCGCCCAGACGCAAAAGTGCAATATGAATTTTAAATAGGCTGCGTGTTTAATTTCGTTCAATAAGATGCAGCCCTTTCTATATTCTTCAAAGTAGTTATGAATCTTTTCCAGAAAAAAATTAGAAACTGAACAAAATCGTTTTCTAAAGCTCTATGCGGACTATTTCATCTCTATAGCAACAACATCCGGCCGGATGTCAACTCCAAGTTAAAATAGTGGTTTAGTTGAATTCTACTTATTGGAACTTGAATTGTCGCATCACATTCCCATTTAAAATGCGATGCTGTCAACAAATTTGAAAGTCGGCATATTTCTGACAGCAATGCATTTGGATAAGAAAATTCCAGTACCAGTAGACTTCAACCGATGATCAACCACATAATATATAGGTTTTTTTCACCTATATACACTCCTGAACATAAAAAACCGGACAAACAAAATTTTGTTAAATTTCAATCCTAAATATTTTTTTCAATTTTGCATCGAAATTGATCATTTTTTGTCAAAAGGTAGTCGCGTTTATCTTGATCATTATTTAATATTGTGTTTGTGAAAAGTTCGAATGGATTTGATGTTATACAGGGTGGAACCATAAGTTGCATTTGGTCCCAAACTTCTGAACACTCTGTGGAATATTTCAACGACACAATCATGCGAATTTGCAGGACATTCTTAAGCGTTATCATTTCTTACCATGTCTTTTTTTAATTCATATCGATATCTTCAATCTCAAAGGAAGCACAAGTTTTTTAGAGAATCAATGCAATTTATACCAATAACAAAAATTAAAAACATCACAGATGACTTTCACAAATAAACAAACACTAATATTGGGTATTACCTCCACGTGCTTTAGTAACAGCTGCCATGCGACGTGTTAAGCTCTCAATACAATTGGCAATAGCCCTTTGCGGAATGTTCTCCCACTCCTCTAGAAGAGCTCTTCGAAGATCTGGAATGGTTTCCGGTTGTCATTTGCGAATTAGCCTCCGTAACATGTCCCACACATGGTCAATCGGGTTCAGATCAGGGCTACCTGGAGGCCAGTCCAATCGTTGAATCCCTGCTTCATCGAGATAATCACTGACAACTCTTGCGACATTAGGCCTGGCATTGTCGTGCATCAAAGAAAAATTTTCACCAACAAATGGAGCAAAAGGAATAACGTGGACCGCTAAACATTCCTCAATATAACGGTTAGCAGTTAAGGCGCCATTTTCGATAAAAACCAGGGCAGTACGGGCATGGACGGCCAGCTCACACCATAAAACTAGCGCCTCCAAAAGGTGTTCTTGGAGAAATGCAACAGTCGGAAAGTCGTTCTCCCCGTCTTCGCCATACACGCTCTCGTCCATCGGGTGAACGCAAACAGAAGCCCGATTCATCAGTGAATAACATACATCCCCACTCTTCGTCATTCCAGTCTTTCTATGGACACGGGCAAAATTTAACCGTTGAGTATGATGGGCTACTTGTAAAGCTGGACAAGCAGCCGGTCATCTTGACATTCATCCTTGTTCATGTAATCTACGGCGGACGGTTCATCCAGGCACTCTTGTGCCACGTACATTTTCAAGTTGATGACTAATAACAGCAGATGTTACTCCTCGGTCTCGTAAAGCAGTTAGAGTAATAAAATGATCATCTCGCTGGTTTGTGACGCGGGGTCACCCAGACCCTGGACGTCGTGTGTACTCACCAGTCTGACGAAAGCGGCTAATTGCATCTTGTACAGTGCTTCTGGCTCTGCCCAAGACATTAGCTATGAGCGTATATCACGGCCATCATCATTCAATGCAACAGCTCGTGCAACATCTTCGGACCGCATATTGAAAAAAAATTCAACCTCTGAATAAGGATACACTGAGACTTATGACAAAGAAACAAATGAAAATAAACACTTTTATAGTGTATTTTTTCCCAAGATGGATTTCAACATTGAAAACTTTGGAAGGTAAACAATACCGCTTGTTCCTGATTCGTCACAAAATGCCGTGTCCCTGCAGGTTGGAATCAATTTTTCATGTTTTGTCGTGCAAATGGCATCCTGCGACCAATAAGCGGCATTATTTATGTTTCAAAGTTATCAATGGTAAAATCCATCTTGGGGAAAAATACACTTTAGAAGTGTTTATTTTCGTTTGCTTTTTTATCCTAAGAGTCAATGTATCCTTATTCAGAGGTTGAATTTTTTTTCAATATGCGGTCTGAAGATGTTGCAGGTACTGTTGCATTGAATGCCTGGTAAGTACACACGACTTCCAGGATCTAGGAGACCCTGCGTCACAAACCAGCGAGATGATCATTTTATTACTCTAACTGCTTTATGGGACCGAGGAGTAACATCTGCTGTTATTAGTCATCAACTTGAAAATGTACGTGGCACAAGAGTTTCTGGACGAACTGTTCGCTGTAGATTACATGAACAAGGATTGCTGTCAAGAAGACTGGCTGCTTGTCCAGCTTTACAAGTAGCCCATCATCGGACTCAACGGTTAAAATTTGCCCGTATAGAGACTGGAATGACGAAGAGTGGGGATGTGTGTTATTCACTGAAGAATCGCGCTTCTGTCTGCGTTCACCCAATGGACGAGAGCGTGTAGGGCGAAGACGGGGAGAACGACTTTCCGACTATTGCATTTCTCCAAGAACACCTTTTGGAGGCGGTAGTTTCATGGTGTGAGCTGGATGCACGTTACGCCCGTACTGCTCTGGTTTTTATCGAAAATAGCGCCTTAACTGCTAACCGTTATATTGAGGAATGTTTAGCGGTCCACGTTATTCCTTTTGCTCCATTTCTTGGTGAACATTTTTCTTTGATGCACGACAATGCCAGGCCTAATGTCGCAAGAGTTGTCAGTGATTATCTCGATGAAGCAGGGATTCAACGATTGGACTGGCCTCCACGTAGCCCTGATCTGAACCCGATTGAGCATATGTGGGACATGTTAGGGAGGCTAATTCGCAATTGAAAACCGGAAACCATTCCAGAGCTTTGAAGAGCTCTTCTAGAGAAGTGGGAGAAAATTCCGCAAAGGGCTATTGCCAATTGTATTGAGAGCTTAACACGTTGCATGGCAGCAGTTACTAGACCACGTGGAGGTAATACCCAATATTAGTGTTTGTTTATTTGTGAAAGTTATCTGTAATGTTTTTAATTTTTGTTATTGGTAGAAATTGCATTGCTTCTCTCAAAACTTGTGCTTCCTTGGAGATTGAAGAGATTGATATGAATTAAAAAAAGACATGTTAAGAAATGATAACGCTTAAGAATGTCCTGCAAATACGCATGATTGTGTCGGTGAATTATTCCACAGAGTGTTCAGAAGTTTGGGACCAAATGCAATTTATGGTTTCACCCTGTATAACACCACCTGCAAAAATAATATTAAATAATGATCAAGATAAACGCGCCTACCATTTGACAAAAAATGATCAATTTCAATGCAAAATTGAAAAAATTAATTAGGATTGAAATTTAACAAAATTTTGTTTGTCCGGTTTTTTATGTCCAGGAGTGTATTTTGTGGTTCAACTGATACAGTTTTGGAATATAAAACTAGACATAAGAGTTGATTTGAATGTTTACCAATCAAAATTGTGATTTTGGGATGGCGCTACAGGTATTAATTCTACACATAAGTGATGGAATATAGTATAATATTGTGTATTTAGGTGGAGAATGTGCTTTTCCACTGAAATACACATACTATTTTTTTCTGCGACCGGTTAAATATCTGTTAAATGTTTGTCTCTTTGTTACATTATTCAGCAGTACGAGAATCACTTTCCCGGCCTAGGCCGGAAAAGTCATTCCCGTATTGTTACTCATCGATTCCTTAGCAACTATTGAAACATAATTAAAATACCAGAATATTGAGTTTTGCGACCTGTCAACTGGTCAAAAATGCCGACAATCGTATATCACTTTTGTGTCCAGACATTCTGTTTTTTATGGTTTGTGATGTTTGACCTATGTAGATCTTATCACAGTTTGTGCAAGGTAATTCATAAACAACATTAGTTTTTAATTCTATTGGATCTTTATCTTTTAGTTTTGTATTCAAATTACCAATAGTTTTTATGATTTTAAAAGCAATTTTGACAGATTCATTTTTGAAAAGATAGGCAATTTTTTCTGAAAGTGTTTTTATGTATGGTATTGAAGCATAATAAAATCTTGGTTGTTGATTATTTTGAACAATAATAGAATTATTTTGTATTGTTGACCCGTTCGATGATTGGTTATTATTATTATCAATAATAATATTGTTGTTGAAAATTATTTTATTTAATAATGCATTTGGAGATGAATTTTTTAATAAAATCTGTTTTAATTTTATAAAGTTTAATTCTTTTAATGATGGATGAACTAATTTCTCAATTCTGTTTTTAAGTGTCAAGATGAGATTAATTTTGTGTCTATAACTATAATATGAGTTAAAATTAATATATCTTCCAGACTTTGTTGCTTTAATATACCAATCCGTTATTAGAGTTTGGTTATTCCGTATAATTTTTGTATCTAAAAATGGAATACTATAGTTATTTTCAATTTCGATAGTAAATTGGATTGAATTATTGTAATTGTTAAATTTATCCAAAATTTCTTGGTGTTTATCAAATGGAACTGCACAAACAATATCATCAACATATTTTTCTAAAAAAGGTATCTCAAAAGAAAGTGTTGGTAAACAGTGTTCAATAAGATCATCTAGAACATATTGAGCTATTATTGGAGAAATACTGCTACCCATTGGTGTACCTAATATTTGCTTGTAAAATGAGTTGTTAAATTTTAAATAATTGATATTGAAAATAAATTGAATGATTTGTAAAAATTTTGTTTCAGTTAGGTACAATATTTTATTTGCAATCATATATGTAATCTTGTCATTACTGACTTTTTAAAAATTTGGAAGTGACACTTTACCTGTGTCACTTCCCTCTTCGATTTCCCTCACCGATTTCCCTATTCGACTTCCCTCACCGATTTCCCTCACTCTAATTTATTTACCTTTGCTGGCAACAATGAAAACATGTCAGGTAAAATCGTCAAAGCAGCGAACGACACATTTTGGCATGTTTGTTTTATTTTTTTAATATTAAAAAAATTGATTGACTAATCATAATTATTGGTGTGCTTGCAAATAAAATAGTATACAAACCTCGGAGGGAAGTTTTCATTTCTGTCTCGAGATTAATAGTCAATCTTGATGCTTCGCGTATCCCCCACCCTCGCGGGGCTATGCCACCTAAAATAGGGGGCCCTGCGGGGCAGTGCCCCCAAATGAGGGGCTCCCGCGGGGCTTCGCCCCCCAAATAAAAGGCTTTGCCCTCCAAAAGGGGCCCAGCGCTCCGTCCCCCAAAAAGGCCCCCAGGGCTCCGCCCCCCAAAAGGGCCAACCAGGGCTCCGCCCCCAAAAAGGAGCCACTGCGGGACTGTGCCCCTCAAAAATGGGGCCCCCGCGGGACTGTGCCCCCAAATAGGGGCCCCCGAACTTTAATATGGGTACACTTTTCAGTAAAAGTAAAAATCGTGCGGAAAAGTAAAAAAATAGTGCGGAAAAGTAAAATCGTGCGGAAAAGTACAACTTTCAAAACGAAAAATCGTGCGGAAAAGTAACTTCCGATAATTAACTATTGATTATTCAAGTGAAAATTCTAACGGAAATGGAAGAAATAAGGTTATGGATGTTAATTTTCTCGGCGGTATTCAATACTTTAGAAACAGTAGACCGCCGTCCGGCGGCATTTATCAATATACTAATAGCATGCCGCCCTTATCAACAAATCAGTTTAGATTTTCGGCGGCTTTCTTATATGTGAGAAAACCTTGCCGCCGGCAGACGGTTTTCTTTTCCACAAATACAATCACCGCCGGCGGTCGGTTAGCCAGTGTGATTAAATAAAATAATTTTCAACAACAATATTATTAATGATAATAATAATAACCAATCATCGAACGGGTCAACAATACAAAATAATTGTATTAATGTTCAAAATAATCAACAACCAAGATTTTATTATGCTTCAATACCATACATAAAAACACTTTCAGAAAAAATGGCCTATCTTTTCAAAAATTAATCTGTCAAAATTTCTTTTAAAATCATAAAAACAATTGGTAATTTAAATACAAAAATAAAAGATAAAGATCCAATAGAATTAAAAACTAATATTGTTTATGAATTACCTTGCACAAACTGTGATAAGATCTACATAGGTCAAACATCACAAACCATAAAAAACAGAATGTCTGGACACAAAAGTGATATACGATTGCAAAAAGAAACAAGTGCTATAGCTAAACATTCATTTGATACTGGACATCGACCTAATTACAATAACATTAAAATTTTACAAACAGAAAAGAATTTAAATAAAAGATTATTTTTAGAAATGACGGAAATACAAAAACAAAAAAATTCAATTAATGAAAGAACAGAAATTAGTAATTTGAGCATAATATATTCCTATTTGTTATCTCTGGACAAAAAAACTTCCGAATGTATATTAATCAATACCGGTTTATTACCTTCAAAGATTACCTTCATGATATTGTCAAGTCTATCAAACACAAATCAAAATTTTCAAAAAAAATTATACCATATTTTACATTTTTTGAAATAATTTTCATTATACATTTATATTAAATTTTTTTTATAAAAATCTATATTATATCATAAATGAAAAAACTTAAAAAAAAAACAGAGAAATCGATAGACTCACTACAAGGTATGTTTTAAAAAGTTTATAAAATTTTTATTTAATTTCTAATTTATATTATATTCATTTTTTATTTATTTTATATTATATTATTATAGCCCTGAAGAAGAAGCGAAAGGCTTCGAAAGCTAGGCAATTGTAAAAGAGTAATAAATCTATGATACTGACTGTTTCCCAGTTATTCGAACTATAGTAACTAAATATATTCTTGATATAGGAGAAACTCATACGTGTTTAATTTAAAGTTATAATATAATTGAATTTTTTTAGAAAAACTTATTTAATGTAAACACATATTAGTTAACGGGAAATATACATTAAATAATTTTTATTTGCAATCATATATGTAATCTTGACATTACTGACTTTTTAAAAATTTGGAAGTGTCACTTTACCTGTGTCACTTCCCTCTTCGATTTCCCTCACCGATTTCCCTATTCAACTTCCCTCACCGATTTCCCTCACTGTAATTTATTTACCTTTGCTGGCAACAATGAGAACATGTCAGGTAAAAACATCAAAACAGTGAATGACACATTTTGGCAAGTTTGTTTTAGTTTTTTATTTGCAACCATATATGTAATCTCGACATTACTGACTTTTTAAAAATTTGAAAGTTACACTTTACCTGTGTCACTTCCCTCTTCGATTTCCCTCACCGATTTCCCTATTTGACTTCCCTCACCGATTTCCCTCACTCTAATTCATTTACCTTTGCTGGCAACAATGAGAACATGTCAGGTAAAAACGTCAAAACAAGTGAATGACATATTTTGGCATGTTTGTTTAATTTTTTTAATATTAAAAAAATTGAATGGCTAATCACAATTAATGGTGTGCTTGCAAATAAAATAGTATACAAACCTCGGAGGAAAGTTTTAGTAGATATACTAGGAGAGTTCCCGAGCGGAAGTGACCTGTCATTCGTCGTGGGGCCCGCGCCCGTCATCAGAGAAGTCCCAAATTGAAGGGGCCTAACCCAGGTGAGCCTGTGCCCCATTCCAGGGCCCCATTTTTTCGGTGGGCCCCATTTTTCGTCAAGTGGAGGTGCCTAACCCAAGTGACGTCATCAAAGGGGCCACATGCTTGTCCCCGTTGCTAGACCCGTGGCCCCATTTTTTCGTGGGCCCCATTTTTTTGGCAAGCCCCAATTTAAAGAGGCCTAACCTAAGTAGCAAGCCCCCAATTTGAATAGACCTAACCCAATAAGTGACGTCATCAAAGGGGCCACATGCTTGTCCCCGCTGCTAGACCCGTGGCCCCATTTTTTCGTGGGCCCCATTTTTTGGCAAGCCCCAATTTAAAGAGGCCTAACCTAAGTAGCAAGCCCCCAATTTGAATAGACCTAACCCAATAAGTGACGTCATCAAAGGGGCCACATGCTTGTCCCCGCTGCTAGACCCGTGGCCCCATTTTTTTTTTCGGGGGCCCCATTTACATGAACTCATAACCTGAAATGAGATACCCCATACGAGATGACAGGTACGTGCGACGTTGTCGAAACTAATAATGTGCGACGTTGCCAATAAAATTTCCCTAAATCTAGGGAAAAATCGGAAAGGGGCCACTTGTCTCCGCAGCTAGACCCGCGGCCCCATTATCCATCATCATCGTATATGGAACCAATACAGGCCCCCAAATTTTGAGGCGCACGTAGCCTAGAACTCATAACCTGAAATTTGATGTCCCATATCTCGTGCTGGTAATTTGAAATTTGTACAACGTACCTAGAACTCATAACCTGAAATTTGATACCGCGTATCTCGTACCTGGTACCTCGTACCTGCTACCTCGTACCTGGTACCCCCGTTACTTGTAACAAGATACACCGTACTGGGCCCCCTTTTTTCGTCGTCGTCGTCGGCCCCATTTTTCTAAACTAAAATATGGTCACATAAAAGACAACATCATCATCATCATTGAAAAAATAGTGCTCCAATTTGGGCCCCATTTTTCACGGACTTGTAACGATTTAATTGGGGGGCCCCAAATATTATTTTTAAAATAATTATAATTTCTACCGTTCTCATAAACAGCAACAAGAAGAGCAAGTTGTGTGTGAACTTGCTTAATCCTGCTTATCACACGGAAGCCGCATTTCCTGCGACGATAACGAAACGCAGCTGGCTGGCCTGGTAGTTGTTATTCATTTTCAAATTTTAGTTAGATTTTAACGTCCCTAGGTGAGACAAAGTTTTTCTTCAGTGCTCATCCAGATTTAATTTTTCAACGAAAACTTAATTCAAAATTGGGCGTTACCTCAGTTATAATTGATTGTGTGTATTTAGTGCTAAAAACTATGTAAGTAATTTTTTTCATTATTCTTAAAGACCCTGATAATAATACGTTGTTCTATTTTTAGTTTAATAATAGAATCATGGATTTACCCCAAATTAACCAAGCAGCCTGTCTTGAGGAAAAGTCCTACTTAAAGCTACAAGATTTGACTCCAGAGCATCCCTATCCAATTCGGGGTATGACTATAGTGAATTCAAAATTTGGAGAAGTAGCCCGAGTAGAAATGGATAAAAACATTACCTTTCTTCCTCAACGTGCAACCGATTCAATTAAACAAAACATTCAGCACTTCGAGGCTGGGAAATTTGGATTGAAATTTAAAGGCATGCGAGATATTAAAGGCCTGAATCCAACACCAATTTTCAAAGTTGTTGAATTGTAAGTATACCATATAAATTATTAAATTAATACTAAAAACATTTTCAATTTTTAGAGTTAACGGCATCGAGAAAACGTCAAAACGCATCAACAAGATCAAGACATAATGATTCAGGAGGAATTTATTATTTTTTTTTGTTGTAGAAATATTGATAATAAAAAACACTTTATATTTCTACATAGGTAGTTGTTTTATTTATGGGATATTTATTGTGGTTTTGGTATAGGAGAAAAAGAAATAGGCCAGAATAATTTTTTTATTTCAATTTTTTATTTAAGAAAAATATCATACAGGTTATATTTATGTTCTAGAATTAAATCAAGATGATTTTCATTCCAATAAATTTTTCCCATTGTTCGCATATCCACCATAGTCAGACCTTTACTTTCTTCCTCATTCCAATAGCTAACATAAATGAATTCTCCAATGTAGAAATTTACATCATACCAACCATCATTTACATTATCGAGAAACTGTAAAAATTCCTCAAATTCATTGAAGGTGAATGGTATAGAAGTTTCGTTCTTGTGGTGTAAGACAATGTCCGTTTTCTCAGGATTATAAATAATTTGCACAATGTCTCCAATATTATATTCTTGATACACTGGTTTTGGAACAATTTTCCAATTTGCATGTTGCTGGTCCATTTGCAAATCTGGAAGTTGATGAAAATACTCCATCCCATTTCGGATCCATTTTTAAATTCTCAAAATTGGGGTTCGCCTAGGTCAAACCTTCGAAACTTCAAATTAAAGGCGCCGCCGATCTAGAGATTTTCCTACAGTATCAAAAAAGTTCCCAGGCTTCCCGTAAAATTAATTTATTGAACCATCAAGAACATTGACTTTTTCCTATGAGCATAAACTAAATAAATACAAGTAGTGTGATTCCAGTTGATTCCCGTTCTAGTCTTCATCTTTAGTTTCCTTTTCCCTTTTTATTCGCCACTGCTGCTGGTAAAACAGGATGCTTCTCGTTAATCATTTTGATCACCTGACCTTTCGTGATTAAATCGTTATCGTTTATAGCTTTGGAAGCTCTGACTATTCTCTTGTCACCAATACTTATATATGAAGGTGTTATATTAAATAACTTATGTTGTTCTTCCAAGGCAGCTATTCTTGGAGCCAATTTGTTTTTGATATCAGTGCTAATCGATTGGTTCATAGTGGCTAAACTTTCAATTTTCTTTTGACTTTCTTTCATTGAAGAATTCACTGTTTTAAAATCATTTTCAAACGAGTGGCTCTTATTTGTCAAAGTTTCAATTTTCTTTTGATTATCTTTGATTAAAGATTCTATCTGCTTATACTTTCCAGATAATTCTTGTGAGGGTGACTCAGTGACTTTTTTCTGGTTTTCAGAATCTGTTTTAAATTTTTCCAAAAATTCTCTCAATGATTTATCCATATAGGATTTCGTTGCATAATCTTGTGATTGGTTTTCCAAACGTCGTTTCAACACCAAATTTTTATACTCGTTAACAGTTTTTAAGCGCTGTGAACGACCAAACTTATCGACAGACATGATGATACTAAATTGAATGTCTACTGCTACAAACTCTTATTCTCTCTATCTCTGTCTCTCTCTTTCTCTCTCTCTCTCTCTTGTAGTTTATCCTGAAAACTAAAATGGAAATAAAATAACGAATGTTTTTAAAGAATTTATTGCATAAAAATTATTTTTCACAAGTTCACATCCTTATTATTACATCACTAGATATCTAAAACACATAATTTCTTGAAATCCATAACTATTTTTTCCGGGTTGAGGTATACGAATTCTAACATAAAATAGGATAATTCACATATATATAAATTACAATATTCTTTTATGACACTTAAAAAATTATTTTCGTTAACAGTGGTTACATTATAATATTTTAAACTATTATCATAAAAAGTTCTAAAATCTAGTTCTATAAGTAAACTTAACCTATAATCTATTATTTCTCGGATATATGAAATGGATTCTATATCGTCTATACAAAAACATAAATCAACTTCTCCGCTTGTTAACTTGATAATTCTCTCTCCAAAACACATAACTGTAGAAACAATGATGGTATCCGATAATGAAACAGTTGTTATGACATCACTACCATCTCCAGAAAGTTCCATGAAGGATGTAACAATATCCAGAAATTTGGACCATTCTATATAGCTAAACGAAACAGACACTTGTTCTTCAGGTAGATTTAGAATTGTACTTGTGACTTTTAGGCTAGGAATTAGTCCTCGAGCAATACTTATTCCAGAAATTATTTTGAAATTCTTGGTTGAATAACAAGTCTCCCCCAAAAATGTTGATTTTTTCATGATTTCTTGTTTACTCATCAAAAACATACTATTGACATACTTCCAATTAGGTGAGGAACAGGTTGAGCAGCTCTCATCTTCACTATCCATACAATCAATATCTGCTGGTGTTGTCATGTTAAATTACCGTACAATACTTATTTTTATGATTATGACTTAAGTTATGTGAATGAGAAGGACTACTTTCTTTGCAAACTTGATACTTCACACTCAGTATTACAAATGAGTTGCAAATCGTTTAAATCCGCTTTTAAACTAGATCTTTATCCCTGTCAACCCAGCTATTATGAGATTTTTCAAATCCCAACCATTTTCCATACATTTTATTTCCTTTCTTTCGTAATACTTGTTCTATAAGAAACACATCAGGTTGTTTTGTTTTCTGTAGTTCTTCTTCATAAAAACCACCACTTATAGGCCGACCTTGCAAGTCCTCTAACAAATATGTTGTTGGATTTGTAATTCTCACTTTAGCTATGTGGAACAATTCCGTAGTCCAGTTTGGGGTATATCCTTTCTGAAAAACATGCTTGAACTTGCTTATGCGAACTACGTCACCGACCTTGAATTTCTGTTTTCCAGCTACCTTAATATGACTATAAACAGTATTAAGTAGTGTTTTTTCATTATTTTTAGTAACTTTGCTTGGTTTCATTTTAATCGTGCTATGTTTGCGGTCATTATATGCATCGGTAACAGGCTTCAATAAATCGATCCATTTATGGTTTCCGTTTAATGTAAATTGCTTAAACAACTTTTCTTTAATGGTTCGAATTACTCGCTCTGCAATAGATGCTTTAAGAGGACTAAACGAACTATAATGATGTATTCCATGTTTCTTCATTAGACTCGAAAATTGAATATTATAGTATTCCTTTCCATTATCCGAAATAAGTTTCTTGGGTATTCTTCTGGAAATTTTCAAAATGCTCTCCATAGCTTTAGCGACATCTTGCGCTGATTTCGATTTTACAGCTCTAGTCCACAGAAATTTAGAAAAACAATCGATAACAACCAATATGTACTTGAATCCCTTGTTTTCTCGAGCATACTGATCAAGCTGAGCCAAGTCGGTGGCAAAAGTATCATCCAGACCATACTGTATAAATCTTCTACGATTAAACTTTTTACGTGCTGGCTTATGTAGTTCTTCAACCACCCGTTCCCTAGCCTTTGTAATAGTTTTCATTTTTTTTTTTCGTTGTGACTCACAGTACATAAATGTTAAGAGATCTAAACTTGAAAGTGGCTAACCCTATAATGATTCAAGATAACACATGTAGAACTATTTATTAAACTCAATCACACCCAATTCAGCCAGTTCCTCTAAAATACTCATAATCTCATTGATATTATTGGTATTTCCAGCTTTTTGTGATGCATCCAATTTAACAAGTCTATCAATTAATTCGTTGACGTCATCGTAATAAACATATTGTTTTCGTTTCTCATTATATTCTAATAATAAAGCACTTCCGGATTTATTTTGAGATCTTGTAGATGGATTTCGGCCAGATGGCGAGGCACTGTTACTTGATTTAAGCCTTTTTGCTTCAGATGATGATGAGACCAAAGGTTTAACAAACTGTCTATATTTTGAAGATGTGGACCCTTTAACTTGTTTGGATGGATCAAAATCTCTTCGATGAACATTGGTCCTGTTTAGAATATCCGTAAACTGCAACTTATCATCCTCTGTCTGATAGATCGGCTTTTTCAGAAATAAAAGATCATATAAGCCCTGCGTTCCTTTATAAGATACAGCCCCGACTTTAATATCTCCATTCGGGAGAAAGTTGACTTTTTGTGATCCCATAGACCAATCATCGGTTTTCATATCATGTTTCAAGCCATAAGAATGGTCTATTTCATCTGATTGTTTATAGTATCTATCTACATACTCTTGTGCTACTTTGGGATACTGATCTAAAAATTCTTCATACGCTCCTGATCTATCGTGAATTGATTTCTGCAGATCTTCTTTCAAATGTTGTAAGGGTTCATAAAAGACATCCTCAGCGCCATCATCATCATCATCATCATCATCATCACTTATTAAATTCTCACTCGTTTGAGCAATAATCTCTGCTGGTTGGAACTCTACATTTCTAGGAAGTTTCGGTTCAGATTCAAAATACGTTTTAGGAGCTTCGAGCTTAACTTTTTCATGTTTAACTTGGACTTTTCTGCCAACCGTTTTCTCAACAAACTCTCTTAGAGGTTCAGTTATAGGGTTTATTATCCTATCAAGTGCCTCATCTTCCTCTTTTCTCTCCAGCTTTAAAGCCAAATACTTTTTTCTTATAGATCTAGCAGCGTTCAGTATTTTCTTCTTGATATTCCTATCATTTTCGCTTGGAACCGAAGCCATGATTTCCAACCAGGTTTTACACTGTCTTTTATACTGCTACACAGATCAGGAGACAGGTCTGTATACAGCTATATACAGGTCCGTATACCGCTATACAGGTATATTGACAGCTTTACAGGTAAGCAGACAGCTTTTTAGACAGCTATACAGGTCCGGAGACAGGTCTGTATACAGCTATATACAGGTCCGTATACCGCTATACAGGTCTAGAGACAGCTTTACAGGTCAGCAGACAGCTTTTTAGACAGCTATACAGGTCCGGAGACAGGTCTGTATACAGCTATATACAGGTCCGTATACCGCTATACAGGTCTAGAGACAGCTTTACAGGTCAGCAGACAGCTTTTTAGACAGCTATACAGGTCCGGAGACAGCTTTTTAGACAGCTATACAGGTCAGAAGACAGCTTTTTTAGGCAGCTATACAGGTCTAGAGACAGCTTTTAGACAGCTATGCAGGGTAGGAGACAGCTTTTAGACAGCTACACTAGTTCAGAGACAGCTATGGTACAGCTATTGCAGGGGTCTGTACACAGCGACGTCTTAAGGGATACTGAGGAGAATTTGTCTTCTATGGAGATATATAGGTGTTGAACTGACTTCGATATCTACCGCTCGTGATGTCATCATCTTTAACAATGACTAAGAAACCATATTTATCTTTCCAACATTCAGAACAAATAGTTTTAAACGTATTTAAAGACATATCTGTGTTAACGTGATCGTCGTACACATGTTTCAGGTTCGTGTCATCCTGCTTAAATACTATAATCATATTTGCATTATCACGAATCAATTGCTTAGGTATTTTTGAATACGTCTGACAAAGATAAAAACAGTCAATAGCATTATGGCGGCCCATACAAAAATAGTTTCTTATCTTGTCTTGCTTCTCACAAGCCACATCATCGAATATAAACACCGAATCTGACTTAGCTGTTTGCGGATCTAAAACGGTTTCATTATCACTGTATCCATAAAAGTTTATACCAGCAACACGGTTGAGCACCTCTTTCAGAAACTTATACTTCTCTTGGTCCAATGACTTGGAATATACATATACATTTCGGAATCTAAGTCCATTCTCATCGGTTAACATACTAAGCATAACATTTGTTTTCCCTGAATTACTTGGCCCGCATATTATTGCTCTAATTGTGTTTGGTAAAAGTTCTCCATGTCTCTTTCTAACACTAGTGGACTTATTAATGTCAAAGTTATCGATCTTTATGTTGATTTTCTGCTTCATCTTCCGCATCGTATATAAACAATGTTCACTCTACCTCTGTTTCATTCTTAATGAATACACCATCGAGTGTAGGTCCTTTAAATAGCTACATCAACAAGCTTTCTTTTGAAATTCACGGATCTACAACACAGACATCGGCCAGATAAAGTGCTAAAAAATATATCGTGGGAACGGGTGAAAGGATAGGATTTCGCAATTTCGGTTAGAAGAAAACTAAACGTAAACTCAGCATGGCTCGATCGAAAAGTTTGAAACCATTCAAATCCTATGTTGTGGCTAATATTAGAAAGCAAGTAAAGCATCGTGGTAGAGGAATAAAAGAATTTATTAAATCGGCGCTTCAAGCAGCTCGTAAGACAATCAAAGAAGCTGGTGGACCCAAAAAGATTCGAGTTCCACGAGTTATCCCAGTACCAAAAGTAGGTGGAATTATTCCTCTTATACCTCTGTTTGCCGGACTTAGCGCGCTGGGCGCTTTAAGTGGGGGCGCGGCAGGGGTGGCAAAAGCAGTGAATGACGCTCGTTCTGCGAAAGATAAACTTGTCGAGTCCAAACGACACCACGAAATGATGGAAGCTATTGCGTTAGGAAAAAAAGGGAGTGGATTATATCTTAGTAAACACAAGACCGGATATGGACTTTACCTGAAAAAGATGTCAAAAAACTTCCAATAAAGCTACCCGATCGTCCACTAAGTGATCAAGATATCAAGCGATACGTTAAAAAACTTAAAATTTTCAATTTTAGAGGCGTGTTTATGCGAGATACCTTACCATCGTCTTCAAAGAAAACCGAATGCGGGGTTCTTAATTTGGATACGAATATGGGATCGGGATCACATTGGGTAGCTTATAAGAAAAAGGAAAACACTGTTGTTTACTTTGATAGTTTTGGGAACCTAAATCCACCAAAAGAACTCGTTCGTTATTTTAAAAATTGTAAGATACTTTTCAACTATGATCAGTATCAGTCATATAACTCCTACAATTGTGGACATCTTGTACTTGGTTTTTTGTTTAATAAATCTATATAAAGCAATTGTGTTTTGATTTTATTTCAGTCATGTCTCAGACATTCACGTTGAAAGGTCGAACAAGTCGCTTGAGTGTTGATATTACACCACCCATCAAGCTTGATTCTAGTTATAACTATTCATTAGCTCTCATCTCACTCAGTACGTGGAATTCCATTCCCAACATTGAACCAGGTCGAAACAAGTTCTACTATAGCGTTACAGGAAAACAACAAATAATAGAAATCCCAACCGGGTCGTACGAGGTTACCGATATTGAAGCCTATCTACAAAAACAATTAAGTACGACTACAACAGAAAATATTTCTCTTAAACCAAACAACAATACATTGAAGTGTGAACTAAAGGCTATATATGATATTAATTTCAAGCCTGAGGATAGTATAGGAAAACTTTTGGGATTTTCAGAAAAATCTCTGGAAAAGAATTATCTACACGAATCCGATCTGCCAGTTGAGATAATATCGGTGGCTAGTATACGGATAGAGTGCAACATCATCTCTGGTTCCTACTTCAATAGTAATCCTTCACATACGTTATACGAATTTACTCCAGCTGTGGATCCTAGATACCGAATTATAATAGATCCTCGAAACTTGATATATCTACCTATCAATAGGGACAGTATAGATAATATAACAATTAATATACTTGATCAAGAAGGACGGCCAGTTAATTTCCGAGGAGAGGAGATCATAGTGAGATTAGAGCTTAAGAAATATGGTCCTGGTTTTTAATAAAACTGGTGACTATTTAAACAGTGGTGTTAATAACTCGAGCTCAGTCTGCAGTCAACCGTCAAAGCAAGCGCTCACACATAAAAGTTTGATTGGGTTGAGATCTCTAACTTCCAAATATGGATATCGTATCAGGAAAACTGCAAATATTTCAGTCGGTCAACACCGATGAGTCTGTAGCGAGAGAGGAATGGCATACTTACCACCCCTTCACTAATGCCTTCAACTATAGTGATGAAATAGAAATTGTTATCAATCAACAAGATGCATTTATAGATATCAGCCAAGCCGAAGTCTACATTGAAGGAAAGTTTAATGAAGACGTTACCGCTGGAAAGACAGGAAAATGTAATCTAACAATTAATGCAGGCGCATTCCTTTTTGAATCCATCGCTTATGAATTAAATGGCAAGGAAATTGATAAAATTCGAGATCCGGGGCTTACCAGCACAGTGAGAAACCTGCTATGCCTCAATGATCAAGAAAGTAGAGCACTCGAACGAGCTGGATGGAATTGGCCTAGTGGAACAGTAAAATCTTTAGCGGGGGATAAATTCAATTTTCTAATACCCTTGAAAGTTTTACTGAATATCTTTTCCGATTACAATAAGGCTATTATGGGAAGACAGAAAATAAAACTTGTCAGAGCTAGAAATGATGATAACTGTTACATCAATACGACTGGAGATAAAACAGCAAAAATTACTTTAGACACAGTAGAATTGAGGGTGAGGCACATTTATCCAAACGATGTTTTAAAATTGAAATTATTGGAAGATATTTCGAACAACAAACCCATATTTATTCCATTCAGAAGTTGGGAGATTCATGAGTTACCTACATTGAGAAAATCCAAGCGAGACGTGTGGACTGTGAAATCCATGTCTGAGAGAGCTAGATATGTCATAGTCTTTTTCCAGAAAAAACGAAAAGATAATCCTCGGTATGATATTACTCTTTTCGATAATTTGGATATAACAGATGTCAAGTTGTATCTAAACTCTGAAGTTTATCCGTATGAATCACTGAATCTTAATTTCGATGACAAACAGTTTGCAGAAGCATACCGGATGTATACCGAATTTCAAAACACGTATTTGGGTAAAACCAATAGTGAACCATTGCTGGACCTTCCCAATTTTGCCAACAGGGCATTATTTGTTATAGACTGCTCAAAACAGAACGAATCCCTCAAAAGCAACACGACTGATGTCAAATTAGAGTTCCAAAGCTCAGAGAATTTTTCGGAAGATACACGAGCCTGTTGTATTATCGTACATGATCGAGTTTTTGAATACTTACCTTTATCCGGTAATGTTCGAACATTGATCTAAGCAGACACTATGAAACATTCGACACTATGAAACATTCAACAGAAAAGTAGAACGTTTGCGGTTTTGGATGCTCAAGGTTCTGTTTACGTTAAAGGACATATTTAAAAGATTTTATTATTAGATTGTATACTAAACTAAACCTAATTTATCTAACTAGAGCGAATTTAGGATTTTTTGGACAGTGTAGGATCCAGGCTGGATAATAGCTTGTTAATATCATAAAATTATTTTAAGTCCATGTAGTATTAAGAATTTATTGTATAATTATATTGTGTAAGTACCTAATAAACTTTTTTAAATAATTAAGTTCTTTTCTATAAATACAGACCTCTTAGTCGAATAAGTTTAGTCTTTCTCTAGGGTATGAGCTGCAAACTAACCGAAAGAATTCAACATTCAACACCATTCACCTTCAATGAATTTGAGGAATTTTTACAGTTTCTCGATAATGTAAATGATGGTTGGTATGATGTAAATTTCTACATTGGAGAATTCATTTATGTTAGCTATTGGAATGAGGAAGAAAGTAAAGGTCTGACTATGGTGGATATGCGAACAATGGGAAAAATTTATTGGAATGAAAATCATCTTGATTTAATTCTAGAACATAAATATAACCTGTATGATATTTTTCTTAAATAAAAAATTGAAATAAAAAAATTATTCTGGCCTATTTCTTTTTCTCCTATACCAAAACCACAATAAATATCCCATAAATAAAACAACTACCTATGTAGAAATATAAAGTGTTTTTTATTATCAATATTTCTACAACAAAAAAAATAATAAATTCCTCCTGAATCATTATGTCTTGATCTTGTTGATGCGTTTTGACGTTTTCTCGATGCCGTTAACTCTAAAAATTGAAAATGTTTTTAGTATTAATTTAATAATTTATATGGTATACTTACAATTCAACAACTTTGAAAATTGGTGTTGGATTCAGGCCTTTAATATCTCGCATGCCTTTAAATTTCAATCCAAATTTCCCAGCCTCGAAGTGCTGAATGTTTTGTTTAATTGAATCGGTTGCACGTTGAGGAAGAAAGGTAATGTTTTTATCCATTTCTACTCGGGCTACTTCTCCAAATTTTGAATTCACTATAGTCATACCCCGAATTGGATAGGGATGCTCTGGAGTCAAATCTTGTAGCTTTAAGTAGGACTTTTCCTCAAGACAGGCTGCTTGGTTAATTTGGGGTAAATCCATGATTCTATTATTAAACTAAAAATAGAACAACGTATTATTATCAGGGTCTTTAAGAATAATGAAAAAAATTACTTACATAGTTTTTAGCACTAAATACACACAATCAATTATAACTGAGGTAACGCCCAATTTTGAATTAAGTTTTCGTTGAAAAATTAAATCTGGATGAGCACTGGAGAAAAACTTTGTGTCACCTAGGGACGTTAAAATCTAACTAAAATTTGAAAATGAATAACAACTACCAGGCCAGCCAGCTGCGTTTCGTTATCGTCGCAGGAAATGCGGCTTCCGTGTGATAAGCAGGATTAAGCAAGTTCACACACAACTTGCTCTTCTTGTTGCTGTTTATGAGAACGGTAGAAATTATAATTATTTTAAAAATAATATTTGGGGCCCCCCAATTAAATCGTTACAAGTCCGTGAAAAATGGGGCCCAAATTGGAGCACTATTTTTTCAATGATGATGATGATGTTGTCTTTTATGTGACCATATTTTAGTTTAGAAAAATGGGGCCGACGACGACGACGAAAAAAGGGGGCCCAGTACGGTGTATCTTGTTACAAGTAACGGGGTACCAGGTACGAGGTAGCAGGTACGAGGTACCAGGTACGAGATACGCGGTATCAAATTTCAGGTTATGAGTTCTAGGTACGTTGTACAAATTTCAAATTACCAGCACGAGATATGGGACATCAAATTTCAGGTTATGAGTTCTAGGCTACGTGCGCCTCAAAATTTGGGGGCCTGTATTGGTTCCATATACGATGATGATGGATAATGGGGCCGCGGGTCTAGCTGCGGAGACAAGTGGCCCCTTTCCGATTTTTCCCTAGATTTAGGGAAATTTTATTGGCAACGTCGCACATTATTAGTTTCGACAACGTCGCACGTACCTGTCATCTCGTATGGGGTATCTCATTTCAGGTTATGAGTTCATGTAAATGGGGCCCCCGAAAAAAAAAATGGGGCCACGGGTCTAGCAGCGGGGACAAGCATGTGGCCCCTTTGATGACGTCACTTATTGGGTTAGGTCTATTCAAATTGGGGGCTTGCTACTTAGGTTAGGCCTCTTTAAATTGGGGCTTGCCAAAAAATGGGGCCCACGAAAAAATGGGGCCACGGGTCTAGCAGCGGGGACAAGCATGTGGCCCCTTTGATGACGTCACTTATTGGGTTAGGTCTATTCAAATTGGGGGCTTGCTACTTAGGTTAGGCCTCTTTAAATTGGGGCTTGCCAAAAAAATGGGGCCCACGAAAAAATGGGGCCACGGGTCTAGCAACGGGGACAAGCATGTGGCCCCTTTGATGACGTCACTTGGGTTAGGCCCCTCCACTTGACGAAAAATGGGGCCCACCGAAAAAATGGGGCCCTGGAATGGGGCACAGGCTCACCTGGGTTAGGCCCCTTCAATTTGGGACTTCTCTGATGACGGGCGCGGGCCCCACGACGAATGACAGGTCACTTCCGCTCGGGAACTCTCCTAGTATATCTACTAGTTTTCATTTTTGTCTCGAGATTAATAGTCAATCTCGACGCTTCGCGTCTCGATTGACTATATAAATCTCTCGACAGTAATGAAACACTTCCCTACTCGGTATGCAATATACTATTATTATTAAAAAATGATAAAAATAATTTTTAATTAATGGTGTGCTTGCAAATAAAATAGTATACAAACCTCGGAGGAAAGTTTTCATTTATGTCTCGAGATTAATAGTCAATCTTGACGCTTCGCGTCTCGATTGACTATATAAATCTCTCGACAGTAATGAAACACTTTCCTACTCGGTATGTAATATACTATTCTTTGGATTAGCGTTTATTCCAAATTATTATTTATTTGTATCACGCATTTCATGTATTTAAATACAAAGATCAGGTATTTGGCTTAATTTCTGTGTTTTTTAGAAAACCAGAATATCTATTTTATCCAAATTAATATGTGTTGCAACGAATATATCATTTATTCGTTTCAAATATTTGAGTTGTTCAAATAATTAGATGCCTATTTAATATTTTTCACCACATAATTGAAAAAAAAAACTATTCGTATAAAAAATAAAAAAAGTAGGTATACTTAGTCCAAAATATACCTAACTGGGTAGATATATTCTCAATACTTGATAGAGATATTAGCCGAAAGAAAATTTTTTAGGGTACATTATATATAATAATGTTCGCATAAAAATATTCAAATAATGTTATATAAAGTAGGTTCTTAGCACAATCTTTCAGGTAGCTGCATAGGAGCAACATTCCTAATATACAGGGTGTCACGAAAGGTTTGTTACAAACTTCTAGGGATAGTAGATCTCGTAAAAATTAAACTTTTTTCTCAATAAACATGTGTCTGGAAATGCTTCGTTTTCCAGATATACAAAGTGGCCCAAATTTGAGCCTCATCATTGAGATCTCGGTAACCGTGAGAGATACGGGGTCGGGTATATTATGGAAAAGTTGCGCAACTTCATGACCAATAGAATACCGTTTTGAAACTAGAAAAATTCCAAGTACTTCCGGAGATATTCGGAAAAAACCAAAATTTTGTAAAATCGTTTTTATTTTTTCCCGGGCTTATTTGAAAAGCAATTTTAAAATAAATGTCACTTCATCATTGTCACTTTTTCTCCTTTAGAGGTTGATGCTACTAAATTTAAAATTCGACGTTTCGTCTTCAGGCGGCCATCCTCAACTTCCTTTTTTTAAATACGGACCTGGATTTTTTATTTGCGATTTTGTCATCTTTGCGCATCCTAAAACCGATACTGTTTATAATTTTTCAATAACACAGCAAAAAAAGCAGGTCCGTATTTAAAAAAAAAAAAATTAATGATGATTTCAGAGGAACGAAACATTGGATTTTAAATTTAATACCGCCATCTTATAGAGAAGAAAAAGTGACAATGGCAAGGTGAAATTAGTTTTCCACATTCTTTTTAAATAAAATCAGGAAAAAATGAAAACTATACGAAAAAAATATGAACTTCTCGTTTTTCTTAAATTTTTTCCTGATTTCATTTAAAAAGATTTTGAAAAACCAATTTCACATTCCCATTGTCACTTTATCTTCTTTACAAGATGGCAGTATAAAATTTGAAATCCGACGTTTTTCAAATACGGACCTGCTTTTTTACCGTGTTATTGAAAAATTATAAACAATATCGGTTTTAGGATGCCCAAAGATGACAAAATCGCAAATAAAAAATCTAGGTTCGTATTTAAAAAACGTAAGTTAAGGATGGCCGCCTGAAGACGGAACATCGAATTTTAAATTTAGTACCACCATCTTCTAAAGGGGAAGAAGTGACAATGATGAAATGACATTTATTTCAAAATTGCTTTTCAAATAAGCCCGGGGAAAAAAAAAAGATTTTTCAAAATTTTGTTTTTTCCCGAATATCTCCGGAAGTATTCGGAATCTTTCTAGTTTCAGAACGGTATTCTATTGGTCATAAAATTGTGCAACTTTGCCATAATTTAACCGATCCCGTATCTCTTACGATTACCGAGATCCCAATGATGAGGCTCAAATTTGGGCCACCCTGTATATCTGGAAAACGAAGCATTTCCGGACACATGTTTATCAAGAAAAAAGTTTTATTTTTACGAGATCTACCATCCCTAGAAGTTTGTAACAAACCTTTCGTGACACCCTGTATAAATGGAACGTCCAAAAATGAATATTTCAATCGAAACAATCTCAGAATATTCATTATACATTCCTAAAAGAACATTCTGAAAAGCACTTTAAGGGAATATTCTGAGGATATGAATGTTCTTTCACTGTTATGTGGGTTACAACTTTGGATTTTGGATTTACACTGGCACCTGGCACTGGTCTGACAAAGGCGTATAAAGTTGCCCTTCTGAAGTGGGGCGAAGGTGAGCTATGAGTAGGCATAAATATAACCCCCTCAATGCTTTCACTAATTTTCAGATTTGGAATTATTGCACAAAGCAACTGAAGCTAGGATTTTCTGCATTCTTTTTTTTTTGAAAAACAAGAGTCCTTTTTGAGAAAATATTAATTAAAAATGAAAACTCTCTTATTACCTGCTTTTGCTTTTTCCAAGTGGTATTTTTTATATTATATACTTAAGTAGTTATAGGCCAGTGCAGATATGAAATTCACAATGTTGAAAATGCAAATTTTTTTATAAAGCTGCGACTATCAAAAATAAGTAGCCCTAGTACCCCTTATTAACATACTAAAAGTCCCCATGCCTCCGACTGTTGCGTCACCAAAAAAAGTCGTCCGCCATCTTTTCGTTTGGGAAAAACCGCGAATAACTCGAAAACGGTACATTTTTTTGAAAAAAATGAAGACATGAAAATTGAAGAGAATTAAAAAATCTATCAGATACAATGAGAAGTAATTTTGTATCATAGCGATCTATCAACTTATGAATTTTCAATTCTGTTAATTATTCGGTTTTGATAATTTAATTATTTAAGGCGCGAAAATCGCAGAACAAAACAAAATGTTTGATGATTGATGATTTAGATCAGTTGAGATATTATAAATACAAAACCCTTACATCTCGTCAAGTTCTTAGCAAGAATTTTGAGTTAGCTACTTTGCCTCCAACTTCAGATGGAGCTGATGAGAATCATTACTATAGGACTTACTTACAAATTCAATATTGGCTTAATAATAAAAAAGAACCAATACATTGGGGTTGGGATGAAAAAAAAAAAGACATGTTGGTTCCAAAAACTATGTCAAAGGCAGTGGCACCTGATTTTGTTCTGAATATGATATATTGCAACTGCAAGTCAGGATGTAACAAATTATGCACATGTATAAAGTCGATTATTCCACTCATGTGTTAGAAATCCCATAAGACAAGTGACGATTTTCAGAATTACAGCGAAAATTCTCTTTTCCATTTGTTTAACTAGAGAGAATTACAGCGATAATTCTCCCATGTTATTGTATACATGGTTGTCATGCTAATTTTTGATACAAACAAACGGTTCCTGATAGCAACCATTTATTTGTATTGATTGTTATTGTTAAGATGTTCAAATCGTTTAATAATATTTATTTCCATATTTTTTGCATTCTCATACGTGAAATAATCCTCTAAATACCACTCGAGCTTTAAAATGAACCAGATAATTTTTCACTCATGCGTGTTTTCTCTGCAAATTTCACTCGTCCTACGGACTCGTGAAATTATAGAAAACACGCAATCGTGAAAAATTATCGGTAATTTTGAAGCTCTCGTGGTATTATCCCCGAATATTCCGTGTTCAATCTTATGTGGTATAGTAATGGCATTTCTTGTGACAACAAACAAATTTCCGTAGATGAAGAGCAATTCGAATAAGATGGAATAAATTGTATCCCAGTTTAGATTGTATTCACTTTTGAATGGTATTAGAAAGTTAATTGTCACTTATAATTACGCGAGAGCTTTTTTTTGTCAAAGTGCCTGGCAATTTGAGTTAAATTGCCTAAATACAACAAAACTCGAATTATAAAGTAGTTTCCTTTTCGACAAAAAAAAAGGTTGAGTGTAATTCGGTAAGACAATTCAATGGATACCTAAGTAAATGACAAATTTTGCTGGTCATGTCAAGCTATGTTCAGTTTTGTCGCTGGAAAAGTTAGGGCAAATTTTTTTCATATATAATATCACAAGAGAAAAAAATTTGTCGGCAAAATTTGCGAAAGATATGAAAGTTTAATGCTTAGCAATTTCGCGAATGACAAACAAAATCACTCGCCTGACGGCTCGTGATTTTGTCAAAAATGTCACGAGCGAAATTGCAGAAAAGCAACAAACTTGAATAAAACCTTGAGAACAATTTTGCCTACACAATTTTTTCTCGAGTGGTATTGGTCATGACTATTTCACGTAAGATTTTGAAAATAAATATATAGAATGCGAAAATATGAATAAAAACATCAAATTAAAAATATCAGTTTGACAATGTCAAAAAATGGTCTCTGAATTACCATGTTGTTGGTATTGTCCAGGTCTATGGTCCAGGTAGCAATATTGTCAGGTGAATACCGAATTTATTGTCGAATGTGATACCACAAGAGGTTTTAGGATTACCGGATAATACTTTTACCTGTCACGAAACGCGTTACGCAACAACACCACGACTCCTAAGGAGGAGTGGTGTTGCTGGTAACACGTTGAGTGTCGGGTAAAAGTATTAGGTAATTCTGAAACTTCGAGTGGTATTCAAAAGGTTATACAACGAACTAAACTTTGATACTTTATTAATGTTCATTATTATTAATAGTAAATAAACAATATTGCCACCAAGTGCGATAATCCCAAAAGGCTTATCACTTCTTAAGCCTCTCGTGTCATATGGGAATAATGTACAATGAGTTGTATAACCGGTGTAATACACTCTAGTGAAATATTCGCTATAATAATGACAAAAACACCAGTCATATGGGATTTTTTGTGTATGAATTAAATTGTCAATTTAAATTTGCTTATTACCTATCCTGTCTTTTGGCCAAAACATTGTAAAATTGACCTTGTCAATTTTTTTGCGTTGAATAGTATTATTGTATTGAATCTGCCATTACTCATTATTAGTTCATACGAGGGTAGTTGAATTAAATTAATATATAGGTAACACTTTTACAGTGTTTTTTTATTTAAATAAATGTTAAAAGGTAATTTTATTTGTTTATTGGGATTGAAAAAATGCATTAACTGCATTATGGTCTGGTTCCCTTGATTTTGCTAAATTTCCAAAAATTCAAAAAATTCTAGATTGTTACTACGTTATGGTACGCATTCAGTTTTTAAGATATCTCCTTCATTTTTTCATTCTATTCAATTTTTCTCTCTTGAGTTTTTTCGATAGAATGTACCGTTTTTGACTTATTCACGATTTTTTCCGAAAAGTGCCGAAATTCAAGATGGCGGATTGTTTTTTCTAATGACGCAACAACCGGACGATTGGGGACTTTTGGTATGTTTACTAGGAGTACTAACGCTAACTATTTTTGATAGTTGCAGCTTTATAAAAATTTTTGCAAATTCAAAATTATTTGCACTGGCCTATTATGTAGGTATACATATACGATTCGAGATTTTATTCGTTTATACAGGGTGTCCCACTAAGGTCGACGAGGTAGGTTATTATGGAAAACATAGAAATTGATGGAAATTATTTTCAAGTTTCTAACATGGCCGCTAGGGGGCGCAATCACGATGATATAACTAAACATTCAAATTTTCTCGCTATATTAAGGTACTGTTTTAACAACAGAAATCAAAAGTTCGTTAATTTTTACGCCAGTTTGCTTATTAGCCTTTTTTCGTATCTTCACTAATAAGGGTGGGGGAAGCTGGTGAAAAAATAGTTATAAAAATTGCAGTATCTTCCATACCCCTTATCCAAACTCATTCAGTTTGGGCTTATTCGAAAGAGAATTTCATTGTTATTAAGAGCACCACTTCGTTCGGGGTCGATGGTTCCCACCGCGTCTTCTAGAGGGCGCTGTTTAACCAAGATCCAGTTTTTTCTAATTTTATGGAAAAATCCAAATGGCATGATATATTTTTTTATAACTCTGCTTAAAGAGCAAAACATTATCAACATTTTGGCGCAAACCGCAATCCGATATCTGCATCCGTTTTCAAGTTATTTGCAAATAACTATTTTAATCGAATATCTCCCTCCTGTCATTTTAAATCAATGAAAAAATCTGATTTTGTGGTCAAAAATTAGTTTCAAGTGTAAAAATTTCATGACATGACATAAAAACAAAATAAAATACTCATAAATGTTAATAAATTAATAAAAATTTATTGTTTTGCTCAGTAAGGAAACATTCTTAACAAAAACCACTCGTGCTTCTAATTTTTCCTGTCGAATAATCTAAAAAACTTGTTTGCAAGTAATTTGTTTACCAAAATACTGGCGTGAAATTTTTTTATCTATGAGTATGTGGAAGGTAGCACTTTACAGCACATGTGCGGTAAAGTACTTGAAATACAAAAATATTGACACTCGAAGGTGAAATTTTGTACCAACACATGCCGAAAGTGCCTTTACCGCTCTTGACGCCATGACAACTGCTGTCGCGTGCGGTAAAGTATCACTTTCGGCACTTTTTACGTAAATACCTATTATAACACTCGTACCTGTTATATTTATTCACCTAACAAATGAGGAAAGTGATACTTTACCGTACGCAACGGCAGTTGACCGAACGACGCGAAGCGGAGTTCGGTCAAGCCGTTAAGGGCTGTACCGCACGCGTCAGCAGTTGTCATGGCGTTAAGAGCGGTAAAGGCACTTTCGGCATGTGTTGGTACAAAATTTCACCTTCGAGTGTCAATATTTTTGTATTTCAAGTACTTTACCGCACATGTGCTGTAAAGTGTGCTACCTTCCACACACTCATAGATGAAAAAAATTCACGCCAGTATTTTGGTAAACAAATTACTTGCAAACGAGTTTTTTAGAATTTGCGTCAGGAAAAATTAGAAGCACGAGTGGTTTTTGTTAATAGCTATTTACCTAACAAGTGCGGAAAATGATTTTTTCCGCACGCAGCTGCCGTTCACCGAACGACGCGTAGCGGAGTTCGGTGAAGCAGCCGAGTGCGGAAAAATATTTTCCGCAAGAGTTAGGTACAATATTTTTCCTACAGGCGTCAAAATGTAAAATTTTTCTTTTTTTTTTGACAGATCAGTGCGGTAAAATCTTTTCCGCACTGACAGCCGTGCGGAAAAACTCTTTCCGCACTGATATGCGTGCGGTAAAAGTTTTACCGCATCGTGCGGGAAAACTCATTTTCCGCACGCATGTCAGTGTGAAAAATCGATTTTTCCGCACGGCTGTAGGAAAAAATGTTTCCTTACTGAGCAAAACAATAAATTTTTATTAATTTATTAAGATTTATGAATATTTTATTTTGTTTTCATGTAATGTCATGAAATTTTTCCACTTGAAACTAATTTTTGACCACAAAATGAGATTTTTTGATTGATTTAAAATGACAGGAGGGAGATATTCGATTAAAATAGTTATTTGCAAATAACTTGAAAACGGATGCAGATATCGGATTGCGGTTTGCGCCAAAATGTAGATAATTTTTTGCTCTTTAAGCAGAGCTATAAAAAAATATATCATGCCATTTGGATTTTTCCAGAAAATTAGAAAAAACTGGATCTTGGTTAAACAGCGCCCTCTAGAAGACGCATTGGGAACTATCGACCCCGAACGAAGTGGTGCTCTTAATAACAATGAAATTCTCTTTCGAATAAGCCCAAATTGAATGAGTTTGGATAAGGGATATGGAAGAAACAGCAATTTTTAAAACTATTTTTTCACCAGCTTCGCCCACCCTTATTAGTGAAGATACGAAAAAAGGCTAATAAGCAAACTGGCGCAAAAAATAACGAACTTTTGATTTCTGTTGTTAAAACAGTACCTTAATATAGCGATTTTTCGAGAAAATTTGAATTTTTAGTTATATCATCGTGATTGCGCCCCCTAGCGGCCATCTTGGAAACTTGAAAATATTTTCCATCAATTTCTCTTGGCCGATTTAGTGAAGAAAAAAAAAATCCCGATGCCGTAAGGCTTATGGTTTCCATAATAACGTACCTCGTCGACCTTAGTGGGACACCCTGTATGATTGCTGTAGATGCAGCTTCTATTTATTTTCAATATCACCATAATAATATGTAGGCATCAACAATTATTAAAAGTTTGATTTAAAAAATACCCATTGTCTTTTATTTTTACCTCTTCCCAAATACAATAGAGGGTGTCCCACGGTGGATGGCGTATTAGACGTTTATAGAGAACTAAAAAGCGGATCATTTTGAAAATTTGGCAACCGGGATAAACGACCATAATCTACACTTTAAAAATATTTTTGATAATGCGGTGTTGCCGCTTCTACTCTAAACCAGTGGCAACATCGCTATTTTAAATGAAACACCCTGTATGTGATTGCATATTTGGATTCTACGTAAAATTTTGAGCAGATTTTATGCGATATACCCTATACCTAAGTTCAACTGTTTTGGAAATATTGACAGTTGAAAATTGACTTTTTGCAACTTTGACAGGCTGTAAAACCTAAACGGTTAATTTCAGAGGAAAACCGATCTTACATTCCTATCTTAGATTTTCGTAAACTATCATTTGACTCCAACTTTGAATTTAACCGGAGATTAAATTTAATTGGAATTTTTAATCATGGATTAAATTCAAAATTGGTCTCAAATGATAGTTTATAGAAATCCAAGATGGGAATGTAAAATCGGTTTTTCTCTAAAATTAACCGTTCAGGTTTTACAGCCTGTCAAAGTTGCAAAAAGTCAATTTTCAACTGTCAATATTTCCAAAACAGTTGAACTTAGGTATAGGGTATATCACATGAAATCTGTTCAGAATTTTATGTAGAATCCAAATATGCAATTAAATACGGGGTGTTTTATTTAAAATAGCGATGTTGCCTGGTTTAGAGTAGAAGCGGCAACACCGCATAAACAAAAATATTTTTAAAGTGTAGATCACGGTCATTTATCCCGGTTGCCAAATTTTCAAAATGATCCGCTTTTTAGTTCTCCATAAACGTCTAATACGCCATCCACCGTGGGTGACCCTGTATACCATACCATACCGTACCATAACATTTTTAATAACCCTTAAGGTACAATCTTGGTTCAAAACAAAGTTCAGCTGGACTCGACTGGTACTTGAACTTCCCCATTTAAAATGCATTGCTGTCAAAAATGATAGAATTTGATTAATAGCTGACAGCAATGCAATGTATTTTAAATGGGAAAGCTCAAGTACCAGTCGAGTTCAGTTGAACTTTGTTTTGAACCGAGATTGTACCGGGTGTTTTTTTATCTTTGATATCATTTTGATCACCTGTAACTTTTTTGTTTTTAAAGATATCAAGGTAAATAAAAAAACAAAATGTAGGATTATTAGTCAAGTTTTTTTTCAAGTTACACATGAAACAAAACACTATCAATTTTTTGACATAAGCCTACATTATATTTTTTTAAATGGAACACACATATTATATGTGTGTTCGATAGAATATCTTATTCTGATTACAATGATATAATACACTTCATATTTTCGTCCACTCGTTTTTGACAAATCGGCAAAAATATATGAAATTTTTATATGCAATCTCATATTTTGGCCGATTTGTCAAAAACGAGTGGACCAAAATATGAAGTGTGTTATATCATTGTGATCAGAATAAGATATTCTATCGAACACACATATAATATACAGGGCGTTCCATTTAAAAAAAAATATAATATAGGCTTATATGTCAAAAAATTGATAGTGTGTTGTTTCATGAGTAACTTGAAAAAAAAACTTGGCTATTAATCCTACATTTTTTTTTTGTTTACCTTGATATCTTTAAAAACAAAAAAGTTACAGGTGAACAAAATGATATCAAAGATAAAAAAACACCCGGTACAACTGATGGGCCCTATAAGGTTATCTTGTTATGATTATAAAAAGAACTTTTGGTGGTCAAAAAAAAAATTGATGGTATAAAGATATTCATCTGTTATTATTAAAATGTTTATATTATCCCTTATAAGATATATTAAGGGTTAATATACAGTTTAATAACCATCATCAAATATTTATTGACAGTTAAAACACCGTTTTTTAGCCATTCAAAACTATTTTATTGTGACTCGTTTATAAATTTTTAATGGTCTTTAGGCGATTTCAGTAAATTGGTCTATCAATGGTAGCAAAGTAGTAGTTTATAAAGTGACTTTAATAATGGTAACTACAGCGCTTAGCTGTCCCCCATTTTTTGTAATTTTTTTTATTAAGGTTAGGTATTAAGATTTTTATAATGGTCTAAAATTAATTCTTTCGGTGTATTTTTTGCAAAAGAGCTTGACACCGACAATGGAGTGTTCTTTTAGAAAAATATGAAAATTAACGAATGCAGTTTTTCAAGAAAACACACTTGAACGCAGAATTATCTGGTTATTTTGAAGCACGAATGCTATTTATGGGAATATTTCCCGAAATTAGACCTGCCGAAAAAATTATCGGTACCTGCCGGGCACTTATCTGTACCTACCAAGCAGTTATCGGGGGTAATACCACAAGTGCATCAAAATTACCGTTAATTTTGGATGAAATCGTGTTTTCTAAAAACTGCATGAGTTGATTTTCATATTTTTTGCGAAAGAGCCCGACACCGAAGGATGAGCGTTCTTTTAAAAAAATATGAAAATTAACGAATGCAGTTTTTCAAGAAAACACGATTGAACGCAAAATTATCTGGTTATTTTGAAGCACAAATGTCGCTGTCACATAAAATTTGTGAAATGAAATTGAAGGTGTTTGTCCATTTTAATTTTTGATCTAGTTACCAGTTATTATTAAGATTGTAATGCTTTCCCTGTTCTCAGTTCGGCGCAAACGTTTTCAACTTCAAATAGTGTAATGTCTGAAAATAATTCTTCGAAGGCAGTATGTATTTAGATTTGAAAACCGTATTTTTAATTGTCGTAATTTCAATAACAATTAGTTATTGTATACCTAGAGCACTTTTTAATGTTTTTGCAAATATAAATGTTTTCAAAAATTCGTGTTTTATTCGACTCATCAAACAGATCATTTGAAAAATATATTGAAATTTATTTGGGCATAAATATAAAAAAAGGTGAAAAAATACCCGAGAAAAAATTATCAGCAATTAGCACATGTGCAGATTATCGAGAATTTTATAATTATCGATGTTTTTTAGATGCAGCTAAATTATCAGGTAATTGTATTCTAATTGGTTCAAGTTGACAATAAAAAACCAGTATTTCATTGTTGAAATGTCGGATTTGACAATAAATGAAATTTTCGCTTTAAGTTTTCGATAATTGCATTAGTTTTATGGAATTTTTTATACATGAGGGGCATGAGGGCAATATTCAGGATAATGGAACTCGTTAATTGATAACTCGACGTACCTTGGCAATTTTCTGTTTCATTCAGTTTATATGCGATAAAAAAGAAAGCAATTTTGCGCTGGGGTGAAAAAAATAATAGAATATACATAAGTTTAGAAGAAACGCTTTTTAACTGCATCGAAGTTTTGTTATAAGTTATTAACGTCATAAGGCTGATAATTAGCAGATAACGGCCAAGCTGAAGTTTGTGACCCGAGGCGACAGCCGAGAATCATAATCAGCAACGGATATTATTTGCAGTTATCGGCCGTCTTCTAGATTTTTCGTCATACTGAGAGTCCAGATTTTGCAAAACAATCATTACCTATGCTTTTTCCACAACGAATTGATTTGCTTTACAAGAATTTTTCTTAGAATCATTCAATTTGAACAAAAAAATAAAACACGGCCGTTATTTATATTTTAACGGCCAGGGGTCAATTCCAGTTCTGTTGTAATAGATTAACAGTATGTACAGATGACGAACAAATTTTATTCTTAAAACGTTATCACTCATGTCAATTTTTTGAACGATAAATACCGTCGATAAATATCTAACTGAAATTCAAAGTAACTGAAAATAAATCGGTATTCATTTGTTGTTATTTTGGCATTCAGTAATAAAGTATACATTTTAGGCTGGTAGAGCCGTTTCTTTGGGCAAACTTTTCTACTTCCGTAGCATTTTGTTTGTTCCAACTAAACTAAGCCACTATTCGAAAACCAACACATAAAAAAATACAATTATTTTTTAATTTAAATTCGGACCGTCGTAAACTAAATTTTCAATGACAAATGCAAAATAGTTGAAAAAGATAAGTATAAATATTTTAGAATCAATTTTTGGATTCGTTGTTAATTTATAGGATTTTTGTTCCAGCTCATTTGAAAAAAAGTTCAACAAAAAAATGAGTCAAAGTATCCAAACAATGATTCGAAAAATTTTACTATTTCAGAAATAATGTACCTATACAGTCCGTCGTTTTCAATCTGATACTCCAAAGGAATGTGAGCTGGTGGCTCCCTACGTTAAAACGTCAATGGTAACCTGACCTCTCACCTGTTTTTGCCATATCCTTCACCCCCTCGCTCCTCATACGCAACGGCGCCCGCAGAATTTGTCACAGGGGGGGGGGGGGCAAATAAACTGCTCTTGGGGGAATCGTGGAAAGCGCACCGCAGGCGGAATTTTTTTTTTTGGGCCACACCCAAATTTTGCTAATTGGAACTAATATAAAAAACATTAAAAAATAAAACAATTTGGAAATACTTTTATTTCGGTTGGGAAAAAAAGTTAATTCTCTGTATCTTTTGATAGGTGCACAAATTACTTTTCCTTGTGGGAAAAAAATTAAAAAAAATTGTAATCAAAACTAGAACAACACAACGTAAATGAAATATTCCAAATTAAAAAATAGTATATTGTTGTATTAGGAGTAGAAGCTTTACTTTTTTGAGCTGAAGCAGTAGGTTTGCGAGCCGAACGTAGTGAGGCTTGCAATACTGCTGAAGCACAAAAAAGTGCTTCTACTCCGTATGCAACACGCTATTTTTTCTCCAAACGAATGGGGTAAGCTCGGGGGTAACTGAATGGTTAAGCGGCAGTAAAAGTACGAGCGGCGCTAAAAGTACTTTTGCTGCCGTTCCAGCGGCACTAAAAGTACTTCTACTGCCGCTGCGGTTGCCTAGCAGCATAAAAATTAAAGGACCCCGCACATTTCTAATGGAAAAGTGATCTATGTGGAATTTTGCTGAATTTTTGATATTGTATATAGGGAGTCGTCCTTAACAAAAGTGTTCATTGCGCTAATGTTCAATATCCAACAGTTTTCAAGATATCAATTAAAAACTTTTTTAATATGATACTCTTCAGTATGACGTCACTCACAGCAACGAAAATTATTACTATCCTTTCCACTTTTGACTTTGACTTTACTCTTCTCCTTTTAACATTAAGAAAAAAAAAAGATAGCGATAGCGATTAGTGACAAATAAGTAGGTATTGTAAACAACACCTAGCTCCTGCCGCAATCGTCAACTTCATGTCATAATGTCTGTCATATAGCGATTTCATTTGTACCTGTTGTTGTTTTTTTTTTATTTCCTAAATGTTGAAAGGAGAAGAGTTTAAGTATAGGTAGTCAAAGTCAAAAGTGAAAAGGAAAGTTATAAGTTTCGGTGCTGTGAGCATACTGGTGACGTCATACTGAAAAGTATCAAATTAAAAAAAGTTTTTAATTGATATCTTGAAAACTGTTGGGTATTGAACATTAGCGCAATGATCACTTTTGTTAAGGACGACTCCCTATACACAATATCAGAAATTCAGCAAAATTCCACATAGATCACTTTTCCATAAGAAATGTGCGGGGTCCTTTCTACCACCTCGACAAGTGTAAACCCGCTGGATTTGCCTACCAGCATAGAAATTAAATTTCTAACATCTTGACGAGTGCTGACAAAGTGACGTTTTTTTGATGTTTGGAGAAAAAATACATTTTTCCGACTAGGTAAATGCAAATTGCATTCTTCTTGAGTCTCGCCCAAACCTATTAATAACTTCTTCATAAAAATCTTTATTAACCAATTCATTCATTAATGATCGATGAATTCAAATAAAAAAAAATAAAAATGGAAATACCCAATTATTATTATTATTTTTTTCTCTTTTACTTTTAAGTATTTATATTAAAAGCCAGGGGGGGGCAGATGCCCCCCCCCCCGCCCCCCCCGCCGTGCGACCATGCTCAGACGGAAAGTGTCAGATCAACAACGATGAACAATATGTATTCTTATGATAGGGTGACACTTTGATAAGTTGCAATGATTTAAAGACCAGAAAATATTTTCAAAAACAGTTAAACCTGATTCAAAAATATCCAGGAGCTATGCAGGCGTAGCGTAAGTCGGCAATGGTTGGATGATCATTATGCAAATCAATACCTACATTAGCAGAAGGGGATCTGTTGATTTGTTGATTGGCCAACCAGATCTTTGGATTATTGTATTTCTGTCGGCCTCACAAAAAAGAGAAATTATTGTTCGACACGTTCGAGAAACTACAAGAAAGAAATTATTCAAGAATGCCCTGATTTCTGCAGAGAAACTTACGAAAATGTAGTTATGTACGATGGATTTGTAAATTGTTCAATAGGGAATTTGGATGAAATAACAATCATTAGATAATCAAATAAATGAAAGGTACAGAGATGTGAATAAGGATATTTTCGCTAAATTTTTTCAAATCTATTCAAAAATACAATATGAATTTTTAAAAATTATGTTGCCGTCTCTGCCTTACTTGCATTGGCTTATGGCATTACTACTAAATGACGTCACATAGTATCAGTCTTTTTACTCCTGTAACTTTGTTAATTTTGAAGATATATTCAAATTTTGTTCGCACAGATCAGCTCCAAACCTTTTGAGTAATCAATTCAAAAACTTAAAAAAAAAAAATGGTCAAGTTCCCTATTTAACCCGTCATTACACGCGTCAAAAAACTTACGTCATTACACGCGTTCGGTCAAATCGACCGACTGCCCAAAAGTTTATATAAATTATTAGCTTTTTTCGTCGAGACGATCTCAATCCTGAACGCTAAGTGCGCGTTCACATTGACACCGCTCGAGCGGTGAGCGTTGCGCGATGCCGCTGTAGCGATGCCCAAAAATAATTTTAACATTATATTTCAAATGAACATGTTAACACAGCGGGACGCGCCGCTCCAGTATGAACATGTTCATTTGAAATATAATGTTAAAACTATTTTTGGGCATCACTACAGCGGCATCGCGCAATGCTCACCGCTCGAGCGGTGTCAATGTGAACGCGCACTAAGGCATGGCCTACGCAGGTTTACTAATCAATAGAGGCATGAAACTTTCAAATATTACCTGCGTAAGTGTACGAACACAGTGCAAGCAGGTTTCCGCTTGCCGGTAACCAGCGCCGAGTCGCGTTTATAGGCGTGAAAAATGAATGCATGTTTTTAAATCGGCTAGAACACAGTAAAAAGCAGGTACTCTTCCTGCTTTTTACTGTGTACTAGCTGATTTGGAAACATGTATTCATTTTTCGCGCTTATAATCGCGAGTCGGCGCTGGTTACTGGTAAGCGTAAACCTGCTTGCACTGTGTTTGTACACTAAGTTATGCCTTAGCGTTCAGGATACGTTTGGGATCGTTTCCGCGAAAAAAGTGTACAAGCACTGTAATTCCTAGAATTCATAATTATTACAAAGGGAATTATTGTATTATGCAGTACAGTTACCGTATTATCGATAGCCAAAAGTACTCCCAATATCAGAAAATGCCAATTTTGAACAAACATATTTTAGATACTCAGGCTCATGCGCCTAGTCAAAAGCACCGACTATAAAAACAACGAACTATACTTCAACCAAAAACCAAAATATTTTTGGGCCAATGGGTAGTGAAAAACCTGCATCAGGCATTCCTGGATGGACAAAACTGCCACCCTTGTACCAGTGGCGTTATTACTGATTTTATCATTGGTCGGTCTTTTTGACCGACGCGCGTGTACTTCCGGGTTAACTAAATTGGAGAAGGTTTCAAAATGATTAAATAATTTTCTTCATAGGTACCTACATACTGTTTGTTTCCCGACGGTTTGTACTTACGTCATCATTTGCCTTCATTTTTTACCAAATAAAAATTGACTAAAACAAATTAATGGAATCAAAAACGTTCGTTGGTTCTTAACCCGGGAGTACACGCGTGTCGGTCAAAAAGACCGACCATTGATAAAATCAGTAATTACGCAACTGGTACAAGGGTGGCAGTTTTGTCCATCCAGGAATGCCTAACGCAGGTTTTCCACTACCCATTGGCTCAAATATATTTTGGTTTTTGGTTGAAGAATAGTTCCTTGTTTTCATAGTCTTTGCTTTTGACTAGGCGCCCGAACCTGAGTATCTAAAATATTTGTGTTCTAAATTGGCATTTTCTGATATTGGGAGTACTTTTGGCCGTCAATAATACGGTAACTGTACTGCATAATATATTTCCCTTTGTAATGATTATGAATTCTAGGAATTATAATGCTTGTACACTTTTTTCGCGGAAACGATCCCAAACGTAACCTGAACGCTAAGGCATGAATTGCGCAAGTAATATTTGAGAGTTTCGTGTCTCTATTGATTAGTTGACCTGCGTAGGTCATGCCTTAGCGTTCAGGATACGTTTAGGATCGTTCCCGCGAAAAAAGCTAATAATTCATATAAACTTTTGAGCAGTCGGTCGATTTGACCGAACGCGTGTAACGACGTAAGTTTTTTGGCGCGTGTAATGACGGGTTAAAACTAGCAGTCACTCAATAAATTTGTTTAAAAAATTGATTGTGTCAAAAGACGCGTACATAAATAAAAATAAACGTTACCTTCGGGATTAAAATTACTATTTGGGTTCCGCGGTATATAATACGCAGTTAGGTAATTAATTTATATATTTTCGGATAGCTCAAATGCTATTCTATGCAAATGCAAAGCCAAGTTGAAAATTTCAATATGAAATCTGGACGAATATATTATAAATTAATCTAGGTACGACAAACCTTTTTTTTCCAAGTTGTCAATGTCATAAGTACCTTCGTTAAATAAACCTTACATACATAATTCATTTCGTACTGATCTTGGACTTTTTGTCGCAGCAAATCGATGTAGCTCTTCTTGCTGATTCATATACATAGATAGTTTTTTTTTTATATTATCCAACAAAAATCATCTAGAGATTAGCAATAGCCCGGAATAGGACGTATTTTAACGAGTTATTATCTATTTCTATTGACTAGGCACAATAGTAAAGTTGTGGCGCAACTAAAAACAAATATAAATAACGTTTTTTCCATAGCTACTGGTAAAGTAGCCTTTAATCTACTAAAAATAGTAGATAAAGTAGTACTTTAACCGCAAGGGTAGATTAAATGCTAATTTAACAGTAAGGATAGATAAAGACGTTTATTTTGTCAAAAATATATACATATTTTGTTTTTTATTTATTTGTCAAAGTTTGTCAAACGAATTTCTACTTATGCAAAAGTGTTCGATTCAAATAATTTCTAAATATTTTTGATACTACAGGCGTACGTAATTAGGCTATGGAAAAAACTTTGTTTTACACACGACGATAAAATGCCATTATCGTCTCCCTTTTCCGGGCGTTTTATCGTCTTGTATAAAAAATAACTATAATTACCCGATTATCACTTTATTTTGGGTGTAATTTGACTAATTCTAAGTAGAACTATATTTGTTCGATTTGATGCGTGGTATAATAATAATTAATTTTGTTTTTAGAAAAATTATTCTATGATGAACGTATTAAAAGGTTACTTTTTTTGATTCTTTAGATATTGCGCTATACATCATGAATAACTATGCATTGGTGAATCGAAAACCACTTTCACAAATATTCCTACATATTATAGTAGGTAAGTACAACAATTTAGAAAGCATTCCTTATAATAATATTTTATTGAAATTCAGTCATCAATATTTAGATTGGGTTGCTGAGGTAGGAGGGGTAATCAGTAATCACTAATACATGGTTGCAGAGCCCCGTCGGCATCTAAACATTCCGGTATAGGATTCGGCACCTAGGCATATTTCATTGGTCCGTTTGAATTTGGACCGCCAATTAATGCGGAGCGCCGAAATCAAAATGTTAAACAGTGCCCAGCTGCAGGTTGGAATGTTAAGCCTAGTTCTCATGGTGCGGGATTCCGCATTGCGGGTCCGGAAATCGCAGTTTTTTGAAAATCGTAATTTTTGATGGTTCACATGAAACGGAATTCCGGATGCGGTTTTATGTCAAATACATGTGATCTTAACCTAATATATTTTTTGTTTTTGTTTTCCTGTGTGCCTGGATGGATAATTATATTGCACAATTAAATTATTATCAATGGAAAAGACAGAGGGAGGTATGAAAAAAAAACAAAGTATCTGCTACCACGATAAGTAGTAGTATATTCTTCTGATTCCCGACTAATACGTTAGTATTGGGTTTGCTATTAATCCATAATATGCATGAAACTTCATCAAAGAAGCAGAATAGCAGAGGAATATTAAAAAAAGGAAGATGTTGTTCAGAAATATTCTTCTGAAAAGGCATGAACAAGGGGTTTGCCGTAATAATATGTATTTGAAAATAAAACAAGCACACAAGCAAGCAGATCAATTTATTTTTGTTAGGTATTAATTGTTTTATTGTTTTTTGTTTGAGGTTAGTTTATTTGTTTATGTAGAAATCAAACAAAGATGAGAAATGTTTAGACAAAGACAGAAAAAAAAATCGCAAGTTGAAAATGGTTCAACTTTATTGCGGATCCGCAAAAAAGTTGACGTTTTCCCGCCAACGGAATTATTTCAAAAATTCCGCACCCGCAATCCGGAATTCCGCATCATGAGAACTAGGCTTTACTCCGTTAGCGCGGCACAATAGTTATTTGTGTACCAAGGCCGTAAAGTTGATCTTTTTTGGCCGAATCAGAAATTTGCGGCCGAGGCGTAGCCGAAGCCAAGCAAATTTCAGGTGAGCAAAAGGTAGATACACAATTATCAATATAAAACTACGATAAAGTGATTATAGAAATTTGCCGACTTTTTCGCCTGGTATCTTACATTGAGCTTCTTTAAAAAAGCAATCAATTTTGAAAACTTGCTGATATGTTAGATATTTCCGACTATAATTGTAAATTTTACCATAGACTATAACATTGAGGATTATTTAATTTTGTTAAGAAAATACTTCTCCCAAATTTTTAATCATGCCGTTTTTTTTTAGCATTTTATGTGGAAATTTGTAGCGGCCGTAAAGTAAAAGCGGCCGTGAAGTAAGAGCGGCCGTAAAGTAATAAAGCAAATGCGGCCGTGAAGTAAATGCGGCCGTAAAGTGAATGCGGCCAAAAAAGATATACTTTAGGGATGATATTGAATCCGTAAAACTAGTCTTTTTGTGACAGTCGCCTAAAAAATCAACATACAAACTTCATTTACTTTTTGTTACACATTCATTTTATTTCAACGATACATTTCAAAAATCTTGGACAATAATTTGCAGTGGCGGAGCCAGGGGGGATTATAAAATCCTGAAACCTGGCAAATTAGAGTAGAAAATTTTGGAAAAAAATATCCTAATATATTTATCTTTTTTTTTTATGCTTAGTTTAATTAAAATATCAATTAAAGCCAGACAACAGTAGTTTTTTGGATTTTCCTTTCTTATTATTTCCTTGATCCACTTTTTTGTAAGCACTATGATGGCATACAAAAACATATCTAAAAAATCTATTTTCTAAAGCCTATGTCATTGAATTGACATTGTACACAAACCTGCATTTGAATCTGTTATAATTATTCTTCGCAGACTTCAAGTTCGTGTATGTTATATCACTATACTCTTCTATCCATTGCTTTATGTCGTTTTCCTCCAAAATGTTGGCTCGGTAAATTTGCTCACCACATTGAAAGTGTTCAAGTGATCCAGGCAAACTTATCTTGCATGTTTAAGCACAAGAACACATGAAGCAACGGCCAAATAGACCGCATCCGCCGTAAAATTATAGCTAAGAGGAACACGAAGGAGGTGGACAGCTGATTTAATATAAAAACATTCGGACCTGATGCTCACTGTTTGATATTTTCACCTTAGATTCGGCACTCCACATGGCTGTTGCTAATGGACCATTCTGACCTGAGGCTCAGCACGGTTCAACATTCAAGTACCGATTTCGGCACTCCACATTAATTGGCGGTCCGAATTCAAACGGACCAATGAAATATGCCTAGGTGCCGAGTCCTATACCGGTGTGTTTAGATGCGCCCCGTCGATATTACTTGCCAAAACTGTAGCAACCATTTCTAAAAATATTTTCTATTACGCATGCATCATAATCAACGATTATCGCACAATGCAGCGTGCATAAAATGAGGTTTATGATACGCCTACCTTTTCAAAGGTTTGCTAGAAACGTTTGATCAACCTTTATTACCTAGATATTCACCTGCCGTTTAAATTACTATTATTTATCAAAATGAATGAACACACTTAAAACATTTTTCACATTATGATGCATTCGTAACAAAAAATAGCGTATGATATGCGTGTATAAGAGGGCTTTTAAAGCCCTTGCGACTTACAAAACCCTCCGCTGCGCGTCGTGTTTTGAAATATGTCGCGCGTGCTTTAAAGGCCCTCTTATATACTTATATCATAATAGGTATACTATCTTGGTTTTGGTGACAGGCAAGCATTTTGTTGGATATGTAACAACGTACCTAAGTACTATCTTTTTGTAATAATAATAGGATATCGGTCAAAAATTATATTAGTAAAACTTTCATACACCATCAAGCTTTCGAAACTAATTTGTTTTTTCCTCAGGACTGAATAATATTTATAATAATAATAAATAACCATATTTTGAAATGAGACAATATTGAAGAGAATTATTTGTAAATTCATACCTTATTGTGAGTTTTATTAAATATTTGTGGTTTCATTTGTATGTATGAAAATAATTAAAGATAATAATAAAAACTTGTAAATAATGGTATAAATTGTTTGAAAATTTTCTTTCTTTTTGATTTATAAAATTTATTTGTCAATATATTTTTGGTGGTAATAGGTAGTACCTACTATGTAGTTGTACATACAGTGAGAATCAATGCAATAAGGATTGTCAATCAGCTTTTATTCTGTGGGGCATGCGCGAGTCACGTTAAAAGTGTTTATGTCTGATTGACCAATAAAGTGCTATTTATAGAACAGTGCTGCATCAAAAAATACTAGTAAAATAAACTGCTACTTTATTGCCTATCTGTACTACCTGACAACCTGCCAAGGTGGAACAGGTAGGGGAACCCGGGGCAGAACGGCATACCTAAGCTTTAAGAGGCCTTTTCTTCAAGGGATTTTAAAATTTCGAAACCAACTTAGGACATGTCCTTCTTTATTGGTTAAATAACACCCAAGAAAAGTTTGAGACGAATATTATCAGACAAAAAATATGTTTTTGACACTCAAAATAAAATTGTCAAAATGACCATTCTGCCCCGACTATGGGTCAGAATGGCCCTATCTTGGGGCGGAATGGTCATTATGGTAAAATAATGAAGTAACCGTATTTTTAGGCACAAATGAAACACTCAAATATTAAATACACAATTTTATATTAATTTTAAACTTAGTGCCAGATTTCGCAGACAAGGACAGTCTCCTCGTCGTCGCTATCGATACCCGCGCAAGTATTATGAGTCCATTTTTTGTAAATTGAGCATGATATCTAATAAAATTCTGTAGATTTTGAGTAAAAGTCTTCACAGTAGAGGCATTGGGAATCATCACTTTCACTTTCGCTGGAAGAACTTGTTTCGCCGTTTACAGGAATCCTTGTGTTTTGTTTTTTTTTATTATTCTTTTGCATAATCTTCGAGCGAATAACTTTTTTATTTTTGGGTTTTTTGCCAATTTATATTCTGCTATTGATTCATCTGGACTGCATTCTATTAAAGACGACATGCGTGAAACTCTTCTTATAATCGCAAAAATTCATATGACTGTTTGCTAATTTTATGCGGGGCAGAATGGTACCCTAGTCTATTTCACCCTCTAATTTCATGAGGGGCAGAATGGTACCCTAAGACCATTCCGCCCCGATCCGTTCTGCCCCGAATTTGGTTTAAAATTTTTTTCTAAAAAATAAAACAATATCATTGAGGAAAAATATCAACACTACCACCACTAATGCTTGACATCATGTACTACGTGAAAAATATAATAACAATGACTTATTATTTATGTACAATACTTACTTTTCATTAAATTTCGCAAAAAATTATAAAATTTATTCAGAAATATGGACATGCATGAATAGGCTCGTTTAGTGAAGTTTCATTAACCACGTTTTTTGATATTTTTATGGAGTATTACTCACATATAGCACACACACAAAAAATCAGCTCAATTGGATAAATATTAAAAAACTTATGCTGCTTTGGATATTAAAACATTTTGCCTCAGAAATTCATCGCTTAGAGATGGTATGACGTCATCTCTCGAGTCAAGATGGGCTAGAGGCCGTCACACGACCAACGTGAGAGATGCAGTGACGTCACCGCGTGTTTCAAAACTTTCAAATTTGGAGCGTTTTGATAATTTATTTAAATATGAACAAGGGCTCGGAAAATTATGAAATTTTGCACAACTGCTAAACTCAATACGCTCTTTCAGAATATGTAATAAAAAAAAATGCTGTACGAGCCTATTCCGTTAGACTAAAGTTGTTTTTGCACTGGCATTTATCAAAACATAATAGAGTATAGTCTAGGGTATGGTTATAACGCGATTTCGATTTACTATTTTGGTTGCGGCTGGTGTTAGGAGGCCTATTCCGGTGTGCCCCGGTATACCGTTCTGCCCCGGGTTCCCCTATGCTCAAATTTTAATTTTTTCATTTAATTTTTAAAATTTCTAATAAAACCAGTCGCAATCGTACAAAAAATGATGCATATAACGCATCTATAAACAGCCTTTATTATTTAATAATTTAAAAGTATTCGTACAATAAAGCCTCACTTCATGTACTTGTTTTATAAATAGCTATTAGACAAACAAACAAAGACACAAATCCCTACGCTTTATTATGACTATGACTTTGACATTATTTCATCAGCACATGTGCCGGTTGTTTGTCTAAACAATTTTATTATAACTAATATAGGTGACCATCGTGACTAGCCCTATTATTGGCACATACTATAACATCCCTCGCAATGTGTCAAAATTTTACTCACTTTTCGCACTATTCAAAAGACGTGAAATTTCACTTCACGAACTAGTGCGTGAAGTAATTCACTTTACACCTAGTGCGTGATGACAGATGTCGAGATTGTCAATTTAGTTTTTTTTTTTCTGCTACCGTGCGTAAAGTACTCACTTTTACGCACTATTCAAAAGGCGTAAAATTTCACTTCACAATAATTCATTCCACATACTTGTGCGTGAAGTATTGTCAATAACAGATGTCGACACTGTCAATTTAGTATTTATCTACAAAATTACTTCACGCACTAGTGCGTAAAGTGGAAATACTTTACGCACTAGTGCGTAAAGTATTTGTCTAAATTAATTTTTTACACATATTTCATTGGTAATTGAAAATTGTGTGCAATATGTGTATTAAGCATAATTTTTCACTCATGTCACATTCGTGAAACAAGGTTCACTTTAGACACTTGTTGCATAGATAGCTATTTTTTAGTACCCCTCGTAAAGTCCTCACTCACTTTACGCACTGTTCAAAAGACGTAAAATTTCACTTCACACACTAGTACGTCAATGACAGATGTCGGCACTGACATTTTAGTATTTTTCTATTAAATTACTTCACGCACGTGCGTGTTTGTCTAAATCTATTTCTTTACACATATTTTATTGGTAGTAGAAAAACTTATGTATGCAATATGTGTGTATAATGAACCTTTTTTCACGAATCTGAATTTTGACACTCACATTAGTGAAATTGTTGCATAAATAAGTAGCTATACACCGCTGCAATAAATCGATTTATTGGTTAGAATTTTGACTTAATACGAGGTATCTTAAAAGAGTATTGGCCAATTGCAATGATTCGCACTTTACCTAATAGGTAAACAATTCATTGGAAAGAGTAAAAAGTGTTATTAACATTTTAATTTAACTGATATTTTTTATAAAATCAAAAGTTATAAAGTTAGTGAATAAGAATAAATAATGCTCCATATTTTTTTTTTTATGTTAATTGAGTTTTCATGTTTTCGAATTTCTACCATTACTATAATTAATCTTTTAACCTAATTTTCTTCTTCATACGCGTGGGCAAAAAGAATGAAACACCTAACACCAATACAGGGTGTCCCAAAAATAGTTCTCCATAAACCCGTCATTCGACACCATCAACTTTGAATTTAATCGGAGATTAGTTTAACAGGAATTTTTAATCATGGATTAAATTCGAAGTTGGTGTCAAATGATGAGTTTATGGAAAACTATGACAAGAATATATGATCGGTTTTGCTCTAAAATTAACCGTTTAGGTGTCTCTCAAACTTAGGTCAAGTTAAGGTCTCTCAAATTTGCAAAAAAGTCAATTTTCAACTGTCAATATTTCTGAAAAAGTTAAAGATAGGTATAGGATATTATACATAAAATATTTCCATAATTTATCGTAGAATCCAAAAATGCAATAAAATACAGAGTTGCCATTAAAAATACAAAGTTGATGCAAGTAACCCGATTTTTGCAACACCCTAGGTATATACCGGGTGTCTACGAGATTAGTTTCGCGCTGGCATTTGCTGGGTTTTTCTTCAATAGCAAATATTTTTGGTATCGAGTTTGGTATAGAGTATAGTTTTGAGAAATGTCATCTTTTGACATATGTGTCAATGTTTGGTAACTTCCGGTTTGACTGGAAATGGCCCTAACTTCGTAATTTCGAATGGCATCCCAAGAATGTTTTCGCATTTTTGGGATCTGCGGGTCATGAGGTGTATGAAAACGTCAACGTCTTAATATCCACTTATACTTTAATATACTATTTTAATTATTTTTATTATGCACTACTATAAATGATAAGATAAAACTACTTATAAATGAACCCTTGTATTCAAACTTTGTATTTACAAATTCCCGAGATGCCAAACAATGACAAATGTCTATGCAAACAAACATATCTTGTCCATAGATCTTGTCAATGGATTGACAAGTAAAAAAAGACCTCCAGCTCCTTTTAGACAGCGTTTTTTCATACAGGGGTTCATTTATAAATAGTTTCATCATTTATCGTAGTGCATAATAAAAATAATGAGAAAATAAATGAAAAGTTTTAATGCATAGTTAATTTCATTTTGGAAAAGGTAAAAATCTTTTGTTGTGAAAGTTGGGTGATTTCACTGATTTCATTGAGTTATCACGTAAAATGTGATTTTTTCAACTTTGGAAGCCTTTGAAGAAGAAGCAAAGGATAACAACTTGGCAATCGCATTTTTCTACGATCGTGTGAGTTGAAAAAAACAGTTTAAAGGCCATTCTTTCACTTTCTATTCAAAAATTAATTTTGATCCAGAATTCTTAAGTTTCTTCAAAAATGTTCAGATTTGACGTTTTCATACACATCATGATCCGCAGATCCCAAAAATGCGAAAAAATTCTTGGGATGCCATTCGAAATTACGAAGTTAGGGCCATTTCCAGTCAAACCGGAAGTTACCAAACATTGAAACAAGTGTCAAAAGATGACATTTCTCAAACCTATACTCTATACCAAAAATCTTTGCCATTGAAAAAAAAAACCAGCAAATGCCAGCGCGAAACTAATCTCGTAGACACCCGGTATATATATATATATATATTTTTTTTTTTTTTTCAAAAAATGCGCAGCTTAAAAATAAAACTGACGGGTCCGAGCAATTTGTCAAAAAAAAAGATTGTCTTCAAACCCCTGAAGGTGTTCCATTCTTTTTGCCCACGCTGTATAATATTTGAATGCTGTTATAATGAGGAAGATGTCCAGTTGTGAATTTATGTTGAGCTATAGCAGTGGTCTCTTTACTCAGTCTTACATCACTTTTATGTCCTGTCATTCTTTTTTTAAAAGTTTGTCATGTTTGGCCAATTTTTTATGTATGGAATTGAAGCATAATGAATGTTTCGATTGTTTGGTAAATTTTGATTTATAAAATAGTATATTATGCAATGATCATGTAATGATAGCCATTAATACACGAGCATGTTGTAGGATAGGAAACGAGCCGCAGGCGAGTTTCGTATATAACATGCGATAACTTTTAAGTTATTGTGCATGAAACTATTTGCCAAAAAGCAAAATAATGCAAAAAATATTTGGATAGTTTAATCCATTTAAATTTATAAGCCGCGTAGTATACGGCTAGATTATTTCCTGAATAATTAGGATTGAAGTGTTGCCGTCAATCCTATCCAAAGAGTTCTATTTATTATAAAATGTCAGAATATTTCTATCAAAATTCTGTCAAACAAGGTAAACAAAAATTTAATCGCGAATAAACAATGTCTTGTGCAATAATCATTTACTTAAACAAAATTCATTGAAAAAATGACGTTGTCTGATGGGTCTATTTTATAATGAATGAAATAATCATAATTATTAAATACATTTAAAATTTCAAAATGTCACTAAAAATAATAATATAAAAGAATGAAGCTGTGAGAATATACCAAAAGGGAATTTTAAAATATAAAATTAATGGGCAATTCCATTTGATCGTTCAATAGATTTACTCATTTGTGTGTATTTCTACTGCTTCCAGAATGATAACTTTTTAGCTTTTCGGAGTTGTGAAGCGTGACGAACGCAAGTTTTTATTTGAGCCACAGATGGCCGATGCAAGCGCATCTATCGGCCAGAAATTTTTATACTCTCATTATTTTCCATAAGGTTGGGTATCTTCCCAAACAATACTCAATCAACGGTATTATAAAAATCTTTTATCGTTCTATACCTACACAAAAAAAATCAGTTCAAAAATATTTATCCAGAGCCCGTACCACTCCCGGGCAGTATTTCGTAGCTAGTTTTAAATAAGGTACATTCGTATCTGTTTTTGATATATTTTGACGAAAACTGAGTTTATTCCAGACGTGCGTCAAGTAACTTTGTTTTTCAATTAACGGTACTAAAATATTGCCTAAATTTTCATCAAAGAATAATCTCCATTGGGTATAGTGCAACATGTAGAAGGCACTTGGCGGAAAAATTTTAAATTCTTCACATCGACCGAAACGTATTATTGTGTACCAGTCAAATTGTGGACAGTGACTAAAAATGTTTCTAAAAAAAAAAAAATATACCTGTTGTACATCCAATTGTTATTGAAAAAAAAATAAACAAACGAGAGCTCACCGAGTTAATAATTGAGGTCCATTGAAACTCCACTGTTGCCCATCAAAATTCTGACTAATATCATTAATGCATTCATTAATATATTCTTTTCCTTTTCCGTCCTTGCCAAATCCAATTACACCGTTTGCTACTAAAACATCAGATTCGGCACCTCCAAAATTGTCAGGTAGATCTTCTAAATTTTTTGTTACAATAACATCTAAATCAAGGTAAATACCGCCGTACTTCCAGAGAGCAAGTAGCCTGAAAGATCTCATGGTACCTATCCATGTTGTATATTATCATAAAATGTTTTCCTACCTTAAAATATCACTTGTATGTGCCATTGGAAAAAGAGAAACTCTAATTTTTCCAGTTGTCCATAAATTTTCCACTGGCGAGTTCTGAACAAATCTTTTAATATTGAAATGTAGTATTTTTATGTTCGGATATAATTTCAAAACTCTTAGAATTCTATCTGATTCAGAATCTTCATCTAAAAATAAGGAAGTTGAAAGGATAAGCATCTAATGATGTATAGTGAGGAAAACCACCTATTTAAAATATTATTTCATTGAATCTTAACTTTTTAAAAAACGTTAACTGAATAAAAGTGGATGTTGCAACCATGTAATGCTCTGTGGAATTGATGAGAACGAGAGCGCGCTGCAACAGAAAGGTACCGAAGCGAAGGGTAGGTAGAGAATACGTACCTAGACTAGAGAACAAGCTGGGCTGGTCCCTAAGACGCGTGTCTGTAATTATTCATTATTCAATTTTCATTTTTATTTTAAATTGATTGTTCAATTATTTATAAAAGTATCGTTTTTCATTTTTATGTTTTTTTTTGTTTGTTTATAACAATTTTTTATAACATGTGCATTGTTTATGTATTTAACAAAAATCATTTCATGCTGTAAAGAACACAGGTGAAGAAGTAAATTAAAACCTAAGAAATTATGTGCTGTCCTTTTGAGCTGAGATTTCGATTTTGTGTATGTTGTACGTACATTAGGGCCTTGTTGAATTTACTAACATTTTCCTACCCTGACGAGCGAATATCCTACCAAACAAAGGAAAGAGATATTGGCTCAAAATAACAACTATAGCTGGGTAGTATCCCGTATGGGACCTCAGTACCTTCCGGCAGACCGGCTAACTAACCAAAAGCTCTTCAGTATTGATTATAGGTAGTGTTGATTGAATGTTGTGTGTGTAATTGAAATTTTAGCACAAGAACAGAGACTGTACCTAATTTAAACTTTTATTGACCTAAATTATTGAATTAATGACTCACAATTATTATTAAAATGACACAGTATGTTTCTATTTTTGAGGAATGTTAGATGGAGGGTTTCTATGCCGTGCTCTTCCCCCTCGTTAGTTCCAGGGTGACAATGGTACGATTTACTTCAAAAATAAAGTAGACGTTTCACAAATTTTTCGTTTCTTTTACATATCACAACTTCGCTTGAATTTCCCGAATATTTGCTATGTCGGGCGCATGTCCAGTAAGTAAAATTGAGTAAGTCTCCACAACGTAGGTTCTATTTGTTTTTCATTTCATTTTTCAGAAGATTTGTTGTTTAAAAGGTAATAAAAATTCATACCGTTCAATATTACTGAACGAACCCGGGTATGTTATAACATACATATATACATATATAGTATACTACAATAGACTAGATTTACTTATTGTTCCGATAAAAAAGCAAGTATTTAGAAAGTTTTCTGGCAATTCGTAATATAGCTATGAGAAGATTGATTAATAACACTTCTCGCGTGAAAGTAAACAAATATATACTTGATATTCACTATTCACCTATCAAGAGTTAACGTAGGTGGCAGCCTTGTCGAAAACCAGTCAGAAGCATAAACTCTCTCGCTCAAAATAAATCCAACACGCATGAAAACGATTGCACTTGAAAGGTTTTCAGCTAGAACAGGTCAAACCATCAGAACAGACCCTGACCAAGAGCTCTAAGAGGTTTATTTAGATTATTTTTTTCTGATCGTATATCGTTGAAGACATACAGGGTGTCAATTTGAAAACTCTCAATGCGAATAGCTCTGAAAGGAAAACAGATAGAAAAACGTAATTTGGTACAAATGTTATAAAGGTAGGGTCAACAATAGAACCACCATATTTTGGTTCTAAATACCCCTTGAGCCCTATGCACCCCAACCCCAATATTTTAAATGGCACCACCCCTTTTGTGATACCTAAAATTAAATATTTTTTGAAAAAAATCTTGTGCAGGTGAATACTAATCTCAAAAATATTTAATTTTAGGTATCACAAAAGGGGTCGTGCCATTCAAAGTTTTGAGGTTGGGATACATGACGCCCAAGGGGTCACTTACCCCATAACCAAAATATGGTCTATTTATTGTACCAAATTACGTTTTTTTTTTTTTTTTTAATTTTTTTACTTTCACAGATATTTGCATTGAAACTTTCCAAATTTACATCCTGTATATCAGAACTGAATTGCGATTTTGCGGTGATACTAGGAATACCATAATATTGTATCTTCCTATCTTCCTATATCCTATCTCGTATAGGATATCGTCGTCCAAACGGGCACTTAAAAAGCAAGAACCAAATAATAATGTATTTAACTATTTAACTTCTTAAATTAAATACCTTTCAAATATCATATCCCTCGATGCGATGAAAAGGGGGAAATCCAAAATTTTTATTTTAATTAAAGCAAGATAAATCAGTTTTGTAGTCGACATAGTGCACAAAAATGATAGGTACCAAACCTATTTTTATCACGCGCAATACGGTACTTGCATCTTTTTTTTTATCGCTGATTTCGTTAGTCGATAAAAAATAAGTCAACGCGTGTTTTTTGATGATTTTGATGATGGAGATACAACGCTATGAAATGTGCCTATGACGTCATAAATCATATAACTTTATGACGTCGCACATGCTTAGTATATCTATATATACAAAACTATATTTCCTACAGTTTGCAAGAGACAATGGTCACGTTCACCAGCACTCAACATGTTGAGTGATTAGTTAACGGCTTTGTTGAAAACAGATGAAAATCAGCTCTAGACCAATCAAAACTGTTCTACCTTGTGTATTCCACTTGTTGGAACAAAGCCGTTTACTAATCACTCAAAATGTTGAGTACTGGTGAACGCGACCAATATGTACTCAATTTATTTTTTCATTCCAGTTCCCTATTGTGTATTCCTTCAAGGTGATTGTACCAATTATAATAATTATTCTTATAGGCTTTGTATTGAATATGGCTGATTCGCCAGTCCACGCGCAAATGAACCACGAGTATCATTTCAAAAACAAATTATGTATTACCTTTAATAATTCCAGGTGATGCAAACAAAAGGTACACATCCATATTCGGATTTAATCTGGCAGCACTCTCCACTGCACATGCTTGCCTTGCATTAATAGTTAATTTTCCCTCCTTATGTGAATTACACGAAGTCTCCAGAAAAAATATATTCCTCTTCGTCACATTTAATGGTGCATTATCGGATATGTCGGGTAATTTTTGATCAGTTTCAATTGCGTGACAATACAATATATCTTCCAATTCTTTTTCCCCTGTGTGGGAACTCAGTAGATAGGACACAGTTATAAGCAGTACAATGAGGCTTAGAGAAATAGAAACTTTTATTTGGTTTGATAGGTTACCAATTCGTCTCAGTGAAGACCAACAACCTACGATAGAAAATATCAGTACTATTTACTATGATATACCTACTATTCGATCGTGTTTAGTATCTAATCGGCACAAAATGGATATAAATTAATCCTATAATAAAAATTGTACAAATAAAACAAGCGGATAAGATAAATCAAGTTGTTTCTTCAATTCCCCAAAAAAAAATAAGCAGGTATCATTAAGTAGGTACCTACTTTGATAAAAGATGATTACGTTTCAATTTTTTTTTAACTAGATAATGATGTCAAGAAAATTTTGAGTTAGGTACCTACCCATCTATTCCAAAGGAAATAATGAATAATTTTAGCTACTTTTTTGACACTTTTTCATTCATCCAATTTTACCTATTTTTGCTTTTTATTCTAGCCATATTATTTTTTTTAAATTACAGCTACAGCTTCGGGCTCTGTTTAAAGAAAAATTATTTTCCCGTCTAGAAAAACCCAGAGCAATTCCTTCGTTCAGAGAACACTGCGCCCGTAACTTACTTTCGGAAAAGTCTGATTGAAAGACGCGTCAAGAAAATCTTGTTAAAGGCTTTTGTTCGCATACGTCCTAATTTTATTTTCTCTTTTCCGGGGCTACGTTACATTCTATAAAATGGATGTTTATCTTTTATATATCTCTGAGGTTCTGTCTTCGTTTGTTTACCTTAATTGAATGTTGCTACAATAATATACAGTGACCTAGTACTTTCAGTTCAAAAAGGTCTCAAAGAGACTTTGCTAAGGAAAGATAACTTCGAAACAATTTTGTTCATGTTATAGCAACAAAGAGAAAGTAGGTCATTCAATTGATATGCTCCCACTAAAAAGGGTAAAAGGGGATATCAATTGTTGGTATAGACCGATTTGCAGGACCTACTAAAATATTAATCTACCCCTCTAAAAATTAAAATTTTTTTTCGCATTCCACAAACAAGAAATACTGATGCGAGGGGTGTAGTGAAAGTTGTCAAGGAAAATCCTGGAGCCCCCCTCTAACGGAACTGTCAACGCTAATGGCCCTCTACAAAATTTACATCCCTAAATATTGAATTAACAGTAAAGCAGCAAACGCCAGTCTCGATGAACAGTAAATTTGACGGTTGTCATACTGGCGCAATTAAGTTTAAAACGTTTGAACGTTGTTTTGTTTTTCGAAGCTCTAATTGCTAATGCTGGTGTCGAAGGACATCATTTAAAAATCTGAAATTGCGGCCTTGTATTTTCGAATAAAGAAAAACACACTTTTTGCCTTTGATGCCTGTCTATAGCTACCTTTTAGCTCTAAGTTGAGATTTCTTAACACAGCGATACACTGTGAACCAAATTTAGATGCCATTCGAATATTTATAACAACATAGGATAAGAATAAAAAATTGAGAAATATTACATACGAAATGACATTAACTGTTTCCACTTCTAACTTTCACCGTTGACTGATAATAATTATTGATATCACCATTATCAGGTAAAGACAGGATAAGATAACATTATGCAAATGCGTATTATTTATTCTGTCTAATAATAAGTAAACAATATTTTTCATTTCCCAACTGTTTTCATTTAGTGCTCTAAAATTGTACAAAAATTGTATGAATGGGGTACCATCAAAATGGAAAGTAATTAGAATTTTTAAAGTGGCCTAAATATCTTGTTTTTTTTTTTAAATTAAGGTGAAAAAGTTGAGTTTGAATTTAAGGTTAAGTTATGGATTTTATTTGATTTGCGTTCAAGAAATTCGGCAAGCAATAAAGCGTATATTTTTTTTTCCAGGTAGGTATGTTAGACTCAGATCATTCGGATCCTTATGAAGATTCAGGATCAGAATTTGTTCCATCAGAAGAAGATGGTGGAGTGACCGAGGCAATAGAAACAAGTAGTGAGGAAATACAAGAGGCAGAAACAAGGGATTTTACACGAGCCTCGGTCCCTCGGTGTTGGATATTTTTTTTTTTTTTGATCATTCGGACAGGACCTGGATTTTTTTTTAACGTGATATTTTTAGTTCTAATGCTTACCCCTGTTACTACATCCTGTATGCAGGGTGTTCCAAAAAGTTTGTGTTAGCACAAACTTAAAGAGCCTATAGGGGAAATTGATGTGAAATTTTTTTGCATATAGATACAAATCGTCGAAAATAAGCCGTTACGACAAAATATTTTTGAACACAAAGGGCCTCATATCTTGAAAAGGAATAAAAAAACCGACAAAAACAAAAACGTATCTGACTCCAAGAATGGTAACTTTTTTCTTTCCTCGGTGTTAAGGGAAGTAGGGTGGGCCAATTTGGACACTTTTAATAGGAAACATCAATTTCTGAGCGAGATACAAAAAAATGAGCCCCCCACTCTGAGGCTCAAATTTCATAAAATTTTGATTGGTGCAAACCGCATTTTGATATCTTCAACCGTTTAGCCGCTAGAGGGCGATTCTCGATTTTGAGCAATACTGTGAAACCTTCATAACTTTTTTCTTTATAAAAATAACTGATTTCCGTGAAAACTTTCTTGAGGCACTTTTCAAGCAGAATTTAGTGAAGTTCTCAGTTTTTTTCTAGTTGGCCCCAATTTCGAGATATTGACTAAAGTCCGGTTTTTTTCAATAGGAGACCCTATATATTGATGATTTAAAGTTCGATAGGTTTATCTCTAACAGATTCCAAGAAAAAAAATTATTTCTGTTTTTGTCATAAGAAACAATGTGTTAGAAAGAGGCCTTTCTCATTTTCCTTACAATACATAAAGTCCTTTTCTAACACATTGTTTCTTATGACAAAAACCGAAATAATTTTTTTCTCGAAGACTATTAGAGATAAACCTATCGAACTTTGTATCATTGAAATCAGTAAAAGCAGAGCTTTCCAATGAGCTATTGATAAATAGGGTGTCCTATTGACAAAAATCGGACTTTGCTCAATGTCTCGAAATTGGGGCCAACTAGAAAAAAACTGAGAACGTCACTGAATGAAAAAGTACCTCAAGAAAGTTTTTCCGGAAATCAATTATCTTCATAAAGGCAAAAGTTATAAAGGTTTCACAGTATTCCTAAAAATCGAGAATCGCCCTCTAGCGGCTAAACGGTTGAAGATATCAAGATGCGGTTTGCACCAATCAAAATTTCATGAAATTTGAGCCTCATAGTCGGGGGTTAATTTTTTTTTATCTCCCTCAGAAATTGATGTTTCCTATTAAAAGTGTCCAAATTGGCCCACCCTGTACTTACATATTTGATTTACGAAGAAAATCAACCCCCAATTTTTGTAACATTTTTACGTTTTCAGGTCCCTAGATTACGAAAATCCTGTTTCCTCTATCCGGTGTTTAAGCATAGTTGAATTTAATTATTTTCATTGCACTGTTCGATTTAGGCAATCAAAATAAGCCCTCATAATGAAAAAATAAGTACCTGAACGACACAGTTAAAAAAGCAAAAAATAATAAAATTTGATATCATTACCCACCAATTCAAACGGACGCCAAAAAATTATGACGTCACCGCCCGCCAGTGCAGAGAATTATCAACAGATGGCGCCACTGAAGGATCTTTTTTTGTTATCAAATATAATAGTCCAATAGATGGCGTTAGGAGATCACTGTACTTACAGTGACTAAATAAGCCTTTACGAAGTATGTTTGTTTGTAAGGCCTGGGGATCATTTTCCAGAATCCGGATCAGTCTGTACAAGACTGGATAAGGTCTGGATAAATCTGGATAAGGTCTGTAAAACTCTGGATAAGTGTGGATATTGTCTGGAAAACTCTGGAAATTTCTGGAGAGGGTCGAAAAAATTCTGGAAAAGGTCCCAATAGACCTGGGGATCATTTTCCAGAATCCGGATCAGTCTGAACAAGTCTGGATAAATCTGGATGAACTCTGGAAAACTCTGGAAAGATCAGTATAAGTCTGAATAATGTCTGGAAAAGACTGGAAATCTCTGGAAACGTCTGGAAAAGGCCTGGAAACTCCTTGAAAGGGTCGGAAAAATTCTGGAAAGGTCCCAAAAGACCTGGGGATCATTTTCTAGAATTCGGAGCAGTCTGTACAAGTCTGGATAAGGTCTGGATGAAGTCTGTAAAACACTGGAAAACTCTGGATAAGTCTGGAAATTGTCTGGAAGTCTGGAAATCTCTGGAAATCTCTGGAAACGTCTGGAAAAGGCCTGGAAACTTCTTGAAAGGGTCGGAAAAAATCTGGAAAAGGTCCCAAAAGACCTGGGGATCATTTTCCAGAATCCGGATCAGTCTGTACATACAAATCTGGGAAAGGTCCAAATAAATCTGGATAAAGTCTGTAAAACTCTGGATAAGTCTGGAACTTGCCTGGAAAAGTCTGGAAATCTCTGGAAACGTCTGGAAAATATTTGGAAATTTCCGGAAAGGGTCGGAAAAATTCTGGAAAAGGACCCAAGAGGGGAATCATTTTCCAGAATCCGGATCAGTCTGAATAAGTCTGGATAAATCTGGATGAAGTCTGGAAAACTCTGGAAAGATCAGTATAAGTCTGGATAATATCTGGAAAAGTCTGGAAATCCCTGGAAACGTCTGGAAGAGGCCTGGAAACTTCTTGAAAGAGTCGGAAAAATTCTGGAAAGATCCCAAAAGACCTGGAGATCATTTTCTAGATTCCGGAGCAGTCTGTACAAGTCTGGATAAGGTCTGGATGATTCTGGATGAAGTCTGTAAAACTCTGGATAATGTCTGGAAAAGTCTGGAAATCTCTGGAAATGTCCGCAAAAGGCCTGGAAATCTGTGGGACGAATTCAGGAATGACACACTCAATGTGAGTGTGACACCGGTGCGACGCACTAGCCGTTCATAAATTTTATAGGCACACCGAGTGCACACACTCTGTGCCGTTCAGAAAGTACTTCGGGCGCGCTCCAAGTGTCGCAGTGGTAACACCATAATTTTTTGGTGTGGCTGCGGTGTGATTGTGTCTTTATGTCAACAATGTCAACCATTCCTCCCATAATCTCAATAATCCCACCAAATATAAACAAAACACAAATTAGAATTAAAGTTTTTTCTTCAAATTAAAAAAAACAACAAAATAATACATCGAACTAAAAAGTGAAAAATAAATATAGTTTAAAAAAACTAAAAAACACGCTTTTATAGTAAATTGAATTAAAAAGTGAAAAATAATTTTTAATATATACAGAAATTATTAATGAACAAAAATTATTAGAATTATTGTGAAAAAAGCGTGGGGTGCTTTGTTCCACATTTCTCGTACTCATTGAGCCCCACGCTTTTTTGACAATAATTCTAATATTTTTTTTTCATTAATATTTTCTGTTTATATTAAACATTATTTTTCACTTTTTAGTTCAATTTACTATAAAAGCGTGTTTTTTAGTTTTTTCAAACTAAATATATTTATTTTTTACTTTTTAGTTCAATAAATTACTAAAAAAAAAATGCAAGTTCTTGTAAACATGAACATGGCGCAGATTTTTTAATATAAATATTTTTTTATTTATGGAATTTACTATTGTGGTGTAAATCTCCAACTGAAAAAAACAAATATTTTTTTTCAGCCGTGAAAGGGATTATAACCCACGATTGGTGAGTCTGTAAGTTGTCGTCAGCGAAGACCCGCGCCTTAGACCGTTCGGCCAACGAACGAACTTAAAGTAGAGGGATATACTTGAAAACCGCTTTTAAAATAATTTGATTTTATCAACATTTGTTGCGTAGTTGTTTATACAACAGTAATAAGCCGCTTGCTTTTAGTCCAAAGGAGAGTTACTTACAAACATACAAACAATCAAACAAACATATGTACGGGTATTTGATTATATTTGGCACCATACCTACAGCCTTTACTATTTAAGATAGAAAAAAATTGTAAATACAAAACTTGACAGTTTTTTTCTATATTTTCTGAAAACGTTATCAGAAAAAACAAAATCGCATCGGAAAATAGAAAAACGTAAGCAACTTCGACTTTTTTAATGGAACACCCTGTATATTATGCGATAAAATGAAAGATCTATTCTTTCTGATTCCAAATATATATATATTGATAACATTTTCGTGAGCAATTTTTGACATATCTCAGGTTAAATTATAAAGAATTTGCAGAGAAATTCCATAAGGATCTCTATCTTTATATAATTTCTTTGCAATTTAGTTATAATTTAAGCTGAGATATATCATAAAAGGCTCATGCAAATGTGATCAACATATATATATTTGTAATCAGGGAGAAAAGGTCTTCCATTTTATTGCAAAATATACAGGGTGTTCTATTTAAAAAAGTCGAAGTTATATACGTTTCTCCATTTTCCGATGCGATCTTGTTTTTTTTGATTACGTTAAGAGAAAATATAGAAAAAAACTGTCAAGTTTTGTATTTACAATTTTTTTCTATCTTAAATAGTAAAGGCTGTAGGTATGGTGCCAAATATAATCAAATACCCTGTACAGGTGAAGCTAATAAAATCGTGTTAATTCCAGGCCTTTTCCAGACGTTTCCAGAGATTTGCACGCTTTTCCAGACATTATCCAGAGTTATCCAGAGTTTTCCAGAGTTCATCCAGACTTATTTAGACTTCATCCAGACCTATCCAGACTTTATCCAGAGTTGGTCAGACTGATCCGGATTCTGGAAAATGATCCCCAGGTCTTTTGGCATCTTTTCCAGAATTTTTCCGACCTTTTCAAGAATTTTCCAGACCTTTCCAGAAATTTCCAGACTTTTCCAGACAATATCCAGATTTATCCAGAGTTTTACAAACTTCATCCAGATTTATCCAGACTTGTACAGATTGCTCCGAATTCTGGAATATGATCCCCAGGTCTTTTGGGACCTTTTCCAGAATTTTCCCGACCCTTTCAAGAAGTTTCCAGGCCTTTTCCAGGCCTTTTCCAGACGTTTCCAGACTTTCCCAGACATTATCCAGACTTATCCAGAGCTTTCCAGAGTTTTCCAGACTTCATCCAGATTTATCCAGACTTGTTCAGACTGTTCCGGATTCTATAAAATGATCCCCAGGTCTATTGGGACCTTTTCCAGAATTTTTTCGACCCTTTCCAGAAATTTCCAAACCTTTTCTAGACGTTTCCAGAGATTTCCAGACAATATCCAGACTTATCCAGAATTTTACAGACTTCATCCAGATTTATCCAGCCCTTATCCAGACTTGTACAGACTGCTCTGAATTCTGGAATATGATCCCCGGGTCTTTTGGGACTTTTTCCAAAAATTTTCCGACCCTTTCAAGAAGCTTCCAGGTCTTTTCCAGACGTTTCCAGACTTTTCCAGACATTATCCAGACTTATCCAGAGCTTTCCAGAGTTTTCCAGGCTTCATCCAGATTTATCCAGACTATATCCAGACTTGTTCAGACTGATCCGGACTCTAGAAAATGATCCCCAGGTCTATTGGGACCTTTTCCAAAATTTTTCCGACCCTTTCCAGAAATTTCCAAGTCTTTTCCAGACGTTTCCAGAGATTAACAGACTTTTACAGACAATATCCAAACTTATCCAGAGTTTTACAGACTTTATCCAGATTTATCCAGACCTTATCCAGACTTGTACAGACTGATCCGGATTTTGGAAAATGATCCCCAGGTCTTTTGGGACCTTTGGCAGAATTTTTCCGACCCATTCCAGAAATTTCCAGGCTCTTTCCAGACGTTCCCAGAGATTTACAGACTTTTCCAGGCTTTATCCAGATTTATCCAGACTTGTCCAGACTTGTGCAGGCTGCTCCAGATCTTATCCAGTCCTTTCCTGACTTCTCTAAACTTCTTCCAAACACTTTCCCGACTTGTTCCAGCTCACTTGGCTTGTTCCAGGTTCTTGTTCATAGACTTCCCAAGAGTCCACAAGTTCCAGCTTGACGATGACGTGATTTACAGTGAGTGACTGAACAGATAGGTGGTAGACGCTTTTTACTCATTGGGCGTCGACCGGTGAGATACCACCATGCCAGAATTGAGTAGCGCTAAGTGGTACCACTACGTTCCGCTACTGCGCTGGCAGTCCGGTTCCAACAATGAGTAACAGATAGCATGATGGCGCCTCCAGGATCAAAATATTCCGGAGGTAAAATACCCGACCACTCGGATCTCCGGGCGTCGGGTGATCCTGGGGGTCCTTCATGCAAAGATATAAAGAGAAGATCAAAAACTCAACTCAGAATTGATTTTAGCAATATAAGAGGAATAAGTACAAATATGAATTCAGTTCACCAACATCTTGAAGAACAAAGACCTGACATCCTTGTTCTCACTGAAACTAAAATCAGTTCTGCAACACCTATTGTGAACTATCTTTATCCCGGCTATGACCTACACCACCGATTTCGACATAATTTTGGGATCTGTGTGTATATTAAAAATGACCTTTCATGTCATCGAGAGGAGAAGCTAGAACCAGCGAACCTTGATATCATATGGCTAAAATTCACCTCAAAGTCATCGACCAAGTTTATCTGCTGCCTCTACCGACCGCCAAGTAACACCGATTACCAAAACTTTTTCGCGACATTATCCGAAAGCTGTGATAGCATACAGTCAAACTATCCACAGGCGGAAATTGTCTTTTTAGGCGATTTCAACGTCCACAATATACCCTGGCTGAAACACCACAACAAAACAGATAACGAAGGCAGAGAAGCAGAAGCTTTTGCCATAAGTTGTGGTCTAACGCAGCTTCTCGATGAACCTACCCGTATCTCAGAAAGGGGCGAATTTGCAGCGCTTTTAGACTTGTTCCTAACCACCAATCCTGACTCGTACACAATTCAAGTAGATGCTCCACTTGGTTCGTCCGATCATAAACTTATAATAACAAAGTGCGAAATGCTCATCCCACCAAGCCAACAACCACTTCCTCGTAAAATGTGGCACTATAAATCGGCAAAATAGAATGACCTAAAACAGTTTTACCTGGATTTTCCATGGCAAGAGGTTTGCTTTAAAACAGCTGATCCCACTATTTGCTGTAATGAAATAACACAAGTAATCTTATCTGGAATGGATGCATATATCCCACATACAACAAAACGTAGAGCTAATGCAAAACCTTGGTTCAACAGCCAGTGTCAAACGGCTGTACAGAAAAAACACAGAGCATATAACCTTTGGAAACGACAACAAACCGCTCAAAACCACACAGAATTTATAGAAGCCAGAAATAGTTGCAAAATTACTATTGACTCCGCTAAAGAAACATACAATCAAAGAATAAAAAACAGGTTGCTGAATTGTCCAAGTAGTTCTAGGTCTTTTTGGTCTCTTGCAAAAGTTGTTGGATCTAACTTCACCAAGTCATCCATACCACCACTTACAGAAATAATCACTTAGCCACAACATCAGAGGAAAAAGCCAATATGCTTGCACAAATGTTTTCCTCCAACTCCAACCTAACAGTGCCAAACGGAAAAAGTCCACCGTTCATTGAAAGGGTTTCCCATAGTATGCCAGAGGTACCCTTTTGTCACAGAGAAATACGAAAATCCCTAAAAAAGCTGGATACAAACAAAGCAATGGGTCCGGATGGCATTCCCGCAATAGTACTCAAAAATTGCGCCAACGAACTCACCCCAACTTTCGCAAAATTATTCAATTTGTCTTACAGGCAAGGAGTATATCCATCATCATGGAAGTCTGCCGCAGTACAACCCATTCCAAAGGAAGGAAAAAAGACAGATCTGTTAAACTATAGACCAATTGCTCTACTTCCGGTGATATCAAAAGTAATGGAAAGAGTTGTGAACAATCACCTAACCAAGTACTTGGAAAAGTACAAAATTATCAACGATAAGCAATACGGATTTCGAAAATATAGGTCAACTGGCGATTTACTTACATACGTCACTCACTTATGGCAAAAAGCGATTGAGTTGCGGGGTGAAACAAGAACAATTGCCTTAGATATATCTAAAGCATTCGACAAAGTTTGGCATGAAAATCTGCTCAACAAGCTCAAAGCAATGGGATTATCGAATGTAATACCACAAGAGGTTTCAGGATTACCGGATAATACTTTTACCTGTCACGAAACGCGTTACGCAGCAACACCACGACTCCGAAGGAGGAGTGGTGTTGCTGCTAACGCGTTGAGTGTCAGGTAAAAGTATTAGGTAATCCTGAAACATCGAGTGGTATTCAAAAGGTTATACAACGAATTAAACTTTAATGCTTTATTAATTTTTATTATTATTAATAACAATATTGCCACCAAGCGCGATAATCCCAAGAGGCTTATCACTTATAAAGCCTCTCGTGTCATATGGGAATAATGTACAGTGAGTTGTATAATCGCCGAAACTTTGCACTTGGTTTGAAAGTTACCTAAAGGACAGATCCATTTATGTTGCACTGGATGGCCAGAACTCCAACTCTTACCAAATAAATGCTGGTGTGCCACAGGGAGCAATCCGTTCGCCAACTCTTTTCCTGATTTACATAAATGACCTCATAGATAAAACAGTAAATCCACTTTATTGCTTTGCAGACGATGGCAATGTAGTCTCCTCACTCATACCACCCACAGGTCTTTCCGCACGTGAATTCCATCATCTTAGACTAACTCAAATATCGCAGATAAATAACGACCTGGAGATAATAGAGGACTGGGGTAACAAAAACCTTGTACAGTTCAACGCGCAGAAAACCCAAGCAGCTCTGTTTTCAAAAAAGACCAGCACCGGTGAGCCAAACATCATGCTATCTGGAAGTGCTGTCACATTACAGAGTCAGTTGAACATCTTGGGGGTTACTGCAGAGACCAACATGTCTTGGCACAGTCACGTGGCATATATTGCTAAAAAGGCCTCCCAAAAGCTGGGGGTGCTATTTCGTACAAGACATCTGTACACACCAAGCCAATTGCTGACACTCTACAAAGCCCAGATTCGACTATGGAGTACTGCTCACATATATGGAGTGCAGCACCCAAACATACCTTAATGCTATTGAATACCGTGCAAAAACGAGCTATCAAGCTGATCAATGATCCCGCACTTACTCGTAACTTTGATGGTCTCGAACATCGCAGATCTGTGGGCGATTTATCTCTCTTCTACAGGTACTATCACGGAAAATGCTCTGAAGAGTTGGCACGTATGATTCCACCGAGAGTAGCACCTACCAGGCGAACCCGTCAAACAGACGGTAACCATGAATTTACTGTCAAACTAGAGGCACCAAGAACCTCATTATATCAGAATTCATATCTCTGGAGAACAGCATCGCTGTGGAATAAACTCTCTGCAACGGTTTTCCCTGCAGGTTACAACCTGAACCGTTTCAAGACCAACATACACCGACATTTCCGCGCACTTGCCGCTTCTCGAGCGTGATAGGACTTTTCCTTGCGAGTGCGCATATCCGTAAAAAAAAAAAAAAAAAAAAGATGCGAAATACTACAGTAAACTGTAAGCTTTATAAAAGATAGTGCGCCATCTCGTGGAATTGTGTGGTACTACGCCTCTTGCGGGCGATGACGTCACGCGCTCCTTTACAGTGAAATTCAAATTAGGAATTTTAATAATTTTTTTTTAAAGTTAGTGATAACTTTTGAACAAAATAAAAAAACACGGGTTTTCTAAAAATTGATGTGGATTAATATTACGCAATAAAAAAAAAACGCTTAAACACCGGATTCCGTCGGCCTGTCTGTCTGTCGGTATGTTGGCGCTCTAGCTCAATAACGGCTTAACCTAGAACAACAATTTTTGGTATAAACGTTGGACACCTACCGACAATGCTAATGGGTTTTCGTTCTCAGATATACAGGGTGTCCCAGAAACCATGCGTCACTAACAAGACCTGTAAATGATACGAAATTGGTTATAATAGCAAAAAGTTACCATTTTTGAAGTTTATTACAGATACGTTTTTATTGTCGGTTTTTTATTCCTTATGAGGCCCTTTGTGTTCGAAAATATTCTGTCATATATTATCAAAATAACTCATTTTAGAAGAATAGTTCAAATTTTAAAGCTCTCCAAGATTGGGACCTGAAACTTCGATATTTTTATCGAAAAAAGGTTGATGGAATGATTTCCCGAGGGAAGTCATAACAATTTTTGCTAATATAACCAACTTCGTACCATTGACCGGCCTTATTAGTGACGTATAGTTTTTGGAAACCATGTATATCTGCGAAGGAAGACTCGTACATTACTATTGTCGGTAGAGGTCCAACGTGTACCTATACCAAAAATTGTTGTTCTAGGTCTAGTAGATATGGAGCTAGAGAGCCAACAGATCGACTAACAGACATGGAGAGACAGACCGACGGAAGTAGATACGCCTAAATAAAGTTGTGCCTACTCATCGCGTGACGTCATAAACACACGCATTAAAAATCACAAAACCTATTTAAACTGACGCAGCGATAGGGATGAGAACGCGAAAACAAAACGATAATATTGATAATATATGCACCAAGCAGGAAAAAACGCATGCCCAGTGCCGGCCGGCGGACTCAGTTTGTGCATTTGACGTCACAGTTCTGGGAGTAGGAACTTTATACCACGGTATCTTCGCTGGTCTTAGCCTAGTGCGGTTCGAAAATTTATTCTTAAATTTTTTTGAGAGCGCTAACAGACCGATTTGGAAAAATCTCGAAGTCCATTTTTTATATGAATACAATACGTTCCTCAGGACCGACGGAAGTAACAATTATAATAAAGTTTCAAAATGTGTTACAAATAAAGAAAATTATTTTTAATTTAGAGCAAGAGAACCTACACATAAGTTTGGTTTATACCGACTCTATTTAGAGCAAATGGTCCAATAATCCCACACTAAAATTGATTCCGAAAACCAAAGCAGCAGTACCTATTCAGAAAAACGTGACACCACCACCACGTCACAATAGATGAAAAATTAAAACACAATATTTATATTTCAAAAGTAGATAAGATAAGATATCAGGTAATAAAAAACAAACAGTGATAGTAGACACTGATGATGAAATAAATTGAAAAATATTGAGGAAAAATCTAGAAATCTGAAGGAAAAAAATTACAAAGTGAAAATTGACTTGCCTGGTTGTTTACAAATTATAATGATTCAAATTTAAGGTTATGTTAAAAGCACAAAACCACTAATTAATTAGGCATTCCAACGACCTGTCAAAACTATTTCAAAATGGCGTCCGGGGCGGAAGTTCATTTTTCCATATATGACAGTACAAAATTTAAAGCTTTTTAAAGTGCATTGTGTGGTTGTTTTGTGACAAAAACCCTATTTATTTTTTTTATTTTATTGACTTCATAAGGGTTTTTTCTAATTGAAAATGCCACAAAGGTGTAGTTGATTTTGGAACAAGGATGATGTCAGGTTGTTTTCAGTGCCCACCGTTTTAAACTTTTTCAATTAAAACGTGAAAATTATTCAGTACCACTATTCCTGCATTAGCTTGAAAATAAGTATTCCAAAAAAACTCTAGATAAACAAACAAACGTCAAATTTTCCACAGTCGCCATATTGAAAAATCACGTGGTTTGGAGAGCCTAATTAGGTCATCAAGCGAAAAATAATTATTTCAAAATCAAAGTTAAAGAAAGGCAAAAATATACTTATTTGCTGAAAGCAAGATAAAGAAAATTTCCTCAAATAAAAATACCAATGACTGTCAATGAGGAATAACAAAAATAGAAAACTATGACAATTTAAAAAATAAATTTATCAGGTACTAGATGGCGGTATCTTCTCTTATTAACAGATATTTGCAGTTTTATGCTCATTATCGATAAATGGCGATACTCTTATTATATTGAATTAACCAAATCTATTAGATACTTTCAAATTAGGTACTTTAGCTACGAATCATTATTATTTTGATGATTCTGAAATGGTGAAAATACAAATGTATGATGAAAATTAGAAGAAATGGAACATGTTACGAAAATGATAAATTTATCGTAACAAATGACGACCTCCAGCTTCGGTACATAAATTTGTCCTTCAAATTGCGTACCCGTTCGAAGATGTCAGGAGTTTGCTGTACGGAAAAAGAGGCTGCCATCACTCTTCCTAACAATTCCCCGCAGAAAAGTGTTTTTTGTTTGTTATTACACCGAAGCCCGATGCAAAAAAAAAAAATCACGACAATATCCCCTATTAACTGCGTAAGTTTCGCACAACTGAAGGACACAACTTTTTTGGAACACCCTGTATAATAAAATATACTTTTAATTAGGTAGGTATTATTATATTGGAGCTCCACTATAAGTTTCTTCTAAAACAAATATGAAAAAATGGTTTTACAAATTTTTTTTCAGGGCCAATCTTCATACGTTTGGATAAGGATAAAACAAGTTTGGAAAATTCCTAACTGGGTTTTCCAGAGAAAAAAGACTCATAACCACAGGGCCAATGACCTTTTGCAAATAAAGGCCAAAAGGAAATGCCAAAGGAATCATTAGATGAAAGTTCAAAATATGAAAAGAAAGTAGGGTTTATGATAAGCTTTTATCCGAAGACCCCTGAGTTTTGTTATCGCATGGGTCTAAACAACTGTTCGTCAACTATCAGGCACTGGAAATTCTGATAAATATAAATATAAACCAGTCAAAACGAAATGAGGATACTTTTAAAAACAACTTTCTTTTTGGCAATTTTGGTAAATCTAGAAATTCTTCAGTTTTTTGATACGATTATCTATTTAGTTTGTTAGAAAAATTAGGATTTTTTTTACCTTGTTTCAAATGTTAATGTTGTGTTAGTCATCCACTACTTACTTTCGCTCCAGTTTTGATCAAATGACGGCAAATTTAGAATCGTAAATGTAACTTATGGTATTGTATGGCATTTTTTGTTAGAAAATTAAATTACAAAATCGGCAATGCCATATTTGTTAGGGCTTTGTTAAAGAAAATGATAAAAAAATTACAAGGAGTAACATACGATGACGCGTCCCGAAATAATCATCTGGGTAAAACCTCGTGAGAATTTAGAGATCACAATAACAATGGTCGAAAATACCATTTCCTAACATTTTTTTTTCGCTACCTGTACTCTTGTTATAGGTTGATTTTTTCTATTTTTACTGTTAAGTATAAATAAAAACATGTTTATCAGAAGTATCATTTTTATCATGGGATACAAATATACCCCACGTGGGAATCTACGTAATTTTTTTGTTATGGGAAGATGAAGGTTAAAGTAAGAATGCAGAAAATTCTATTTTTAGTTGCTTTATCCAATTATTAGGTATGCCAATTTCAAAAATTATTGAAGGAGCCCATTTCATTCAAAATCATTTCAAAACACTGTCAGAAAAAAATACTCGTCCTAAGCACTCGTAATTTTTCCAGAGGCAGTTTTTTTTTTTGTTAAATTGCCAGGCAACAAAATTTTCATTGAAATGTCAAGTTTACTTTGACAAAAAAAAAGCTTCCGTGTAATTATAAGTGATAAAAAATTTCCTACCGATGAAACATTTTTCCCTTGTGAATATTATAAAAGCCTACACTTATATATATCTTCAATTGTAAACAAAAATTATTTGGGTGATACATCTTTTATTAAAAAAAATAAAAATAAAATTCGCGTAGGAAAATTATGAAAGCATGTTCTTATACCCAGACCACAATAAAAAAATGTATAGATAGAAAAGTGGTCCGTTACACTGCCCCCCCCCACCGGTTTCCCAATAGGCTGAATATTTTAGCACCCTATTGCACTCACCTAGCACCACCTAGCACCCAACTTACAGGGCCAGCACCACACCCTCCAGCGAGTTATAGAACATTTTCACCGGGGAAAGCTAATGTAACGCGAGCCCCCCCGCCTCCGTTTTTCCAATAGGTCCAATTTTTTAGCGCTCTTTTGCACCCACCTAGCACTACCTGGCACCCAACTTACAGGGCTAGCACCACACTCCCAAGAGAGTTATAGGAAATGTTCACCGGGGCGGGGGGGGGGCTAATGTAACGCGAGCCCCCCCCTCGTTTTTCCAATAGGTCCAATTTTTTAGCACTCTATTGCACCCACCTAGCACTACTTAGCACCTAACTTACAGAGCTAGCACCACACTTCCCTGCGAGTTATAGAAATTTTTCACCGGGGTGGGGCGTTAATTCAACGCGAGCCCCCGTCCTTTTTCCAATAGGTCCAATTTTTTAGTACCCACCTAGCACCCAACTCACAGGGCTAGCACCATACTACCCTGCGAGTTATAGAAAATTTTCTCCGGGTGAGGGGGCTAATTGTTGTTATTGATTGAACTTTTGACCTAATACGAAGGATGTTAGAAGACTTGGTTATGTTTGTTATTTGATTTTTTTTATCAAACCAAAGTAAAGAGATAAATAGGTACACTGTGTCCTGCTTTTCATAAATACACAATGATATCTTAGTTAATAATCTTGCGATTTAATTCAATTTTTGGAGTTTATTGTATGTAAAGGTGCGTCCAGACTAGAGCTTTCGGCCCGCATGAGCAAGCACTGAGCATGCCGAGGCAGAATGAGCATTCAAGTGTAGACTGTGGACGATTGTTCGAACCACATGAGGCAGTTGTTGCTGTGTATTTATTTTGCCTCAACTTGCTCATTCGGCCCGAATGCTCTAGTCTAGACGCACCTTTAGAAAAATGAAGTATTTGACATAGTAGACATTTTTATTTACCATTGGCGTGCAGTGTTGGGGGGTAAAAAGGGGTTGTTTTAAACTTTTAACATTCTTTCCAGCATTTTTCATTAGAAATTGGAAATGTTGAAAACATCAGATTTTTCAAAAAATATTGGTTACCTATCACCAGAAATAAACAACTCATTAGAAAAAGTGAATTAAAACAAATGTACTATTTTTTTTTTGAAAATATAAATTAAGGGGTTTTTTGATGCGGTTTCTTGACTGTTTTTTTTTTGAAATAGTGGAAGTTTTCTTGGGAGTCAGTCAGGTTGAGAGAAAAAAAAAATGAAACAATTTTTTTTTTTTTTTTACGTTTCGGAATTTTCATTTAATTCCATCCTCAGAAATAGAAATAGCAAAGTCAAAATTGTAAAAGCTAAAAATATATATAAAAAAAAAAGGAAATCAAAAAACGTTTAAGGACATAAAAGAAAAGCACTTACCACAGATGTTTTTACATTTTAAAACTTATAAATATTTTTTTTTTTGTATAATGACGAGGACGATGTTACATAGAATGACAAACAGAGTTACGTATACAACAAACAAAAATTCAAAAACATGGTTTTTTTTAAAATAAAACACATGCAGAAATGCCTGTCGCCTATTCTGTGTCACAAGTTGTACTGAAATCTAGATCAAATCAAAATTGGTGTGCATTCCTTGGTTTTACTAGGTGTCTTTTTTTTATATGACGTTCGTACATTCCTTCCTATTAAATATAAACAGTAAAATATTATTAGGTATGACATTGTTTTGGAAGATGAAAAAACTGCAAATGAGTGGTTATATAAAATTTAGAAAAAACAAGAAAAACAAAGAAAAATTTTAACTTGGAACAAACAAAAAAGAAAAGGGCAGTGCAAAAAGGGAGGTATGAGCGAAAAATTATGGTAACTACCTTTTAATTCTCTTATGAGTTTATTAAATTATCATAAATACTACTTAAATTCTCGATATCAGTGCGGAAGTTGATAGAATTCTGATTTTTTTTAATTTGATACATTTCCTGGAAGAGTCTTTTTGAAAGATTCTGTTCTTCACCAATGATTTCGAAATTGTTGAAGTCAAATTGATGCAGATTGTTGAAGCAGTGTTGTGTTAACGCAGTATTATTTTCGGATGGTTTATGTAAGCTATTCTTATGATTTTTTATTCTTTTATGGATATATTGCTTGGTTTGACCAATGTAGCAGCTGTCACAATCTTGGCAGTTGATTTTGTAAATGGTATTAGTGCGCAAGTCTTTTTCAATAGAGGGTTTAAGTTTCGTGAAAAATTTTTTACTAAAATTATTTGGTTTTTCAGCAATTTGAATTTCATAAGGCTTTAAGCATTTTTGTATTTTACTGCAGACTTCAGGAATATAGGGTAAGGAGATATATTTATTATTCTTATTGATGGGATTCTTATTAGCTTTAGCATTATTGTTGTAGATTTTATGAATTTTTTTCTTTAAAATTGGCTCGTAAAAATGTTGGGGGTAATTGTTTTTATTAAGGGTGTCTTTAATTTTAGAAAGGTTAGCCGGTCTATTTTTTGGATGAGAAAGTAACAAGGCCCTATCAGCTAAAGCATTGACGACACTTTTTTTATATTTAATTGGCGCGTGAGAATTAAAATTAAGGTATCTTTCTGACCAGATAGATTTAGTATACCAATTTGTTGTTATGTTGCTAGAGTTATGAGAGATGTTAATGTCTAGAAAGTTTATGCTTTTATTATTTTCTATTTCCATGGTAAATTGTATTTTATTGTGGAAGTCATTGAAGCTATCGAGAATATATTGTTGTTTGTGTTCCGGAACACAGAGAATGCAATCATCTACATATCTTTTAAAAAATATTGGTTCAAAATTTAAGTTAGAGATAATATTTTCCTCTACATGTTCCATCACCAGGTTAGCAATAGTTGCAGAGATTGGAGAACCCATAGCAGTACCAAATATCTGTGTATAAAATTTGCTTTCAAATGTAAAATAAGTGGAAGATAAACAAAATTTAACACCATCAATAAATTCATTTAGGGTAAGTGGAGTGAATTCATTCAAAATTGGCCATTTATTTTTTATGCAGTCCAAGGCCAAGTCGGTAGGGATATTGGTATATAACGAGATTACATCTAAGGATACAAAACCATAGTCTTGTATCCTTAGATGTAATCTCGTTATATACCAATATCCCTACCGACTTGGCCTTGGACTGCATAAAAAATAAATGGCCAATTTTGAATGAATTCACTCCACTTACCCTAAATGAATTTATTGATGGTGTTAAATTTTGTTTATCTTCCACTTATTTTACATTTGAAAGCAAATTTTATACACAGATATTTGGTACTGCTATGGGTTCTCCAATCTCTGCAACTATTGCTAACCTGGTGATGGAACATGTAGAGGAAAATATTATCTCTAACTTAAATTTTGAACCAATATTTTTTAAAAGATATGTAGATGATTGCATTCTCTGTGTTCCGGAACACAAACAACAATATATTCTCGATAGCTTCAATGACTTCCACAATAAAATACAATTTACCATGGAAATAGAAAATAATAAAAGCATAAACTTTCTAGACATTAATATCTCTCATAACTCTAGCAACATAACAACAAATTGGTATACTAAATCTATCTGGTCAGAAAGATACCTTAATTTTAATTCTCACGCGCCAATTAAATATAAAAAAAGTGTCGTCAATGCTTTAGCTGATAGGGCCTTGTTACTTTCTCATCCAAAAAATAGACCGGCTAACCTTTCTAAAATTAAAGACACCCTTAATAAAAACAATTACCCCCAACATTTTTACGAGCCAATTTTAAAGAAAAAAATTCATAAAATCTACAACAATAATGCTAAAGCTAATAAGAATCCCATCAATAAGAATAATAAATATATCTCCTTACCCTATATTCCTGAAGTCTGCAGTAAAATACAAAAATGCTTAAAGCCTTATGAAATTCAAATTGCTGAAAAACCAAATAATTTTAGTAAAAAATTTTTCACGAAACTTAAACCCTCTATTGAAAAAGACTTGCGCACTAATACCATTTACAAAATCAACTGCCAAGATTGTGACAGCTGCTACATTGGTCAAACCAAGCAATATATCCATAAAAGAATAAAAAATCATAAGAATAGCTTACATAAACCATCCGAAAATAATACTGCGTTAACACAACACTGCTTCAACAATCTGCATCAATTTGACTTCAACAATTTCGAAATCATTGGTGAAGAACAGAATCTTTCAAAAAGACTCTTCCAGGAAATGTATCAAATTAAAAAAAATCAGAATTCTATCAACTTCCGCACTGATATCGAGAATTTAAGTAGTATTTATGATAATTTAATAAACTCATAAGAGAATTAAAAGGTAGTTACCATAATTTTTCGCTCATACCTCCCTTTTTGCACTGCCCTTTTCTTTTTTGTTTGTTCCAAGTTAAAATTTTTCTTTGTTTTTCTTGTTTTTTCTAAATTTTATATAACCACTCATTTGCAGTTTTTTCATCTTCCAAAACAATGTCATACCTAATAATATTTTACTGTTTATATTTAATAGGAAGGAATGTACGAACGTCATATAAAAAAAAGACACCTAGTAAAACCAAGGAATGCACACCAATTTTGATTTGATCTAGATTTCAGTACAACTTGTGACACAGAATAGGCGACAGGCATTTCTGCATGTGTTTTATTTTAAAAAAAACCATGTTTTTGAATTTTTGTTTGTTGTATACGTAACTCTGTTTGTCATTCTATGTAACATCGTCCTCGTCATTATACAAAAAAAAAAATATTTATAAGTTTTAAAATGTAAAAACATCTGTGGTAAGTGCTTTTCTTTTATGTCCTTAAACGTTTTTTGATTTCCTTTTTTTTTTATATATATTTTTAGCTTTTACAATTTTGACTTTGCTATTTCTATTTCTGAGGATGGAATTAAATGAAAATTCCGAAACGTAAAAAAAAAAAAAAATTGTTTCATTTTTTTTTTTTTCTCTCAACCTGACTGACTCCCAAGAAAACTTCCACTATTTCATAAATTAAGGGGTTTTTCGGGGTGCTGATTCTAAATCTGATACAAAAAATTATCTAAAATAAGCCCTAATATCTTTTATGTACGATCGGGCCACAAAGTACCTATTTGCGCCCTAATTTGCGGGCGCAATTTGATACTTTTCGGCCCGCCGGGCCACAATGTGCCACCATGCAGGTGTCAAACAGTTGAATAAATACCAGTAAAAAATTTCAAATACTTTATTCCAATTTTGATATATTAATTTCAATTTTACATTCTTTACAATTAGATACTAATATAGAAGGTAAATTGTTGCTGTTGGTCGAGGTGTTGGTGTTTGAAAAAGAATAATTGATATTTTCTAAAATATTAACATTTTCTGAACAATAAGAACTTAAATTATTACTGCTACTGGCTACGTCCCTTCCCAATATTTTTTCAGCAGTTATAACCTTCTGTTGGATGGAGTCCTCAATATATCCTTCTGCAACAGAAGAGGACTTCCATCCACCGTGGCGTTTCAGGTTGGTAATATCTGCACCGGAATCGGCTAAAAGTGTGGCTGGCAGGCGAACGGCGGAAGCAGTGGCCAGTATACAAATTTGGATTGGGAAGGGTCAAAAACGTAGCAATTTTCGATGGCAGCATTCCAAAGGTGTTTTTTCCCACAGGCTGTTTTCCACAGGTGCCATCTCTGTAAAATACAAAAAATCTTCTGTGGTTTGTATTTGGAGGACGGAGAGCTACATATTCTCGATACAACTCAAGGAAATTCAACTCATTGTTTACGACAGTGAATGTTCTGGTGACTTTCGTTTTGGTTTCTCGCACTTTAACAATCAAAACAGAGCCACAATCTTCAATATCATCGAGTGTTAAATTCGTCAGTTCTTCTCTGCGACATGCGCCATACACTCCCATCATTAGGGCGACCTGTATAACAATAAAATGTATTAATTTTTCGAAAAATTAATATAGTTTTTCTTTCTGAAATTGTTAGCTTTAATTTTACCTAAAGTAGATACATACCTTAGTCATTAAGTATGATTTATTTGGGGCATTCAGGATAAAAGTTTCAATTTGCTGTTTATTGAGGATTTTCGACTTTTTCGGTTTTTGATTTTCAGCTTTACGCTTAATGAATGCTATAAGTTTCCCAAATTTGCTGATATTCAAATTCTTCTCAATAATTAGGGTGGCTTTCAGCATGGAGTAAATTGTCCAGAGAGTCGATCCTTTATATTTTTTGGATATTTCCCAAAAATACGCTAGTAGCACGTCTTCAGTAACGGAACCATCTACGTTTTGCTCCTTGCACCAATTTGAAAATTTCTGAAATTCTTCCATGTACTTGCTTTTCGACTTTGTTGGTAATAATTCTGATGTGGCCTCTGCTACTGACTCCATAATCTTTTCTGGTAGGAATCTTGCATTTTCGCTGGATGAATCCATTTTCACACACAACAATATATTACAGAAATAATTTATTGTTTGTTTGGTTGCTAAGGCCGCAGTTTCTAATGGTAATAGGTTTGTTCCAGCAAAAAGTTGGAAACATGTTGGTGACATTAACTTAACAGTTAAATTTGTTAGTGACAGATGTTTCCAAGTTGGCAACAAATTTCTGCTGGAACGAAAATGTTTGACATTTCCAATTTGCCACTGAAAATTTGAAAGATAAATTAAAAAAAAAAAAACAGTTAATGATGCAGGGTATTTTAAGAGGTAATTGGTTATTTTTTAGTGTGTATTTCAAATAGAGTTTGGAATTAATTTTAGAGGTGCAAGAATTCGTTGTTCTACCCAGCAAATCAGTGGGCAACGGTGACTCGAATGTCTAGTTATCAGATATTTCCAAAGATATCTTACAACTCCAGAATGTGGTACAGAGCCAGCTTGAAGGTTATACATCTTGGTCAACAAATGTAACAAAGCGTCTAATTGCTCTTTACAAATCACACCACACCCAAATAGGAATAAAAATTACGAAACAAAAGAAGTTATGGGAAATCATAGCGGAAATTTTGAATAAGGAGTTCCATCTAAAACTAACAGCTTCTCAGGTGGAAAATAAGTGGAGAACTCTCTTGAGGGCATACAAAAACGTGACTGACAATAACAACAAAACAGGCAGAGGTAGAAAAGTTTTTCAATATCAGGAGGAAATGGATATCATTTTTTGTAAAAAAAAGAATATAAATCCAGAGGTACTGTTAAGCAATGAAACCATTGTTGCTATACCTGAAAGTATTACTTCTACAACCCAGAATAATAAATATAGTTTAAAAAAACTAAAAAACACGCTTTTATAGTAAATTGAACTAAAAAGTGAAAAATAATTTTTAATATAAACAGAAAATATTAATGAACAAAAAATATTAGAATTATTGTGAAAAAAACGTGGGGTGCATTGTTCCACATTTCTCGTACATTGAGAACGACACGCTTTTTTCACAATAATTCTAATATTTTTTGTTCATTAATATTTTCTGTTTATATTAAAAATTATTTTTCACTTTTTAGTTCAATTTACTATAAAAGCGTGTTTTTTAGTTTTTTTAAATTATATTTATTTTTCACTTTTTAGTTCGATGTATTATTTTGTTGTTCATTTTTTTATTTTGAAAAAAAAACTTTAATTCTTATTTGTGTTTTGTTTATATTTGCACCATTTATCTTTATCAACGGCTAGTGCGTCGCACCGCACCGGTATCATACTCACACTGAGTGTGTCATTCCTGAATTCGCCCCAGAGATTTCCAGACTTTTGCAGACATTATCCAGACTTATTCAGAGCTTTCCAGAGTCTTCCAGACTTCATCCAGATTTATCCAGACTTGTACAGACTGATCCGGATTCTGGAAAATGATCCCTAAGTCTTTTGGGACCTTTTCCAGAATTTTTCCGACCCTTTCAAGAAGTTTCCAGGCCTTTTCCAGATGTTTCAAGAGATTTCCAGACTCTTCCAGACAATATCCAGACTTATCCAGAGTTTTACAGACTTCATCCAGATTTATCTAGCCCTTATCCAGACTTGTACAGACTGCTCCAAATTCTAGAAAATGATCCCCAGATCTTTTGGGACCTTTTCCAGAATTTTTCCGACCCTTTCAAGAAGTTTCCAGGCCTTTTCCATACGTTTCCAGACTTTTCCAGACGTTTCCAGACATTATCCAGACTTATCCAGAGCTTTCCTGAGTTTTCCAGACTTCATCCAGATTTATCCAGACTTTTTCAGACTGATCCGGATTCTAGAAAATGATCCCCAGGTCTATTGGGACCTTTTCCAGAACTTTTCCGACCCTTTCCAGAAATTTCCAAGTCTTTTCCAGACGTTTCCAGAGATTTCGAGACTTACAGACAATATACAGATTTATTCAGACCTTATCCAGACTTGTACAGGCTGATCCGGATTCTGGAAAAAGATCCCCAGGTCTTTTGGGACCTTTGGGAGAATTTTTCCGACCCTTTCCAGAAATTTCCAGGCTCTTTCCAGACGTTTCCAGAGATTTCCAGAAATTTTCCAGACTTTTCCAGGCTTTATCCAGATTTATCCAGACTTGTTCCAGCTCACTTGGCTTGTTCCAGGTTCTTGTTTATACACTTCCCAAGGGTCCAAAAGTTCGCACGCATCCCTATGTGCCCGTGCGATAAACATTTTCAATGTTATTTACAAACATACATACGTACAAATATACATACATACATACATACCTACATACATACAGGTGAAGCTAATATAAGCGTGTTAAAAAAAAGATGAACATAATTCGGAACGCCCTTTGAGTTCAAGAATGGAATTTGTTTCTGATACACCTACACATTCTGAAATGCCCATGAAAAACAGTGATTTAGAGCAAAGAAGCATAAAAATAAAAAGAATTGTGTCCAGGAACGATGTTCTCGAAAAAATTAGATTAGACAGACAAAAGCAACACGAACAGATAGTAAGGAAAATAGAGGAGCGAATACAATTGCAAAAGCAAAAATTGACTGCACGTAAAAGGCAAAATGATATACAGGAAGAGAGGAACACTATTCTTCGAAAGTATCTTGAAAATAGTTATAATAATATATGTGGTTGAAAATGTAGGTAGAATACTGGTAGAATATTTAGTTATTATGAACTTTCTTTGAATTTTTTTTTTCAAGTATTTTTTCGATATTAGTTTTCTGCGTAGTAGGCGTTTTCAATTACCCACGTTTAACTTTGCGTTTGCGAATAAAATTTTTATTATATGTTTGATGTTTTTTATTAATACATATAAGCTATAAAGGTTATCACCCAAATACACAGTCAAACTGAAAATCAATGATAATAATTAATAATAATAATAAATGTTGGAAACGAATAAAGGCTATAGATTCAAGAAAGTAGGATATTACAAATTTAAAGTCCGAAGTAAGTAATTTCTATAAGCAGCTCCTTCTGGAATATCTCTTTCTAAATCTTCTTCATTCAATTCAGGATTATCTTGGTTATGCTCTTGTTCATTTTCATTCACTTCCACATCATCAGGGAATTCATCCTCTAGTGCCATATTGTGTAGCACACAGCAAGCCCTTATAAAATATGCAATATCATTCATGATTCTTAGTTTGCAATGGTACAGTTGGCGGAATTTCTGTTTCAGGAGGCCAAAACAGTGTTCAACAATATATCGGCAGCTTGATAGTCTTTAATTAAAAAGTCTTTGTCGACGTGTTGAATTACCGTGATCCCTAAATGGGGAAATTAGATGACGTGAACAACCATATGCACTATCACCCAAGATGAAATAATCGCCACACTTGTTAGGTAATTCATTGAAAAGAGGAGATCTTTTGAAAACTCTTGAATCATGCACTGGACCCAGGGAAGCCAACAAAAGGGCTTCGATTTTTTTTTGGTGATCACACACCAGTTGTAGCTGGAACAAAAACATATTATACTGTAGATATGTACATGTTCCTACATATTTTAATCGTATTTTCGGCCTTACCTGCATAGAAAAATATTTCTTGCGGTTGTAGTATGAATCTGGATCTTGCGTTGGCTTGTCAATTCGAATATGGGAGCCATCAATAGCCCCTATGACTCCAGGGAAATTTTTTTCTCGAAAAAACCTTTCAATTTCTTGTTGTTCTTGAAAATCTGGCCATTTTATTGTTTGAGGAGCTAAATTGCTTAGGAAATAGATGAGCCTCCTAATGATTCTAAACAAACTACTTATAGAGATACAAAATCGGTCTGTAACGTCTCTAAAGGAAGCAGCCTCATGTCCTACAAACCATAAAAATATGAGAACTTGATGCTTGGAACTGATTTTATCATTTCCCCCTGACTGGGGATTGAATAAATTGCTTCGCTCATAATGTTCTGCAATAGTATTTGCAACATGTCGGCTTATTCGGAAATGTTCAATGAATTCCGATTCACTAAAATGTTGGACTGTCTCTTGGATATAATTTTTATTCTTTGGCCGCTCCCGGTTTTCAAACATTTCGAGCTCTAAATCATCGTCTAAATTTTCCAAATCCACCCAGCAAACACGGAAAGTCAGCCGCTGCGCAAAAACTGTGATACTGTGCTGTACTTGTTGTACAGCGATGTAGACGAAGCAGCTGCATCAGCCCGGACCATATATGTCCCACCGGCCGGCATCTGGCGCTGCACTGTTCATGCTGCATTTGAGTACAGCCACTGTGCAGTAGCTCTGCCTCTTCATTAGGCAATTTTTACACAGCAATAACGCAGCGCTCTTGCAGACGTCGTACATATTTGTTTCGCAATAACTGTGCAGCCAATATACCGTTTAGGTATATTTACCTGTGGCACTCTAAATTTAATGGACATAATTTATTTTATATAGACAGGATATTTTTGAAAAATGACAAAAAAAATGTAAGTATATAGAATATATTGAGGAGTGGGACATTAAACAAAAAAAATTCCTTATTCGTTAACCATATTTTGGTGGCTTTTTCAGCTTCTGATTGAGACGCATTTTGACTGGCTCTATTTTTTCTTATCGACCAAATAAGGACAAAATTGAGTTAAAATTTAAAAACCGTTTTACCTTGCATCAACTTACCTAAATTGCTTTATTGATGTTGATATTATAGGTATATTCTGAAAATTGTGCTTTTTGAAGGCGCCCTGTCCAGTTCAGCTGAGGAGTTGAATTTTTAGATAATAATCTGGCTAATATGTTCCTACATACTTCTTCAGTATTTCTGCCCCATGGTATTCCAAGACTATTTACCTGAAAGAATATTTCTCTTTTGTAAATCCATTTTTTAAATCACAAAAATAGAAAACGGAAAACGGGGACAAATAGAAAAACGATAGAAAACTTAGGTTATGATAATACGGGGGCCTTTGTTTTTGTTTATTTGTATCAATTTTTCACCTACCTTGTTTCCTCTTGTTGAAAATAATGCATCTTGTACACGTAGTAATACAAATCACAGGTAAAAGACACGTGAAAAACACCACAACAATAAATTATAAATCAAAAACGCTGCCCTGCATCAGTGAAACAATACAATACAATAAAATAAAACAAAATGGCTACGCTCACAACTCTACGGCAAAAAATACTGTGCTCGCGCAAATTGGCACATTTCTTTACAGTAACTGCACTAACATTTTACAACAGTTGTTGCATCAATATGCACATGGGAGATCGAAAAAATCTATCGCTTTTCCAATACAAAATCTGCAAAGCCGCTGCATATCAAATACTGCACTTCTAAAATACAGTATTCCCAATACAAGTGCTGCGCAGCATCGATAAAACTATTTATGTGCTGTATTTGGGCTGTGTTCGTGATACAGCAACATTACAGCGCCGATAAGTTGTGTTTGTTGGGCATGTCACGTAGTAATACAAATCACAGGTAAAAGACACGTGAAAAACACCACAACAATAAATTATAAATCAAAAACGCTGCCCTGCATTAGTGAAACAATACAATACAATAAAATAAAACAAAATGGCTACGCTCACAACTCTACGGCAAAAAATACTGTGCTCGCGCAAATTGGCACATTTCTTTACAGTAACTGCACTAACATTTTACAACAGTTGTTGCATCAATATGCACATGGGAGATCGAAAAAATCTATCGCTTTTCCAATACAAAATCTGCAAAGCCGCTGCATATCAAATACTGCACTTCTAAAATACAGTATTCCCAATACAAGTGCTGCGCAGCATCGATAAAACTATTTATGTGCTGTATTTGGGCTGTGTTCGTGATACAGCAACATTACAGCGCCGATAAGTTGTGTTTGTTGGGCATGTCATTATTGTCACTATCAGATGAGCTATCATCATAATCCAATTCATCAAACAAATCCATTACCATTTACCACAGCGGTACAAATACGAACTCAAGAATAGACTGAAATATAACTCAATTTAAATTTATGCACCTGAAAATCTGACAAAATTTTACGACATGACAGAAAAACATAACACACAACAAATTCAAAACCGAAAAGTTAGGTTAGGAGTTAAAATGTTTGAAGAAAATCGACAAGCATTTTGAGCAGTTGCCAACAAGCTATAAATGTTCCGAACATCTGCTGAAACAGCTGACATTTGCAAATTGTCACTAACATTTCTTTGCTGGAACACAAATTTGTCATTGCGCATGTCACAAGCTGCTGCCAACATTTCTGATAGCCTGCTGGAACAAACCTAATTTATGCATAGCTGTCTATTATTTTGATTTTGCGGGTGTGTCAAATTTTTAGAAACAACCACCAGTTTTGTTGCTTGTTTGACTTTGAAAGCAGGTGCATCTTTAGTTTATTCTAATTTTTTTTTTAAAATAATATCTGAATTACATAATTACTCGCGATCGTACATAAAATCTTGTATGTACCACAGGCGCAAATGGTGTTTGCGGCCCTTTGCGTGGTTAAAGCCCTCGGCTGCGCCTCGTGCTTTAATTTCCACGCGGCTGGCCGCAAACACCTTAATTGCGCCCTTGGTTCATAAATAACTATTTCCCAAAAAAACAACTACTTTTTACGCCCCGACACCCCACGCTAATGGTAGATCAAAATGTTTACTATGTCACATACTTCATTTTTCCATCATACACTCTGAGATACATACAACTCCAAAATTTGAATTCAATCGCAATATTATTAACTGAGATATCGGGGTGTATTCATTAAAAGTGGTTCACACTGTAAATTAAATTAAGGATATTTTTGTCTTTTTTTTTTCCACCACATCTTTTTATACAGGGTGCCCCACAACGTTTGACCCAGGTGATAATTCCGGAACGCGTCACCCAAATAATTGAAATTTTGAGGATCTAGGTAACTTTTCTTGCCGCTTCTTCATGTCTCATCTTGTTCATGCAACTTTGTTATTTTATATATTTATTCAAAAATACGAAAGAAAAAACCGTTAAAAGCCATACAAGTTCAAATCAAAATTGGCACCGCTCGCGCAGAGTCGGCGTATGTGAAAAATATGTGATTTATGAGAAGGAAGGAGACAGTACGAAGCCGTGTCTCTAAAACCACGTCCGCTTTTTCGGTCGTTATCAAAATCAAAAAACCTATCGAATTCAAGGCAAAAATTCCTTATTTTTATTTCTAAGACTGTGTTGTATCGGTGTGTCGCTGAGAAGCAGACTTTCTGGACACGAGGAGCTCCTCTGGATCGACGAAAACCAGCATAAACCAAGTAAGTGCCAATCCTCCATTGTCTTTGTATGGCTCGGGTTATAACCTAAATTTCCCAGTTATAACACCAGCTAGCTCAAAAATATAATGATAAAGAAAGTAGTACTTACTAAACATGGGTCTCTTGGACCTAGGCATTGTTCTCAGCAGAAGGAATCAATAAAAGTCAGGTTCAAAACAAAGGACAATATTTAATTACTAAACCTATGTAGCTTTGGGCAATAGATAACAGGTAACAGTTGAAATGTAAATAAATGTATAACAATAATAATCGACATCAAAATATTACACTAAATAATAAAGTCGTGTTCACATAAGGTCAACGTATTGATTACATAAGGGCAATTAATCAATTACGCTAGACATTTAAACTTTAATTATAAATATGCAAAATCATCCCCTAAAATACCATGGTATACCAGACGCAAGACGATTATATTTATAGCATGACAATGCCAAGAAAATATGTAACTAGATATATAATAAAACACTCTACCTTAGTAACATTCAACTCTTGAGCATCATTCTAATTATTATGTAAGAAATAAAATAGAGCAGTTATACATTACTCAATCCTGCTGGTAAAATGAAATCAGCAACCAGCCTGGAAAGGATGAGAAACGTCCAGAAGCTACATCAGCTGCTACTGCTACCCATTAGCTACGTGCATTGTGCACCAAACACTAGACTTGATTTAGACATCAACATCAGACACCGGAACAAGACACCAACCAAAAACAACGCCCTTCCAACAATCACATTCCTACAACGCCTAAGGACATCATTTCCTCATCCGGCAACACCGTAATTGTCGAAAGGGCATATCTCCCTAATATCACCATCAAGGCACACGTATAAGACGGCGGAAAGGCAGGACGAAAATGGACATATAAGCCCTTGGGACCAACTCTCTATAAGTGACGAGAAACTAGGTAATAGTATGGAAATGTGTAGCCAAGAACCATGTGGTTCTTGGGCAGCAAAAGTAAGATAACTTACCAGTCACGTGGTCAAAAATCCCTTACAAAAAGGTTTGTGGAAATCCAAAATTACACGTGCCTCCAGCACAACTTGCGGTTTATCCAGTAAACCAAAGAAACGGATTCCACGCCAAAGCTGTAGCCAAAATCCCTTATGTACAAAGGCGAATCCTAGGACTCAAGCAGGCTTAGCAGCTAAAACGACCATTCAGGCTGAAAGTTGGGGTAGAAAAGACCGAAGAAAGAACTTGAAAGGTTCAATTTCCCCCCTAATGACAAAACTGCAATCTCATGGTCAGAACCAGGGACGACTCGTCTCTCTGGGTCTGTTGCCAAAACTCAAAATAATTTCCATACAGTCCCAAAACACAATAGAACTCTTTAAAATCTCAACTAGTTGTTAATTTCCTCAGCTAAATTATAATTTACACAGAAAATTTCAATTCATGAACAAAACGAAGAAAACGTGATGTTGCTACAGACAGCAACACAGTAACAATTCTGTGAACTACGCCAATGACTTTGATTTATCGGTGAAACCTTGACCCATTTACTCCAAGCACCTGTGCGACATCCCAAGACCGCTAAATAATAAAACCGAAGTGTTCGGAGCACACAGCTGTTCAAGATCAAGTTCAAGTGTCAAAATAACAAATCATAACCCAATAATTAACGGATGGTAAACAAAGCACTGGGCCCCAATTTTTAATAAAGGTAAGTATTGAAATTGAATTCTATTTCATCTTGAGTCAACCTTTTACATTTCAGACGCAGTCCCACAAGGAATATTTCCCCAACAAAACAAGAATACAGGAAAACAGAAGCCCCCTGCCAACCTGTCGGAAAATGAATTGTTTATGTCCATGAAATGATTAAAATAAAAGGATATTAATTAAAAACAATCTTAGAGCTTTGGAATACGGAATACAATATTAAATGAGAATTTATATAAAACTAACAAATTGATACAGTGAATTTTGAACTGTAACAGGGTTTATGTCCATTAATATTTGTGCGGCAAAATTGAATTTAGCGCTACAGTCCCGCTGCTCTTTAAACTTTCGAAAACCTAACGCAAATTTTCGTGAACATTATTTGGTCCCACGACCCGATTAATTTCAAAAAAGAAATAATTTTGGTCTCGCGAATATTATTTCAATTTTTATCGTCATTTTCAAATCTCAAATAGTCAAGGTTCAAGCTAGGTGTCGTCCGCGCTGTCCGATTCGTCCGCGCTCTTTTCAACTCAGGTCTCACTCTATCCAATTTTCGGTACACAGTTTGTTTACGTTTACCTTTAAATTCCTTTAGTAAGAAAAACGAGATTCCATTTATTTTGTTTTTCGCAAGAATAAATTCAACACAGGGGCTTGCTTTGCTTATTAGAATCAAAGGTGCATAATTAATTCAATAATTCAACAATTCAAATCCTTTATTCGGTTATCGCGTACGTAAAACAAATTAAGGAAGAATTAGTGATGTGTTTTTGGGTGTACTTTTGTGCATTTGTTTGGGATTAATAATAGCTAAAAGGTAATAATTTTTATTTCTATATTCAAAAGGAAAAAATCAATTCTTAGCAAATAAACAATCTACTCAGAGTTTTCAACTTAATTTATTTATATTTATAATTGTACAAAATGGCAACAAAAAAGTTGACAAACCAACGAAAAGTATCAATCGCTCGTATTATAGAAACTTTCAACTTAGCAATTAAATCTCAAAGCGATGATACTGTAAAGCTAGTTTTTAAAGCGTCCTATGAATCACTAGACGATCACTATGATCAGTTTAAAACCATTCATAATGAGATTATCGGTCTTCTTGGAGATAGCGACGCAGAATTTGATGCTCAAGATAAAATTCGAAAAGATACTGACTCATTTTTTCACCAAACAAGGGCAATATTTTCTACGATGTTTCCTAGCGCAAATTATTCCGGTTTCACCCCCTCGATTGTAAACAATAATTCATATAGAGATGAACTAGAACCATTAAAAATACCGACCTTCAACGGAAACCTCAAGAAATGGCCAACGTTTTTTGATGTTTTTACGTCACTTGTTCACGATAATACAAACTATTCAGATATCAAAAAATTTCAACATTTACTTTCATGTTTAGAGGGCGAACCATTAAATATTCTTAACTCAATCAAATTAACATCCAGCAATTACGACATTGCATGGAATGCACTAACCGAAAGGTATCAAAACAAACGACTTTTGGCTAGCACTTATTGGAACTCAATTTATAATGCAAATTCAATAAAAAATAATGCACCAAAAGATCTCAGATCGCTAGTAGACACGTTCGTGGAGAATATTGCAGCACTCAAGAATCTAGGCTTCCCGGTGGATGCATGGTGTTTTTGTTTATTTTCTATTTTATTGTCAAAAATTGATACTTCTACAAGAACCGCTTTCGAGTTAAAGTTTAGCACTACCGAAATTCCAACCTACCAAAATCTGATCCAATTTCTTACTAATCAGTGCAAAGCCCTAGAAACAATGCAAACCATCCCACAAAGCGAAAATATGCAACCCTCGACATCAAAACAAATTCCAAAAAATAACAATTCAAACTATCAGTTCAAAAAGAATCATTCCTATTCCCAAAACCAGTACAAATCGAATACACCTTCCAATTTGTTGGTACGAACACCAGCTCCAGCCTATAAACCAACTAATAATCAACCCCAATTAAATCAAAATTCAACTAAATGCAAACTTTGCAACAACTTATATCACCCATTATCTCAATGTGGAGTATTTATTACAAAAACACCTTCGGAACGTTTCAACTACGTGAAACAACAAAACGCATGTGTGAACTGTCTGCGCGCAAATCACTATTTACAAGAATGCACAAGTACCTTCAACTGTAAAATTTGCCGACACAGACACCACACATTATTGCACCTACCCCAAATAACTGATTCTTATCGCCAAAATCCAAACCCAACCTATAATCAATCCATTGAAATATCGTCAAACCCAAATTCAAACTCGAACAATTCCAATTTAGTTTACTCGAATCCAAACTCTACCTTGAATCAAAACCAAGTGTCGAATCAATTCCTAGCGAATACAAGTCTAATCCAAACGAATCCCAATTTAAACCAAGGCAATTTTAATGCAATCCAAGAACATTCAAGTCAAATCGAAGCAAATCCAAATGAAATCCAAAGAAATATGAGTCTCATCGCGATCGATCCTAATCCAAACAATCTTTGTACTTCGCCGTCGACACTAACCACAGTACTTTTGGCAACCATAAAGCTCGAAGTTCTCGATTTTCGAGGCAATTACCAGACAGTTAGAGCCCTTCTGGATAGTGGTAGCCAAATTAATTTAATTAGCGATTCTTGTATTAATCGCCTAGGCATTCGAAGAAATAAAAATGCAATTCCGGTTTTAGGTATAAATCAATCCTCGTCATCTACAAATGGCGTAGCTACTTGCACCATTCGACCTTTAGGTCAAACCCAACCTACCTTTCATATTCAAGTTTTCATCCTGCCAAAACTTTGTGCAAATATGCCTTCAATGCAAATTGATTTTTCAACTTGGAGTCACATTTCCAACTTAAAGCTTGCTGATGACCAATTCAACATTCCTGCTCCCATAGACATGCTATTAGGAGCACAAATATTCACCGAAATTCTTCGGACAGGGAGGATTCAAGGACCACCAGGTCAACCTTCTGCCTTTGAAACCATCTTTGGATGGGTATTCTTGGGACAAACCCAAAATATAGATATTCAACCCCATGTCAGCTCATATTTCATCTCATGTGAGCAATCTCTCGATTCAAGTATCCGAAAATTCTGGGAATTAGAGGCAATCAAACCCAAAACTTTTCTATCGCCCGAAGAAAAAAGGTGTGAAGAAATTTACCAAAAGACAACCACCAGGGATACATCTGGTCGTTTTACAGTCAATTTACCATTTCGTCACATCGACCCTCCTAACCTTGGAGATACCTATTCAATAGCCTATCGTTTATTCATGTCGCTGGAATCTCGACTCTTAAAAAATCCTAGTCTTTATAGCTTGTATGCTGATTTTATGAGCGAATACCTCAAAAACGGTCATATGTCTTTAATCCCAAAAACCGAATCTAGGCCAAATCTATGCTGCTATTTACCGCATCATGGAGTGCTTCGTCTGGATAAAACAACCACAAAACTCCGGGTGGTTTTTAACCCCTCCGTTAAAGGATCAAACGGCACAAGCCTAAACGAAACCCTTTTAACGGGACCTAAATTGCAAAATGATATTTGCGAAATTCTACTCAAATTTAGATTCTATTCTGTCGTGCTTCTAGCTGATATCAAGCAACATTTTTTGCAAATCCAACTAAACCCAATTCATAGAGATTACCAAAGACTACTTTGGCGCTTTCATCCCAGCGAACCCTTACAGGAATACCGGTTGAATACTGTTACGTTTGGTATAAGTTCAAGTCCTTATTTAGCAATTAGAACCCTTAGAGAACTCGCCACTCGTGAAAGTCAAACATTTCCTGAAGCTTCCCAAGTATTGCTTAACAACATTTTCATGGACGATATTTGCTGCGGATCTAGCTCCCTAGAGGGCGCTTTATCGCTTCAGAGAGATCTAATCACCTTGCTCAAATTAGGAAAATTTGAACTCCGTAAATGGGCATCAAATAACCCTAAACTCATCTCTCATTTGTCCCCATCGGATTGCCAAATCCCAATAACTTTCGAGAATGATAACTCCGCCTCTATCAAGGTTCTGGGCCTTCAATGGCACCCTTCAACCGACACATTCACCTACTCATGCACCCCATCCGAAAAAACTTGCACTAAAAGAAGCATTCTATCCGCTATTGCAAAAATTTGGGATCCTCTCGGCTTCTTATCTCCGGTCTCATTTTTCGCGAAAGTTATAATGCAGAAGCTTTGGTTATGCAATATTGACTGGGATGAAACACCCCCTGAATCGATCACTACCCTTTGGAAGCAATTTAGTAATCAATTAAATAATCTTTCGAGTATCTGTCTACCTAGACACATTTTTCCAAATAAAATTCAACGTTGTCAATTGTTAGGTTTCTGTGACGCATCAGAACTAGGATATGCCTGTTGCGTGTACATTCGTGTTGAGCTACCTAACAATATTATCAAATCATCACTAGTCGTTGGGAAATCACGAGTTGCTCCCCTTCATACTAAATCCATTCCTCGTTTGGAGCTTCTTGGAGCCACCCTGCTAGCTGATTTGCTCGAATTAGTTATCCGAACTTATTCTTCGCTGATCCTAATCGATGAAATTCTTGCATTTTCGGACTCACGTGTTGCGCTGCATTGGGTTACCTCATCTCCTCACAAGTGGAAAACTTTTGTAGCGAACCGCGTCAGTCACATTCAAGAAACCATTCAAGTTCCTTGGTACCATATTCCTTCACTCGAAAACCCGGCTGATTGTGCCAGCAGAGGTCTAACCCCAAACAGTCTAATAAATCATCCTCTATGGTTCCATGGTCCGCCTTGGGTAATCCTGCCAACTTCCGAGTGGAAAATAAAGAAATTCGTAGAGGAATTTTCCGAGGAAGCACCTGATGAAGTCATAAAAGAGGAAAAGCCACTTAACAATACCGTATTAATGGCAGAATCGCATACTCCAAACTTTTTCGACAATCTAATAAGTAAGTTTTCTAACCTAACCCTAATTCAAAAAATTATTTGCCATTTTCTAAGACTTATTCATAATCGAAAAAACCTGAAAAATCCAATCTTGGGACCCTTTGCAGCTTTCGAATTGCACAAAGCCTTGCTTGTTTTAGTCAAAAGGGTCCAAGAAGAGTGTTTTCCAGACATAATTTCGAAAATACAAAATAATGAATTATTACCTAAGCCGTACCGCAAGCTCGCACCGTTTTTAGATGAGTCGGGTTTAGTCAGAGTGGGCGGTAGATTAAGGCATTCTCAGCTCTCTTTTGAGGCGAAACATCCCTTATTATTACCCAAAATTCATCATCTTACCAATTTAATCATAACTCAAACTCATATCGAAAATCTGCACCCTGGGCTTAATACAGTGCAGTATCTTATTCGCCAAAAATTTTGGATCATATCTGCGCGTAAAGCAATTCAAAAGGTCTTATCCCAATGCATTCGATGCGCTCGTTTAAAACCTAAATCATACACACCATATATAGCAGATCTACCCGATTTCAGAACTTCCCAGCTGAAGTGTTTCTCCCACGTTTGTCTGGACTATGCTGGTCCAATAAAATCCTTTGTAGGTCAAAGACGTCGTGGAGCGCAAGTCACGAAATCGTATATTGCGGTGTTTGTCGACACTTGTGTCAAAGCTATCCACATCGAGTTAGTTTCAAGCTTGACTACGGAAGCTTGCATTGCAGCGTTACGACGCTTTGTAGCTAGACGTGGCACTTGCGTTCAAATCGTAAGTGATCAAGGAACCAATTTTGTCGGAGCTATAAAAGAACTCCAAAACCTGTCAAGATTAGCTGCGGAAAGTCTGAACATAAAGTGGCACCTGAATAGTCCGGGGGCTCCCCACCTAAATGGCTTAGCGGAAGCGGGAGTCAAATCTGTCAAAACTCATTTATATCGCGTAATTGGCAACCAAATCTTAACTTTCGAAGAACTCTATACCCTTCTCTCACAAATAGAGGCTCTTCTCAACTCGAGACCTCTCTGGGAACAGAGTTCAGACCCAAATGACCTGTCACCACTGACACCTGGTCATTTTCTGACCACAGAACCATTAAATTCTTGTCCTGATCCGGACCTTTCTTCCCTAAAACTAAACACTTTAAATCGTTGGCAACTTGTTCAACGCCTTCATTCAGATTTTTGGAAGCGTTGGAAAATCGAGTACCTTAACACCTTGCAACAACGTTGCAAGTGGTCCGATCCTTCCGTCGAAATTAAGCTTGGCGCTTTGGTGTTAATCAAGGATGAATCCAGACCACCATTGCACTGGTCACTGGGAAGAATAGTAACCGTGCATCCTGGTCCGGATGGTCACGTTAGAATTGCTACAGTAAAAACACAGCACGGGCTCCTTACTCGTCCAGTGGTAAAGTTGTGCCCTTTGTTATTAGATTCGCGTTAAACTCAGATAAGCAATCTCTGTGTGTTGTGTTTTGTTTTTGTAGTTTTATTCTATTTTATTCTATTTTATTATTAGTATTATATATATTTTTTTCTCTCATGTATTCAACGTAAAACTCCGTTTTAAGTGGGCGGTTAATGTTCATGCAACTTTGTTATTTTATATATTTATTCAAAAATACGAAAGAAAAAACCGTTAAAAGCCATACAAGTTCAAATCAAAATTGGCACCGCTCGCGCAGAGTCGGCGTATGTGAAAAATATGTGATTTATGAGAAGGAAGGAGACAGTACGAAGCCGTGTCTCTAAAACCACGTCCGCTTTTTCGGTCGTTATCAAAATCAAAAAACCTATCGAATTCAAGGCAAAAATTCCTTATTTTTATTTCTAAGACTGTGTTGTATCGGTGTGTCGCTGAGAAGCAGACTTTCTGGACACGAGGAGCTCCTCTGGATCGACGAAAACCAGCATAAACCAAGTAAGTGCCAATCCTCCATTGTCTTTGTATGGCTCGGGTTTATATCCATTAATATTTGTGCGGCAAAATTGAATTTAGCGCTACAGTCCCGCTGCTCTTTAAACTTTCGAAAACCTAACGCAAATTTTCGTGAACACATCTAATTTCATCATAGAACAGTATCGATCAAGTGAAGGCAACTTTAGAATCTTTAATGCAAAGCAAAGACATTATTTGTGTTAAAGTAATTGGAAAAAATTATACAAAGAGGAAATAAAAATAGTATATTGTTTTATTAGGAGTAAAAATGATACTTTTGTGACGAGTCTGTAAGTTTGCCTGCCGAACGCAATGAGGCCGGTAATAACAGACGAGAAAATTTTTCTACAACTCGCAAAGGGGTGTGGAGGTAGCCCTGTAAGTCGGGCGCTAGGTAGTGCTTAGGTGTATAGTGGACAGTGTCAAAGTTTAAACAGAAATATGAAAAGGAGGGGGGAAGGGCTCGCGTTACAAAAGTCAGATCAAATTTCATTGACTGAAAACAATCAGAAATAGTTTTCTGCATTGCAATTGGTTTGTGATTACTCTACAAACAGACCAATTAGCACCTCCCGGTAAAAGTTTTCTACAATTCGCTGGAGGGTGTGGTGCAAACCGTGTAAGTTGGGTGCTAGGTAGTGCTAGCTGGGTGCCATAGGGTGCTACAAAATTGAACTAATTGGAAAAACGACGGGGGCTCGCGTTGAATTAACCCCCCACCCGGGTGAAATTTTTTATAACTCGCAGGGGAGTGTGGTGCTAGCTCTGTAAGTTGCGTGCTAAGTAGAGCTAGGTGGGTGCAATAGAGTGCTGAAAAATTGGACCTATGGGAAAAACGGGGGGGGGGGCTCGCGTTACATTAGCCCCACCCCTCCCGGTGAAAATATTCTATAACTCGCTAGGGGCGTGGTGCTAGGTGGGTACAATAGGGTGCTAAAATATTGAGCCTATTGGGAAACCGGTTGGGGGGGGAGGGGGGCTAGTGTAACGGACCCGAGGAAAAGGAAGGAACTAATCAATAAAAAAAAAAAATATATTGGAATTCTATTTCCAACCTGCAAGGTGACTACTTGATAGAGTAGCCACAGATTCCCACGTGGGCAACATGTGCCCCACGCTTATGCAAAATTATTATTTCTAAAAAATAAATAAATAGAAAATTTTTGATGATGACTAATTATGTACATAGCCCTTACTGTCACAAAATAAAATTAGTCACCAAAAATATGCACTTTTGGGAAAATATACTAGAAAAATTGTTTTCCTAGGACCACATACGAAAATGACAAAATTCGCACTAGCTGGTTCTTTGGAAAGCGCTAAATATCACACGCGTGCTGAAAGTATTTTCAATACGCGTGCTAAAAGTACTTTCAGCACACGTGTGGAAAATACTGTTGACATTATCTGTGGTTGACATAACAATTTACTTTCAATACGTGGATTGAAAGTACTTTCAGCACGTGTGTTGAAAATGAAAAGAAATAAAATAAGAGAAAATTGATATAAATCGGTTTCTGGTCGTAGGAAAAATGGTGTACATCACTCGTAAGAATGCGTCTTTCATACACTCGTGTGATTTTCGCACTCGGCTACCGCCTGGGGCGAAAAAACACTCGTGTGAAATTTGTCACTTTCTACACTCGTAATGTAATATACTATTTCTGGGGTACATTTTTCTATCCTTCGTCTCCCCACCCGGGGAGACGAAGGTTAAAAAATGTAAAGTCCTTTTTGAAAAAATAAATAAAAATCAAAACTCTCTAAATAAAAACACCGGATTTATCCGCACTACGTCACAGCTTGCATTTTGACAGTGCTGCCATTCGCAGCATTGAAAATTTATAATTTGTAACATAGTTAATTCTGAAATTTTGGCAAAATACCAAGAAAAATAGTTAAATTGACTACTAGGGATTCAAGAGTTCATAACTTTTTTTAAAAAAATTATTAACATACAAAATTTAAATTTATTTTTTGTCATCAGTTTTATGTTTTTTTTTTTTTTTTTCTCACGAGGCGCTACATTTAATCATAACTGGCAACAGCACAATCAAAGCTTTAAGCCAGCTTCCACGGGAACAGCTGTTCGTGCTTTGTCGATGGAATCTTCTTAAATTTGATTGTTAGAAGATGCTCGTATCCCTCATACGTCATAATGGCCCGTTTTAGGTATTTTAATTTTTTTAAATTTTTTATTGGATTTTTGAAATGCCTGAATATAATTTAAAATGTATGTAACAATATTTTGATCGACTATTCGCTATTCAATTAGAAAAAAAATATTGAAATTGTCGATAAAACGAGTCTATTCAAAACGCGCGCGTACCGTGACGTCACATGTCTCTAACCAATAGTATTATAGTCTAACAATCTGTCCTCAGAACTAGAAATCAACCAGTTAAGGGGGCCTTAATGACATTGAAACCTGTCAGTTCTGTGTTGATTTTTTGAAAAAAAATGAGAAGTGTATATCTGGTTGCCTATTTTTCAGGGTTTAGGTCGTTATGGATTATTTCCGTTTGTCTCCTATTGGCTGGAGACACAATACGTCATAAGGGCGCGAAAACATCAATTTCAAATAATGGCAAAAAATCAATCCTGAATAAAATTGTTATGTTTCAATGCATAATTCTAATAATCATATCAAACGTTATGGTAGTGTACTAGAAGTACTTGTCTTACATTAAAAACATTGACTTCAATTTAGCGGGACGGCCCCATTGAGACAAATTAAATGTCAATAAATCCAAAACACACTGGTTATTTTTCGACCATTTCAGGTGCTTTTCACCCTGCAATCAATCGGCAAAGTTTACTTTGTCGGTCGTCTCCCATGGCAGCAATCGACAAAGTTTTGGTTGATTAGTAATCAAAAAAGGTCAACTTTGCAAATCGCAAAATTTCACTCTATAAGCTTAAAGTGAAAATACTTTACGCACCAAGGCGTGAAGTGATTGTCTACATTTTTTTTAACTGAAAAAAGGTTCACTTCACACACTTATTGCATAAATAGCTATTTTCTACTTCGGTGAAATGTGAATAAGGTACTCAGTTTACGCACTATTCAAAATACGTAAAATTTCCCTTCAGGCACTAGTGCGTGAAGCAGTGTCAATGACAGATGTCGACAATGTCAATTAAGTATTTTTCTATTAAATTAGGTACTTCACGCACTAGTGCGAGTCCCGAATTATAGTAGGTTAGTTGTGAAAGCTGATATTGCAGTAGCTTGAAGATAAAACGTTTTATGCCATTTGGCCCAGAAAGTATTTTTGTACTTCGCTCAATTGAGGGCCGCTTCTTGGCCTAATGACATCAAATAATATATTGTCACGAATTCCGGGATCACTAAAACTCACTTCACAAGCTTGATAAAAAAAATTCACTTATCACTTATCGCTTATCGGAACTTACACGACAAATATCTAATTAAAACTAACTCACATTAGCTAGGACTTCCGGCTATTTATAGTGTACTCGGGATTTATCTAGAAATACCTGGGGCCGTACTTGAATAGAATTTTCCGAATTGTTCACGCGACTCGCAGACAATTGTATTTCTTAGAATTCGGCCGGCTCCCAAAGCAACAACAATATATTCAAGTTGGTTTATGGCTTTTCCTTTGTTTTTTTCCTATTTTTTTTCTAAACTACTCCTGTATTGTGACGAACAAAACAAAAAAATTCAAATATGTCGTGCCATTTTCGACTTATTGCATGGTTTTAGGAGTATTGAAGAGCTGTAGCAGCTTTTAATCCCTATTGAGAGGTTACAGGGTTCGAATTTGAAATGAATGATTAATTTTCTGTTCGAAAGCTCAGACTAACCCTATACCACCCATAAAGTTGGGTGGTATAGTACATAGTACACGCTTATATTATATCGGGTCTTCAAAAAAAAACAATTAAAGTTTTCTTTGATTACGAAAACGTACATTATTGTTTCTTTATTGGTCAGAATTTTTGACATGACATTTTGACATTTAAGTTCATTGACTAAATTAAAGAAAAATATTGCCAAGACATCCTTTAAAAACCTATAGCAATTTTTGATTGTTTTTTTTTTGAAGACCCGATTGTTAAATTCGAGATTTATCTAGAATCACTTGTAGAGGTTGTAACAAAACTTTTTTCACTTGACGCTATCCTTATTGAAGATAACTATAACAATGTAAATCAGTAGGTATATAATTGTAAAAATGATGACGTTCTACTTAAAAAATGTGTCTCTGGGTAATTAGTAAAACCTTTACGATTATCTGAAAAAATTTGAGTCAGAAGGTCATAACGCAAAAAATTACCATGTTAAAATATGTCTCGTTACGACACCAGCGAAAGAAAAATAAAAAACCCTTGCAATTAAAAAAAGAACTATTACCATACGTGTTACTATTCATATATTCCAACATCCAACATTTTCTTCAGACAGACACTTCTTTATGTAAGGTGGTGAAATAACTGACACCTAAAAATCTGGGGGCTATGCCAGCGCATCATATATACATAACCCGCTCTTCAAGAGGGTCCTTCATGTGAGACTTCCGGCCTCATTTTAACACCTTCCCTTGCATACAGAATGCGTTCATTTGTTGTGTAAGTGAGAAATACCTTTTTAATTTCTGGTTTCAATACGCTTTTAAATTCGAGGGGCTTTTGTACTTGGCATTGCCTTTCATGAGGAGAACTTTTTTTCGTCACATTTTCATTTATTACGAGACTTTTAATGCGGCATAAAATTGTATAGTTTTTTTTTTTACTTACAAAATATTATAAAAAGATGCATATTTACTTGAGCTCCACCGAGTGTATCCATTTATCATCCTTCAAATCTCAAAAGATTATTTCCTGTTGGAAATTTCTTTAAAAGTTTTGGAGAATAGCTATTTGATATTATTAAGCCCATTTCTTCTTAATAATCTGGGCATCAATCATTTATTTATGTATCATATCAATTGTATTTACAATTTGGGCCTGAATAATGAGTAAAATCAATATTCAAAAACATGATGTTTATTTTAATTGATATTAAGTTTCAGTGCAGAGAATCCAATCAGAAGTTTCGCCCAATTGCATCGACTCCCTTCCGATTGTGCTGTAAACTGTCATTAACCGTGGTTGCAGAAACTTTGTTAGCATCCATTACCGACTGGTGAAGTTGCTATTGATTTAATGCAGAATGTATGCAATGAAACTAAAAATAACTTGAATTTAAAATTAATCAAAAATTTTGAAATTGATATCAAGCTAAGCGGATGCATTCTTGGGTCAACAACGACAAAGGAAATTTGAGAAGTATCTAATCAATTAGCCATTAAGTTATTGGAAAATCTATACCATTTGTTTTTATTTTGCTTCAATACGTTGGAAGATATTTGTTCATGAAATTCGACTATAATGGCTCGTACCACTTTCTAGATTGTAAATACTTAGTAGTAGTATATTTCGGGATATTTTTACACCAGGGTTGCTAAAACTTCAAATCCGACCCTTTTTTCCCTTACATTGTTTCCATGTTTCCGCAGTATCGCAATAGGGCACATGGCAGGTGAACTATCCAATGATCGAAATGTTGTACGGAAAATTTCTCATCGAAATGACATATTTGTTTAAACAAAACATCAATAGTTATCACGATTTTTGTGTTGAAGTTCTTGAAGTTGTTGATTGCCTACTAAAGGGCATTTGATAACAAATATAAAATTGGATTCGTCCACAACCCCGTGCTCTCCTCACTCAACATTCGACTCAGTCGCCTTCAAATTTATATTTTGTGTTAAAGGATGTCGGGCAAACTGTAGCTGTAGAAAAGCTGGTCTTAGGCGCTCTATCATGTGCGACTGTACTAGAAGTGACCATAGTAGTTGTACAACTGCAGAAGTTGACATTTCAGCTTAAATTGAATATAAAACTAAAACTGAAACGTCATTATCGTTGCTCGAAGAAAATAATAATAGTTTTGAATCCCAGAGCAGTGAAATAAAAACTGATGAAGGCGAAAATGAGTAGATTGGAGGCAGTTGGCTTCTATTGAACGATCAAACGAACTTACCTGTAAAGTTCGATCGTAATTTTATGAGGCGCTTCGTTCTCGAGATCACTAATTGATAACCATGTAGTACGGCTACATAGTTATCAATTAGTGATCTCGAGAACGAAGCGCCGAAATATAATTGAACGATCAAACGAACTTACCTGTGAAGTTCGATCGTAATTATATGAGGCGCTTCGTTCGAACAGATCACTAATTTATAACTATGTAGCCGTACCACATAGTTATCAATTAGTGATCTTTTTTTCCTGAGGAAGTCCTAGATTCATGTTGCCACAATTAAAAATAAATCCTAAAAATCTACACTGGGTGCAGGCACCTAAAACGCTTTTACCATAATTTATTGTAAAACCTAATGATTCAAGAAGATATATAACCAAATTAAGGTTATATTCACACTGTTCTTTTTATTTCCCAAAGATAAGCCAATCATCTAGATATATTACACATAATAGTCCTCTGTCTCCTATATAAGCAGCAACTGGCTTCATAATTTTTGTAAACTAAATTGCATAAATTGATTTCTGGATCGAAATCTTAGATACTTACGATCATCAGGGTGAACGGGGACTGCATAATAAGCATCTTTTAGAGGTAAATTGTTGCCATATAATAACCAGACTGAATTAGTTTGGTTGCGGTCCTAAGATCCACCAATTTAAAATGTGGAGGAGAAATATACACATTAAGCTTTTTAAGATTAAGAATAAATAATCGGTTTTGGTGGTCAAAAAAAATGAGGAGATGAATTGTCCAGATACTGGTTGACATTCGTCTATCACGCCATTATTTAACATAATCCTGAATAAGAGAATTTAGAATCAGCTCATCAGCTAACAGCAGTTGAACCCTTGGAGAAAATGATTGCAATGGCTCTGATAAGAATGGTTAGAATGGAAGATGTTAGAAATGTATATAGCGCCACTTATTATTATTGTAAATTTGTATTTGAGTAGATACAATGGCAAATAGGTGAACATAGAACTTTTAGCTTTTAGTTACCTGTTACCTGTTACCTCTATCATTATAAAGAACCAGTTTACCTCTGGAACCAGTTATGTCAGTAAAATGAAATTGATGTAACAGTCAACTAATAGTAGATTATACCACGAGTCAATAATGATAGCTATTATTCCCGAGGAATATTAACGAGCTGAGCCGCGTTAGCGGTGAGGGAGTAACATTCCGAGGGAATAATAGCCATTATCGCGAGTAGTATACTCTACTTTATTTACGACAAATTAATTTATTTTAAATTTTCTTTCCAAAAACGCTCTTTGTTCATCCATCTCAATACAAATACACAAGCACTACGCGTTTGACAATGACACTTTTGAGTTTGTTCAGGTATATTGTTTCCATGGTACTACTTATTTAATTTGAGACATTTTGTGATTGGTGGGCAAGCGGGAATATTGACCATTAATCCCTGCGGGAATAATATAGAGCATTATACTGCCAAAATCACAAATATAATATTTACATTATATGTCAGTCGTAAATAAAATAGTCATTTTTTTATGTATTCTTTCATTATTGCTCCTGCTGTATTTCAATTAATAATCTTTAAAAACTGATTCGTGTATGCTTATTTGGATCCCCAGCCTCCACATTTCCATCAGGTTATGGGCCCAGTGGCGTGTTGAAGAATAAAGTCGAAACGGGGATAAAAACGAATCAGTGAAAGTTGAAAGTGGAATTTAAAAAAAAAACACACAAAACTCAAGAAGAAGAATATAAATAAACAGGAAAATATACTGTAAGTAAAATGACCGATAATACTAGTGTTTTGAAGCTGAATGGAGAAAATTGGCCGGTGTGGAAGTTCCAGACTGCAATAATATTAAAAAGCAGAGGATTGTTTGAAATAGTCGAAGGCACAAAACTTAAACCTCCTACAGTTGGTGACGAGCAAAATAAATGGATGAAAGATGATGCAAAGGCACAGGAAATACTAGTGATTAGAATGGAGGAAGGACCTTTGACTCATATTTTATCGTGTGAATCCAGCAGGGAAATGTGGACAAAATTAAAAACTTTTTATAACAGGGAGAGTGCTGTAAGTGTACATTTACTTCAGCAAAGGTTTTTTATGATGGAATTTGACTCATCAGTCTCCACATTTATTTCAAAAATTAAGGAAATCCAGAATAAGTTAAGTACTGCTGGAGAAATTCTATCAGAAAAAATGATCATGACAAAAATTTTGATGTCACTACCAGAATATTATAAGCATTTTAGATGGGCATGGGAGTCTGTTCCTAGTGACCACCAAACTTTAGAAGAGTTGACATCAAGACTACTTCTAGAAGAGGAAAGAACAAAGTCAGCAGAAGTCTTAGCCCCAGCAGCTTTATTTTCCAAAAACCATGGTCCAAGCAAGCGAAGGTGCTATATTTGCTCAAAAATGGGACATTTAGCAAGATAATGTTATTTTAAAAATAAACAAAACACTGAGGGAGTGAAAGAAGATAGGCCAAAAGGACCAAAATACTGTACTTATTGTAAAAAGGCAGGACATTTGATACAAGCATGTTATTTAAAAAAAGGAAAATTCAGTAATAAAAACAAGATGAAAGTGACACAAATGTTTTTATGTCATACCAGTACATTATTGTCTTTTTATACCTTAGATACCATCTACATAATTCATCACTTTATGCCCGTGCGGGCATAAAGTACACATTCTGGCCCGCGAGGGCATAATGTACCATTCTAAACATCAGGTTGACAATTACGCCGCAAATGACGTCGTTTGCGTGTACGCAAAGTTGCATTGATTTCAAATAAAGTCCCCCTGGTATGACATAAAAGTTTGTATGCACCACGGGTACTAATAGATATATACCCTCGGGCGACTTACGAACCCTCGGGCCAGAAGCCCTCGGCTTTGTAAGGCTGTCGCCCTCAGGGTATAATCATCTACTTAGTACCCTAGATACATAAATAACTATTTTCTCCAAACGTCAAAAAAACATCACTTTGTCAACACCTGTCAAGATGGTAGAAATTCAATTTCTATGTTGCTAGGCAAATCCAGGAGGTTAACACCTGTCGAGGTGGTAGAAATTTAATTTCTATGCTGCTTGGCAACCCCAGCGGCAGCGAATTTTTGAAAAGAAATGATATAAATTTTTTAGATGTAAATTCAGACTTTATATGTGAACCATGTCTGGCGGGGAAACAGCATAAAATATATTTTTCTACAAACGTGTTAAAAATGCAATTTTTAACACGGCCCCGAAGCATTAAAAATGTTACTTTATCGCACTAGTGCCATAAAGTCTTTATAGCACTAGTGTTGAAAGTGAAACATCAAATTTTGAGAGCGGACGTCAAAAAAAGTTTGTATTTTCAGTTATTTACATTGATATTAATGGTGAAATTTGAACAACTGAGGTAGCCCGATTGGCCGCCTCATCTATATTTTTCGAAGGATCGATGCAACCCTCTGTTTCTTCTGTATCTGACCACGACAGACTTTCAAGAAACTGACAAGACATTTCGTTACCTGTAAAACAAGGTGCTAGTTGTATGGATTTTTTGACAAATGTCAAATTCAAGAATTTTATGTAGGAAAGATGCTTCCAATTTATTATTCATATATTATATCACAAGAGCTTTGAATTTAATCGATTAAACTATCCAACATATTTTGAGCATGATTTTGCTTGGAAAATAGTTGAATGCACAATAACTTAATAATTATTTAAAAGTTATTGTGCATCAAACTATTTGCCAAAAAGCAAAATTATGCAAAAAATATTTGGATAGTTTAATCCATTTAAATTTATAGGTCGAGTGGTATACGGCTAGATTATTTCCTGTATAATTAGGATTGAATTGTTGGCGTCAATCTTATCCAAAGAGTTCTATTTATTATAAAATGTCAGAATATTTCTATCAAAATTCTGTCAAAAAAAGGTAAACAAAAATTTAATCGCTGATAAACAAGGTCTTGTGAAATAATCACTAATTTAAACAAAATTTATTCAAAAAATGACGTTGTCTGATTGGTCTATTTTATAATGAATGAAATAATCATTTAAAAATCCAATTTGTTAGTGGTTATTGCTTTTTATTGCCGTTTGTAGAAAAAATATTGTATGATATTTGTGTTAAAAGTATTTTTAAGGCACTTATGTGAATTGCAGAATTCGCTTCGCTCATTCTGCAAACTTTCACATGCGTGCCTTAAAAATGTACTTTTAACACTTATATCATAAATAACTATTTCAGCAAAGTGACTCTAGAGCAACATCACCACTTGAACTAGTACATGCAGATGTGCGGGCCAATGGAGACTCAATCTTTAGGAGGAGCTCGTTATTTTTTATTATTAAAGGATGATTATTCATCATATTATAGATATGTATATTTTTTGAAATTTAAATCTGAGGTAAAAAGTTTTTTACTGAAATATATATCTTTAGCAGAACGAGAGACTGGCAGTAAAATGAAGATTTTAAGGACTGATAATGGCTTAGAGTTCATAAATAAAGAGGTGAGAGAAATGGTAGAAAGTAGGGGAATTAGACATCAGCGTACTGTAGTGTACAGGGTGATCCAGTATAAAGTGAACACCCCCTACCTTTTTGCTAAAAAAATTTTTTTTCAAAAAATCAAGATAGCCATTTGATATATTTGATATATTTTGTTTCTAGGTGTTTGAGAACACCTAGAAACAAAATACACCAAATGGCTATCTTGATTTTTTCAAAAAAAAAATTTTTTGCGAAAAGGTAGGGGGTGTTCACTTTATACTGGATCACCCTGTACACTCCTCAACAAAATGGACGAGCTGAAAGAGACAACCGAACTTTGGTAGAAGCTGCAAGAAGCATGTTAAATGGTCAAGAAAAACTTGACAAATGTTTTTGGGCAGAATCATTGAATACTGCCACATATACTCTTAACCGAACAGGACCAAGCCCCCAGAAAAGTAAAACACCATATGAGTTATGGTATAAAAAGGATTTCAAGATTATGGATTTTAAAATTTTTGGTACCAAAGTGTCTGTACACACACCCAAATAAACTAGATTAAAATGGGACCCAAAGAATAAAAAAGGTATCTTTCTAGGCTATGGAGAAGATGTTAAAGGTTACAGAATATATATTACAGATAAAAATAAGGTGGAAATCCATAGGGATATCACTTTTGTTCCAGAAAAATATCAGACTAGTGTAGGACAAACTGAACCAATAATATTAGAAGATAACGAAGAAAGTGAAAATAATGAGCCAGAAGCGAGGCCAGAAGAAAGACTAGAACAAGAAAATTTGGAAGTTTCAGGGGAATTGTCAAGTGACGAGATTGAAACCCATACAAGTTATGATTCTTTGGATTCTGATGGGTTAATGAGAATATTGTAAATTCTAACTATAATCTAAGAAGAGTGCGTACCAGAAACCCAAAATACGATGATTATGAAATGGATTTAGACAAGAGTTTTTTAACCTCATGTGATAGTGATGATGACCCAACTACCTATGAAGAAGCTATGGCGAGTAATGATGCTTTGAAATGGACTGAAGCGATGGAAGATGAGATGAGAGCCTTAGAAGAAAACGATACGTGGTTGCAAGTGAATAAAGAAATAAATCCAAAAAGTGTTTTGTAAATGGGTTTTTAAAAAGAATAAAGATGAAGAAGGAAATGTGTGCAAATATAAGGCTAGATTTGTAGCTGCAGATTTTAAACAAAAAGGTATGTACATTAGTGATTTGTATAGCCCTGTTGCCATACTACCATTTATAAGGATATTCTTAGCCATGTGTAACAATTTTAATTGTAAAATTTTTCAACTTAATGTTTGCAGTGCCTTTTTAAATGGAGATATAACTGATGAAGTTTATATAACTTTGCCAGAAGAGGCAAATAGGAATAAGGGAAAAATTCTCCAGCTAACAAAATCCTTATATGGTCTCAAAGGTTCGCCAAAAAATTGGTATAGAAAGTTTGATGATTTAATGTTAAGTTTGAGATTTGCTAAATCTGAGAATGAATATTGTATTTATTTTAGGATAAATGAATATTCAAAGGTTTTTGTCTTAATTTATGTTGATGATTTGTTACTCGCAGGATCTGATGAATCAGAAGTATTTAATCTAAAGCAAATCTTAAATGCAAACTTTAAAATGAAAGATTTAGGACATATTAAATTTTTTCTTGGTATGTCAATAACACAAAATTTAGTGGAAAATAAGTTAATAATAAATCAAACTACTTACCTCGAAAATATTTTAAAAAGTTTTAATCTAGATGAACTGTTGATACTCCTATGGAGGTAAATTTTAAATTCGATGAGTTGTATAGAGAGCGCTCAGAAAATCAAGAAATAGAAAATAGATGTAGAAGAGCTATAGGTTCGTTAATGTATGCCATGTTGTGCTCTAGGCCTGATTTGTGTATATCTATTTCAATTTTAAGTAGATATCAATCTAGAGCGAGTCTAAATTTAAGGCAATGTATAAAGAAAGTTTTAAGATATATTCGTGTTACAATAAAATTAAGTTTATTTTTTTCATAAAAATAATTTTAAAAATATTATTGTGGGATATGCAGATTCAGACTCGGCCGGAGATAGAGTAGACAGAAAATCCACATCAGGATACATTTTCAAAGTTTTTGGTTGCACTGTGAGTTGGTCTTCTAAAAAACAAGCGACAGTTGCTCTATCGTCCACCGAGGCTGAATATGTTGCTTTAAGCTCAGCAGTTAGTGAAGCATGTTGGCTTAAAAATTTGCTAAGTGATTTCAATATGTTTGATGATAATGTTCTGAGTGTTGTTATCTATGAAGATAACCAATCCACAATTAAAGTGTGCAAAAACCCAGAATTTCATAAGAGACTCAAACATATTGACATTCGTTTCCATTTCATAAGAGATAAAGTAAAAAATAAAACTATAATTTTGAAATATATACCAACAAATGTTCAATTAGCAGATTTTTTAACAAAGCCATTGCCCCAAACTTCATTCAATAATTTCTGTTTAAAATGTAATTTGGAATGAAGGTGTTATATGTGCGTGAAGAAAAGTTAATAATAAAAATTTTGATTGGATATTTAAAAAGTTAACTTTTGAAAAATTTAATGTAATTTCCCATTGAGTGGAGGTGTTAGAAATGTATATAGCGCCACTTATTATTATTGTAAATTTGTATTTGAGTAGATACAATGGCAAATAGGTAAACATAGAACTTTTAGTTACCTGTTACCTGTTACCTGTATCATTATAAAGAACCAGTTTACCTCTGGAACCATTTATGTCAGTAAAATGAAATTGATGTAACAGTCAAGTAAAATAGTAATTTTTTTATGTATTCTTTCATTATTGCTCCTGCTGTATTTCAATTCATAATCTTTAAAAACTGATTCGTGTATGCTTATTTGGATCCCCGGCCTCCACATTTCCATCAGAAGAAGGAATGGAACCAAGAAAAAATGACTTTGATGTTAGGGATTTTCCTCCATTCTCCTATAAAATATTTCAATTTCCCAGCATTCATATATATGCTTTTCACTTATTATTGGCGTAGCATCATCCATGGAAATTTGGCAGGTTGACCCTCGGATAATAATGACAGTATATGTCAAATTCCAAACAGTTTTAAGTGTGGTTTACATAATTTCGTGAGTGCCGCGGTATTAAAATTTTCTGGCCTATCTGACAAATCAAATTTGACACATTTTTCAGTGCATTTTTCAATAAAGCTTTATATTATAAACGGTACCTAACTATTTTGCGTACCTGCAAAATCTAATGAAATTTTTTAAAATTCGGCATTGTCAAATTTCTTTCGTATTGAAGATGCCGAAAATAATCTCAGAAGAAAAAAAAAGAGAAATATAAAAATGTCATGGTTATTTAAAAAAAAAATAAACCAGAGGCTCTCCAGGGAACAATTGAAGCCCAACTTGCAGATATATTTGAGGTAGGTATAACTTAAATGTAGATGTGAAGCCATTTCTTACCCAACCAACATTTTCCTTAAATTTTAGGTGGGAATCAGGAATATTCAACGAATTTTGACTGGACAATATACAATCAAAAAACCTTTAGGCCGACCAAAAAAGACAGAGACTATTATGGACCGAATGTTTAAAGAAGATTTACAACGACAAATTTGGAAATACAATTCTAAAAATGAATATTTTACATTACAAACATTACTGACATACGCAGAAGAAAATTTGGAATTTAAGGGAAGGCAAACAAGTTTATATAAAATTTTAAAATCTATGGGATATAAATTTAAAGCACTAAATGGACGCAAAATTTTATGTGAGCAGAAACATGTTCTTGCTGCCAAAATTACATTTTTGCGGAAATACCTCCAATATAAACATTCAAACAAAAATATCAGATTCGTGTGTTTAGATGAAACTTGGATCTACCAAAACGGATCTCAAGTTCGTCGATGGATACACGAATCTGATATGAAAAGCAACCAATGAAGTAGAAAGAGGTATGAAATAAGCTTCGCGTCATTCAATTGATTCCAGATTGATTCAGAGATAGCGCTAGTAAGGGCAAGAAAATCTCATGAATCTCTCCTGCTCTCTCACTCTAATGTTGGCCGCAAATATATGTATTGAGTAGATAGGCGAAGGGCTATTCCAACCTTCTTACTACTTCATTGAAAGCAACCCATCCAAAATTAAGTCAGAGGGGAAACGTTTTACTATTTTGCATGCGGGGAGTAGTTCTGGGTGTTTAGATGGGTGCGATTTTTTTCTAGATTCAAGAAACAATGACAGAGACTCAATATCACAATAGCATGAGCGCGGACATCTTCCAAAAATGGGTAGTTGATCAACTAATTCCTGCATTGAATATATTTGAAGAGAAATGTGTAATAATCATGGACAACGCTCCATATCATTCAGAGCGGAAGGATTAACTACCTTCATTCTCTTCAAAGAAAGACAAAATGCAGGAATGGTTGGTTAAACATAACGTAGACTTCGACACAAAAATCACCAAAAAACAACTATGGGACCTAACTCAACCATTTCGGAATAGACCAAAACAATACAAAATTGACGACATTTTGAAAAGCCACGGACACGAAGTTCTTAGATTACCTCCTTATCAAAAAAGTCCAAAAAAGCTGCAATTTCGTTTCTTTACAAGTTTGTGGACGTGAACTACCTTTCAAACTCCTTTTCATTGCCATTATAATCCAGGAAGAAGAAGAATATCGTGACGGAAAAATCTCAGAACATTGGTTGATAAAAGCTCGCTACAACTCATCTTCCATGTTGCTGCGAATTAAGTGGACATCGCCATAATAATCGATGATCGCCGACATTCATAAGGGATAGGCACGTCCAGAAGAAGTAGAAATAAAAAAATAAAAATAGAAGAAATGCCGTTGGACCAAACCCGCAAAAAAATTTACTGCAAAAACATATTTATGCTATTGAGCTTACTGTTATGGTTACGTTTAATTAATAAATTGAATAATTTTACTATTTGAATTTACTCAGATATTTTACACATTCTGGCAACTCGGCTTTCTGTTTTATAACCCTAAAATTTGAAAAATATTTTGTCATCAAATGTCATTATTATACGAGGGTCAACCTGTCAAATTTCCATGGATAATGCTACGCCAATAATAAGTGAAAAGCATATACTTACCCTATCTATTTTCGCCGATACCGGTAATGAACCCATCCTTTCGTTGATTCTTAGGGTATTTGGGCGCTTTTTGTCGCACATCCCTCATTCGGTGTGACAGGCGCTTCCTGTTTAAAGGATTAGTAGAACTTAAAGCGCGTGGCTTTTTGAATGTTTGGCTATAATTGCCAGCAGCAGCGGGGATCTTAAGATCTTTGCTAGACTTTTCTATTGCTTTGGCATTTTTGCAATGATCTGCAAAACTTTTCCCAAACAGGGTCTCATCTATTGGGACCGTTAAGGCAATATCTTTAACATGTTTGCTGGAAAGTGGCATAATCAGATCACTTCTGGTCAGAGACATAGAGTGATGCAGGTCTGTTAACTACCTAGCAAAATAACTTAGAGGTGTTTGATTTGTCTTCCTTCCTGTTTTCTCTTAATAAGTGGTTCAGGGCAGTACCCAAAGCAGAAATGCCTATACTGCCCTATACTAAGCTTAAGCTGGCACTGATCTTGAGAAAAATGTTTATCTTTTTTCTGTGTTAGGGAGAGTACTGGGTGTTTTTTTCATATATTCACACCCCACCTACAGCCTTTACCTTTACAGGTAGAAGAAAGGTGTTTTGGCTAAATTTTTAGAATTCATGATCAGAAACAAAAACTGAATGTCAGAAATGTGAAATGCTACATGCTTTAAGCTTTTTTTAAATAGGATGCCCTATATTTGGTTCTATATTCTTGAAGAGCATAATGCCCCGTTTTCAAAAATATATAGTTTGTCTATAGTTGGTTGAGCAGTCCTTTATATATTCGGCTCTAAAAATTGTAAAAATACTATCCTACCAACTGATTTTGTGAACCATTCTACCTGTAGAGGTGAAAGCTGCAGGTAAAATTTGAGGTACTTGGTTTCTCTGATAGTATTTTTAAAATTTTTACAACCAAATATGTTGGAGTCGGCTCAACCAAATATAGACAAACTATATATTTTTGGAATCGGGAAATTGTGCTCTACAAGAATATAGAACCAAATATAGGGTATCCTATTTGAAAAAATCTGAAAGCATGCAACATTTCACATTTCTAACATTCAATTTTTGTTTCTGACCATGGATTCTAAAAATTTAGTCAAAACTGTATAACTTTTGTATTTACAGCTTTCTTCTACCTGTAAAGGTGAAGGCTGTAGATGGGGTGTCAATATATACAAAAACACCATGTACAATTGGTAAAATTTTGGTATTAAGCTTTGGGGGTTTTAGGTTGGGGAGATTTTTGGGTATAAGATAATTTTGGAGCAAAACCTCACATTCTTCTTTCTCTCGCCCCTTAGATAAAGTGTAATCCCACCGCTCTGCCAAAATTCCATGAAGCTTAGGAAGAGCCACAGACTTTTGTATGTGATCTGCCCCGAGACACTTTAAGATGTTCGCATCCAATTCCAATTTATGATTATCAATGGTAATGACATCTGAAGGAATACTTGGTGATATATTCTCAAAATTTTCAACTTTTTCTCTAGAACTGAGTACCCTTTGCGGAGCGGTCAAGTCTCTAGGGGGGACCTCAGGTGTCAAGTCTCTAGTACTGCGTACTGATTCAGAAAGCGAAGACTATTCCCTCGGGTCGAGCCTCTCGGACTGCGTACCCCCTGAACAGAGGAGTCACGACTCTGAGTTGAGCCTCCTGGGTGTGCCAATTTAATTATTGTGCCTACAATAATTTTTTAAACGTGTCAAAATCCCGGAAATGGTTGTCGTCCGACCAAGACCGCTTGTTCCTGGACCTCGATCGAGATTTTGAACGTTTGACACGTTTTTTCTCTCTAGATCGTGATCGAAAATACTTGTATTTTTTATTCTTATGCCCGTATTACATCTGTGTATTTTTCCGTGTATTTATTCATGTAGTTCAGGGTGCCAACATTATTATTTTGTTTTTCATAATGCTAATTTATGTTGCGTTTGAAGTTTTTCGGTTGTCACCCTGAACTACATGAATAAATACACAGAAAAATACACAGATGTAATACGGGCATTACCCATTCTGATTCTGATAAAAACAGCAACTAAAAAAAAAATCAAAAAATACCAAGAAATTTGAAAAAATAAGATAAAAACGAGAAACACAAGTGTGACCCGAGCACAAAAAACCTTGCTCTAGGGTTCATAGAAAAGGGATTAATAAATTCATAAATAGAACATTCACTGGGGTTATAACTGCTGAAAAATGTTTGCCAGTTCTAACAGGCAATTAAATTTTGTCATGTGACATCACGAATTTAAAACCTGTATTAAAATACAGGTTTTAAATTAAAATTTAATTATTATATAATTATATTTAAAAAGCCAATCAAAGGCCCGCATTTCGAAACCTTTCCATGACACCTAGAAACATTCACGGAATTTTTTGTCTTGGTGGGTACCTTGCGCGAAATTACATAATATTTTTTTCATAGCAAATTCACATGATTGGTACATTGCTGGTTCTTCCAATTCATGTCAGGTTTTGAAACATTAAAATTTCTATTTGAAATTTTCTTACCGAATCTGATATCAAATTATTTTACTCTTTACTTTTATTCTTCTCATTGGTCTGACTTCATCTTTTATACATGCTCAAAATAAAAGGAATATGTTGAGTAGAAAAAATGTATAGCTAAGCATAGTATATCTTAGATTTTGCTGTCGATAAAAATTTATTGCTCGAAAGCACGAATAGTCCACCATACAAGAAAATGTTGTATAAATAGCAGTTAAAATATTTCATCACCCTCTTCTCCCTCTTACCTATTCACCACATAATCCAAAATTAATAGAGTTCATGAGGGGGTGATATAGAATTTTTGTGCCAAATTTAAAATCCGTTCAGGCGTTCTTAAGTTATCATATCATGTTCACAGACAGACAGACCGACAATATTTTACTTAACTTTTAATCATTTTTTGCTGCGAGCTCTTGAAATATTGATGGCAAAATGACGTTCACGAATTTAATAAAAAAAGATTTATAGTACGGTAAATAGGGATATTTTACTAAAAAAAAATACTTAATGGCTGAAATTTTGAGGGTGTGTTCGGGGGCATGTCCTGAGTCTAAAGGCTCATCCTCAATCAATTTAGTAGCGAAGTGGCACTTCGGCACGCAAGCTAGGAAAATGTTGTTTAACGTTAGCATCCTCAATTCAATTCCGTGCTGGCATGCACGTCGACTCCGAAGTGAAGGTTGCAAGCTGCCAGCTTTTTCGTTGCGTGCTGACTTATGTCATGCGCAGTAGGGTGAAAAATAATTTAGGTTATCCTTGCGTTCGGTATTTTGCTCAAAGAGCAGAGCGGAGCCGTAATCACGTGACCAGCGAGCGCATAGACCAGTTAAATGCTGTATCAGGGGGCTCGAAATTTTATTAAACGAACGTGAATGAGCCTGCACCTAGTACACTTTTTGAATAAACGAACGGTAAATTCATGCTCAGAGAACTCAGATCAAAATACCGAATGCACGGTATGTGACCGTACTACACGCACAGCAGACTGAAAATTGACAGCATTGAGGATGGGTATAAATTTTCCAGCACGCGTGTCAAAGTGCCACTTCGCTACCAGATTGTCAATCAATCTGGTAGCGAAGTGGATGCAGCTTAAAACTGAGTTTTCGTATTCGAGGGGGTGGGGGAAGATACTAACCCCTCTTTATGTAGGGTTGAGTTCGTTTTAATTCCTTATCTTCGGTGCTATTGCCCGTACCGTCAAGTCCGAGAGATAAAATTTGTGGAAAATAAAATTATCTATCTAATGATGATAAAATCAACGTCATAGGACGATTAGGTGAATCACAATGGCCGGTCAAAGGTCAAAAGTGGGGGTAGTTTTTGGTTTTTCGTGAATACCGTGAAACCGGTACTTTTTTTCGCATACTGCTTAGATACCATTTCGAAGTACTTGAAATTACCTACAAAATGAGTACTCAAACACTCATGTACTGTGAATAGTTTGCCGTCAATCCAACGACCAAGTTGACCGCGCCCGTCGATGTTGAGGCTATTTGGCAAAGGATTATACTCTCCTTGATATAACCCCAGAGAAAAAAGTCTGAAACTTTCAAGTGATGCGAGTAAGGTCCCCATTTTACTGGCCCTGTACAAGTATCAGAAAAAATTGTAACTAACTAAAAAAAAAAACAAGGAGCCAAGTGCAAACCGCAGGTAGCTGGCACACCTGGTTTGTAAATTATAAGGATTTGAAATGGTTCACTCTCGGCTGGGACACCTTGTATAATCGAATTTCAAATTTTTATGACCTCTGTTTGGAAATGTCAACAGAATGTATTTTTACACCTAAATTACTACGTACCTATAATGTACCGAGTGATCGGCGACGGGAAGAGGGGTGATGTGCAAGGGGGTAGGGGTGCAGGATCACTGAGAAAACTGTTGAATTTTTATTACCCAAATTGAATAATAATGACTCAAAATTACATTTAAAATCCGACATAATCAAATTAGGGTTTTCTTAAACCTATCATAGTTTTGAGTTATCTGGAATCAGAAATATTAATAATAAATCAACTTGATAAAATATTATTTAAGTTGTAGTGTAATAAATAAAGAAACTGATTTGTAATTATTTAATCATTAGGTAATGATTAGACTACTAGGGTCTACATTTGTAGTCATGCTGATTTCTCACTAATAAAGGTATACGGGATGGGTGCGGGGAGGGAGGGGCTCACAAATAAAAATACTCAAATTATTGTTTCAAATTTATTGAACAGAAACCAAAAACATTAAATTAACAAAAACTCTATGACAACGCATCATAACAAAAATGAAAAAGAAGCTTACACATTTACAGTAGGAGCTGCTGAAACCACTAATGAATTTTCAGAGACCTGACATGATGTTGAAGTCGTTGGAGGAAAAACCGCTGATGAATAACTGAAATAGGAGAATATTATGGGCATAAAGAGGTATTTTTTCGATCTGGACAAACTGATCGAAGTGACTTGAGGTTTGTTTCAAACAATTATCATCCGGTTTTACAACGATTTCATTGGCCCTAACACTCTTTTTTGACGCCTCATAAACAAACCTTATGTGATTACAATCAGTTTGTTCAAATTTGAAGAATATACCAAGAATAATAGATTTATTAGAATTTAAATACCTAGGCATAGTAGGTAATTAAATTGAAAAATAAAAATTACACCAACCTCAAATTGGAGGAATCATCCTCATTTTCCCACTCGAGTGATGTGGTGTCCTGATCATTGATGTCAAAGTGAGCTTCGATGGTAGCGCCATCAGTAGTATTACTAATATTTGATGTGGATGCTTCACATTTTCTTAGTTTTCCTTTTATTTCCAGTCTATTTCCAACGACAGGAAAGATAAGTTTGAACGTTTCGTCATCAGAGACTAGCTCCCGAAACGTTTCAGGATCGTAAATGCAGCATATACCTACATACCTATATGACATTTGGAAATAAAAAGGTTTTACTGTACCTACCTATAATATAATAAAAATTTCTGCTTACCTTCTAACTGTTCCCGCACACAGTCGTTAAAAAGCTCAGCTTCTTTCAGAAAAATTTCTAACCAAGATTTAAGCTTCATTTTTTATATTTCAAATCTATACTGCTCAACGATCAACACCAACTCACGAACATACCAAATGGCGCAACTATCAAAAATGGCCGACAATCGGCTTCGGCTTCCGCTCTAGTAAATTTTGAGTAGCTATCACTCAATAATAACTTTGAATTAGTAAAACTAATTTTTGAGTAAACTTTACACTTCTATTTAATGTTTTAGATTATTTCCATTTCGTTAACTTGATTTGATTTTAAAAGTAGACATAATTTGATTTATTACGAATCAGCGTAGTTTATAAGCTGATAATATTTTTTTTTTACTACTAACCTGAGAAATTGTCATTATTCAATCTATTTTTCTAGGAAAAAATTGAATTTCTCTCCCTAGGTGAATAATGAAAATAATGAAAAAATACCTAGGTTAATAATGAAAATGACGTCATGACGCAAGGATATTGTCATGTTTCTATTGGTTCAATTTCATTTCCATACGTCAATTTGAAAAAAAATACAGGTTTCTGTAGGTACATAGGAAGTTATCATAAGCTGTTGATAGAGGGCAGCACTTTCAAGAGGGCGTTCAAAAAAAATAATTGGAGCACAGATTTTAAACAAATTTTTCATTTTCTACTAGCAGTAGTAAAAAATTCTATATATTCTATATATTCCTCGGTAGAGAAAGTCATTATATACCTCACTCATTATAAACCTCGGCGCGAGCGCCTCGGTTTATAAAAGCGCTCGGTATATAAGGACCAACTTCTCTACCTAGGTATATAATATACTATTATTTCATACCAATACATTATCGTGTTTTTATACCTTAGATACCATCTACATAATTCATTACTTTATGCCCGTGCGGGCATAAGGAACACATTATGGCCCGCGCGGGCATAAAGACACAAAAAACAGTTTTCAATTAACTTATTCTTTATTAACAAAATATAAATTTACGCTGATAAACATATTATTTTTGTCAAAAAATTATGATGTTTGCACACTGATGACAATTTGCGAAGTGACACTTTTTTCCCAGGTATTTATTATTCACAACCAACTGGTATGACATAAAACTTTGTATGCACCTCGGGTACTAATAGATATATTTTTCCCCTCGGGCGACTTACGAACCCTCGGGCCAGAGGCCCTCGGCTTTGTAAGACTGTCGCCCTCAGGGCATAATCATCTACTTAGTACCCTTGATACATAAATAACTATTAAAGATATAATATAGACGGTTTGCTTATTATTCAATCAGCTCGTAATAATCAATTTTGGATTTATTTATAATCCATGCAAATTCTGAATATAAACCGATATTTTAAAAATGATTTACTGTAAATGGTTATCACTATATGGTGACCTACTGGTTTAATCATTATTCAATTTTGCAGAAACCATATGTAGAGTAACAAAAACCTTATTTTTTTTTCTCAGTGAAGGATGTGGAATTTAGCGAACTAAAAATGAATTATCTATAGATTAATTTGAAAAAAAAAAATTCTAATGAAATAGTTATTTTCCTAACAAGTGCGGAAAGTATCATTTTTCCGTAAATGTAAGGAAAACAATTTTTCCTACGAACAGACAATAAAAAATACAAAAATATATAAATCTATATTAGGCAATCAACAACATTTTTTATTTATGTTTAACGTTTTTAATGGTGAATGTTCAATTTCCAGCAAATTGTAAATTTATCGCTGATGCATATCGTAGGTCAACACGACGCGATGACGCGCGAAAAAAAAAATCCACACTAGTGCGGAAAAATTACTCTTTCCGCAGGCCAATGTGTGCGGAAAAAGAGCTTTTGATACCTACATTTTGTTTTTTTTCACATAGTTTGAATATAACTATAGTTAATTCCTCAAAAAAATTAAAAGAATAATCTTTTCTGAGTTAATATTATATTGTAATACAAAAAATATGTTCTGTTGTATTTTTTGACCCAAAATTATTGGAAAACGACTCTAATTTTGAGAAAATCGATCCGCAATTAAAAATTATAATTTTTTCGCCGCCATTTTGCGAATGGGCGCCATCTTGCTGCTTTACTGGCTCGGTATAACAATAAAAAAATGAGCAACTAACGAAAAAAAAAACTTTAGGCCAAGAGAAGTCCAATGGCGCAAACCGCAGGTGGCTAGCATACTTGGTTCAAAAGTTATGAACATTTGAAATCGCGCCAATAAAATCAAAAATTGAAAATCAATTTTTGATTTTATTGGCCGTTTTTTTGATGATAATACCATATATACAGGGTGACCCAAAAACAAGTTATAACAGCTAACTTAATTTTTTCAAATGGAAATACCAATTTTTTATTTCATTTTTATATTTTACGTCAAATTCTAAACATATTTCATTTATCATGTCCTATACCACAGCCTCCTACATTTAACAAGCCATGAAGTTAAAAAGGCAACACCGCAATCTTACCGCCAAGTGGTGCTGGTGGTGTTTGTTTGTATAAATATATATTTTATATTTTATTAATATGAATCACAAAAAATGCATAATTTATTGTACTAAAGGGCCAAAAACAGTAATTCAATGAATAATTTAACTATTTGTGTAAATAAGAACAGTAAATAATTGATTTAAATGAATATATTTCTAAAGTCTAAAGTTGAAAATCTAACTTTTTCTTTCATCGGGATTCTTTCGGAAGGTAAGTCCATTCAAATACTTGAGCTGATTTTCGAAAATAAGAGGTACAGTCGGAATCATTGCAATTAGCACACACTCTTTAAAATCCCCCGTATTAAGTCAAAATTCTAACCAATAAATCTATTTAGTGCAGCATTTTGCTATTACTGTGTGTCAGATTTGACACATTACGAGGGATATTTACATAGTGTGTGCCAATTGCAATGATTTCCACTGTACCTACTTTTAAGAGTTGGACGTTTTAGTTTGAACTCTCGAACTACGCCTTTATCCTTGTTGTTTCAAATCTAATTATTTCGGTTTCTTCAGAATGTTTACAACACACCACAGAATTTTTCGTTATTGTATAATCTCGGGTATAATTATCTTGGTGTATTGCTTTCATCCACATTTTTTGCAATTCAGAATTTTTTTGGAAATAAAAATGTTTGCATTTCTTCAGTTTTTAAGGAACTCCTAATAGTTCGATTTGCACCAGGTTTCATGGCATCTGGAACAAGTTCAAATATCTTAGGTAATATATCGAGACCTATGCTCTTGCAGACAAATATTAATAGATATTGTTTATTTACGAGTAATGTATAATGTGCGCATTATATTTTAGATTTTTGCAGTATAATGACATATGTTATTCCTCCAGGGATTAATGACGAGTAGCGGGATTAATGGTCATTATTCCACAAAAGTGTCAGTGTCAAACGTGAAGTGCTTGTGGATTTCTATTGAAAATTATGAGACGGATGAAATTTGTTCATTGAAAAACTCAAATAAATTAATTTGTCGTAAATAAAGTAGAGTATACTACTCGCAATAATGGCTATTATTCCCTCGGAATGTTACTCCCTCGCCGCTAACGCGGCTCAGTTCGTAATAATCCTCAGGAATAATAGCTATCATTATTGACTCGTGGTATAATCTACTATTTTATTGTTTTACCTTACCTTACCTTCATTTTTGCTCCTGTACCCATTTGCTAAAAATTTGCAATCAAAGCACAAAGGAACAGGTATCAACTAAATATGGGCAATATATTGGTGTGTTTCTATCCACTTTTTCGATAATAATGCCCATAAAAATACTAAATTGCAACAATATACAATGAAAGCAATACACAGAAACACATAACCCAATAACAAAATAGCACCATACGCGACGTTGCCGTCATTTCCAACTTCATGGCTTGTTAAGTATAGGAGGCTGTGCATATACCTATCTTCAACTGTTTCCGAAATATTGACAGTTGAAAATTGACTTTTTTGCAACTTTGACAGGCTGTAAAACCTAAATGGTTATTTTGAGAGCAAAGCCGATCACACATTCTTGCATTAGTTTTCCATAAACTATCATTCGACCCAACTTTGAATTTAATCCATGGTTAAAAATTCCGGCTAAATTTAATCTCCGGTTAAATTCAAAGTTGGTATTTAAATGATAGTTTATGGGAAACTAAAATAAGAATGTATGATCGGTTTTGCTCTAAAATTAACCGTTTAGGTTCTATAGCCTGTCAAAGTGGCAAAAAAGTCAATTTTCAACTGTCAATATTTCCGAAACAGTTGAAGTTAGGTATAGGACATGATGCATGAAATAGGTTCAGAATTTAACGTAGAATTTGAAAATGAAATAAAAAATTGGTGTTTTTATTTAAAAAAATAAAGTTAGCTGTCATAACTTGTTTTTGAGTCACCCTGTATACATGGTATTATCATCAAAAAAACCGCCACTATATTCAAAAATTAACGTTTCCGAGGTTTTTTGGAGAATATCCACCCTGTATATTTTATAGATTTAATTCCAACCAATGACATCAAAACACAGATAGACGGATCATCCCATTCATAAACTGTTATTTGTTGTGTTGACAAGACCACCAATGGGCCAGGGGAGGTGAGTTGCTCGCGGGGTCGGGGTAGGGAGACATCATTGCTCAAAATGGTGTAAAAAACCCCGCCCACACGTGAATATATCTCGAAATTTAATTGGATGAATAAATAAAATAAGAAATTGACAAATAAACTGAAAATATTCGATACGAGCCCTTTATTCTGGGAGTACCAATATCGTATCGGTCGTTTCTTATTTAACGCTAATAAATAATCCCTGTTTGCGATAAAGATAGCTAGCTACTCCAACAAACACCTACCTGCCATTCAACAAGCCGCTTCTGGGCGGTGTTTTGCTACAATCTGCTGTTGCCAAATTGAGTTCAGAAGTAAAATTGAAAACGTTAATTAGAAAAGGATAAAAATATATTATTTAGGGTTTCAAGACAAAATTTGGCATTCAGGCCTATGATGTATCATTTTCTGTTATTTTAACAGCAACGTTAAGTTATCTATCACTGTTTATTTTACACGTAAAATTAGAGACAGGTATAGATTTTGAGCTATAACACAACTGTTAAAATAACAGACCAGGATACATCATAGGCCTGATTCTCAGTGGTGAGGATAGCACAAAGACCCAAAAGAGACAGAGATATGTTGTCATACGAAAATTTTGTTTATTGTTCGGTCTATCTGTGTTTTGATGTCATTGATTCCAACCTTTACGTGCTCACTGTATGTATATGTTATGACCACTTGCACCGTTTTGCCTAACTGATCAGTTTAATTAACGGACAAGTTAAAATTTGAGAGCAGATTAATTTCTAAAGCCTTGCACCGTGATTTTTCAGGTAAGGCTCAAAATTTAACTAGGGATCTAGGGAATTTCACTAAAAATCGAGAACATTGGTACTAGTCATAGAGTACCAGTTAACTTCAAACTCATTTCTGACGCCAATATTTTAACGTTAATGGTGGCAATTAGGTGTCTTCTAATATTCCTTTCAATTTTTCCATTTTTTATTTTGGAGGAAAAGGGAGAAAAAAAAGGGTCGATCCTCAAACTCTTCGGAAAATGAAATTTCATCAATATAGTGACCAGATACAAAGGTACCATAGAAAATAAAGAGACAGATAAGGCGACAAATCAAGAAAAAAGTGCTGTATGGGATAAAATTACCAAAGCATTTTATTCCGCTTCCCCTGTAACAGGCTACTGGTCGAAGGAGTGCTTAAAAAGGGGTTCTAAGGTTCTAGCCAAAGTCTATATGTTCTAGTGACTTCAGATCCCAACTTCTATCTTCTATGGAATAATTTCGCAGGCATTTCACTTATATACGATATGAAAAGGTTTTGGTAGGTTTTAGTTACAAACACGCATAATTTAAAATTCAAGAAAGTGTTTTTTAAAAAATGTTTCCCTTTTTTTTTGTGGATTTACGTTGCCGAGGATCTTCTCTTTGAGATTTGGCGAGCGCCGCGAGCGGAGCGAGCAATCGGAGACTTAAAAATAATTAAAAACAAGAAGGTGTTATATTTGCAACAGGTTTTTCACGTTTTTGGTGGATTCACATTTCCGAGGATCTTATCTTTGAGGTTTGGCGAACGGAGCGAGGAATCCGAGATTCAAAAATAATTTAAATTTCAAAATCCCATTACTTGGAGCTTGTACTTGTGTTCGTACCAACCACGTTGTAGGTTATTGGTCGTCATTCAAGGAATACCTAGGTACTTTAAGGAGATCAGGAGTAATGCAGTCTCCCTTTCCTATGGATTATATCATCCAATTTATGTGGTTTCAAATTTATGGAATACCTGCAAAAGCAAAGGCATATCACTGGGAGATTCATCTTTGATATACAGCTAATAGCGACCGATAGTAGAGTAGGTAGGGAATTTTCGTAGTTGATTTTCTAAAGGTGTCAAATCGTCATTGATCCGCAAATCGTCAATTTTGAATATAATTTTCTGATGGAAAATATGCATTTTGCGCATTTATATTTTATTTATAGTTTAAACGTTTCTATTTGATTTGAATCTTTCTCAAAAAAAATTAAAATGCCGTTTTTATTTGGACCCATACCAGTCATTAGAACCGAAAATCGTTAATTGTGATCTAAAACCACAGAAATTGAGGGTTTATTTTAACAGCAGCTTAGAGGTACATAATCAAGGATTGACTTGCGGTGCAAGTCAGTTACGAAAAATAAGCGTTAGTTAAAATTTAAACCTCTGTTTAACTTACGGTGCAAGTGGGCATTAGCCATTCTGTTCCAGGAATTTATGGATCAGTAAATGGTTGACTGAATTGTGTAACATTTCCTGGAGAATCGCTTCAATGACATTACAAATGTTTCGCTTAAGATCTTCCAGGCTATTTGAGGAAAGTATTACCGCATCTTTCCTTGACATAACCCCAGAGAAAAAAGTCTAGAACTCTCCAAGTCAAGGAAGTAAAGTGTTCATTCTATAAAACCAGCTCTCCTTATTCGTCTTTCCCCAAATGTCATATCTAGTGATTCCCTTGCTATTAAAGAATATTGAAGTGGAGGCACCATCCTGCTGAAAATAGATATCATCCAAGATAACCTCTTGTCTTAACTGTGGGAAAAAGAACATGTGTATACAACAGTTTCTGTTATTGTTGATTCATCAATGAAAATGGTCTGTATTTTTGTTCAATAGAGATTGCAAACCAAACTGTTACTGTTGGGGTATCTCTATTTAATAAGTTCCAGAGAAAATACTTTGGAACTTGTTACTTTTTTTTGGAAAATGAATTTTAACTTAATTGATATCTAGCTAGACAGTTACAAAATTGTTTGCCATAGTGATATCAAGTTCCTACAAAATGAAGTTGCAAGCGTTTGCAAAAATACCAAAATTTCGATTTTGATTTTTTTTCGGCTAAAACTTCAAGTTTAAGGGACGATGTCTATTGGTACGTGGATACCCTAAACATGAATCTTTTTATTGACGTTGTGATATACAGGGTGTTCCATTAGAAATAGCGGAGAATTTCGATGTTGAAAAATGGATATTTTTTATTCGCCCTGTATAAGTTTCAAAAAAATTTGAAACCTACTAAAAAAAACTTTAGACCAAGAGAAATCGAATGGCACAAACCGCAGGTAGCTAGCTCACCTGGTTTAAAAGTTATAAGCATTTAAAATGGGTCACTCTCGGCTGGAACACCCTGTATTATTGTATTTTATATCCTGGTCGCCTTATGCGTCACCTGAAACCCTCCAATTAGGTTTCGTTGCCAACAATTCCGTCGTCCTCCTGGTGTATCTGCTACCCCTCACAAAACAGTTTGGCCTGAAGGTTATTCAAATATATGCGGAGATATGCCAAAATTAATTTTTCTTATGACATCGTCAGGGGAAATACGATGTTAGAGGGTGAATAGATTTTAAGTTTCATCTCTGGTGTTTTAGAACCGGTATTATGGTAATTGACATTAAATATGTACAGGGTTATTGGTTATAAATGTCACCCCCCTTTATCTTTTTTATTTGACATTTTAGAAAAAAGTGTCCCAAATAAAAGTTTTATGGCTGAAATAAAATTTTTGAAAAAGTCACTTTCGCATATACAGGGTGTTTCAGAAAAGCTGGTCGTGCTCCAAATTTCTTATTTCAAATAGAATATCCTGTATATTATTGGATATTCGGATTCTTCGTAAAATTCTGAGCAGATTTCATGTGATATACCCTATACCTAAGTTCAACTTTTTTGGAAATTTCGACAGTTGAAAATTGACTATTTGCAACTTTGGACAGGCTGTAAATCCTAAAAGGTTAATTTTAGAGCAGAACCGATCTTACATTTTTATCTCAGATTTTTATAAACTATCAGTTGACACCAATATTTGACATCAACTTTGAATTTAATCCATGATTGAAAATTCCAATTAAATTTAATCTTCGGTTAAATTCAAAGTTGGTCAAATGATAACTTGTGAAAATTTTAGAAAAAAATATAAATCGGTTTTGCTCAAAAGTTAACCGTTTAGGTTTTACATTCTGTCAAATTAACAAAAAAGTCAATTTTCAACTGTCAATATTTCCAAAATAGTTGAACTTAGGTATATGATATATCACACGAAATCTGCTCAGAATTTGACGTAGAATCCGAATATTAAATAATAAACAGGGTATTCAATTTAAATTAAGAAAGTTGGAGAACGACCAGCTATTTTGAAACACCCTGTATATGCAAAAGTGAGTTTTTCAAAAAATTTAATTTCAACCATAAATTTTTTATTTGGGACACTTTTTTCTAAAATGTCAAATAAAAAAGATAGAGGGGGTGACATTTATAACCAATAACCCTGTACCTAATATATTCGAAAATAAAGCTCCTAGAAAATGCCGTTGGTGAATTTTAAACAATTAGGGGTATGATCTAAGTGGAAATTATCTCCTAGGTGTTACAATCTATAGCGAAAAAATAAAATCAATTTTAACTCTGAAATAAAAAGCTAGAGAGTTCTGTCGCGAAACCTGTATCTTGAATAACGCAAAAAGGCACAAAATGCACCAATTGAAGGAAAAATTACGTACGATAATTAAATTTCTAGGTCGACAAGTTTGTATATAGGCTGTTCGCTATCAAATTATCACTCTCAACACTCAATTATAAAGCCTCGCTTACAATGAGGTCTAATAGAAACAAGTCTGTAATGTATTTAGTTTAGTTGCAACGCTGTCTAATAACCATTTAGTGGATAATTAAGGCTATGAACTATCTATAGCCTTCAAGCTCCTGCTTGACCGACATTAGGAGATAATAATGTTAGTGTAAACTAATTTTCGATTGCAACAAGTACAAAGTTACATAGGCTCATTAACTGGAAAAATAATCGTTGTTTTCTTTTTATTAAATAGACTCTTTTATTAAATAGACTCTTTTATTAAATAGACTCTTATTAGAGACGTTGGGCCGACATTGTACTTTTTTTTGCAACATTAGAGGTGTTCAGTATTTGGCAAAAATATATATTTCGGAGTTGCCGTTGATGTCATTTCGAAGAAAAAAGAGGTTTAAAAAAAACCTCCCTTTCAACAGTAAAATTTAATATCTACCGCGATCGGTGCTAAGAAAGACACCGACCCGAGAAAAAATATATAAAAAAAAAGTTTTATAAGTTTTTCCATTACAGCTTTTAATTTATCAATTTCAGTTGTAATTGATACTCGCCCGTCTTTAAATAACTTTCTCATTCGCTTTTTGGACCTGAAAAATTTGATCTCTGATTTACAGGCGCCTCCGCTTAAAGCTCTCCAAAACTTCTTTAATTTTTGTTGACCGGTCTGGAAATGATTTGGTGGCTTTTCAAATTATTCCAATTAATTGTTCAAATTTGTAATTTCTTATCCGGTCGCTTTAAAGCAGGGAGGTTCCCTTACTCAATTAGTAGAAAGTTTTAAATTATGCGAGAGTTATAATTTTACAAGTTGATATTTTTATCAAAGTTTATTAATACAATCTTAAAGTGTTTTGAGTGAATGTGTCGAAATATCACAGCAGAAATGCTAATATTGCAGTAAAGTTTATTAGTTGTTTTCTTGTTGTCGCTATGGAATCATGCAAAATACGCTCCGAGTCCTATATGATTTCCCGCTAGGAGAAATCTAATAACATCTGCTAAAACAACTCTGAATTTTCATGAGAAAATCAAATGGAGGCGCTGCTGTGCTGCGCCCTTGACGCGCGTGCAATATAGTTATTTCAGTTCTCACAAACCAACATCCTTAAGAGGACTCAGAATTAAAATACATTATAAATGTGCTTTGGTGCATATTGATAATATTTGTTTGAAAAATTGATGTAACAGAACATGGAGCTTTATGTATAAAGAAACACAAGTTTGTGAAGAAAAATTACACAGAAGAAAACAACTACAAAAACATAGGTATCACAATAACGCTCCCGCGAGGAAGAGTGTATTTTGGAGAACAACCACATAACTATAGGAGCAGTAGGGTTAACAGTAGCAGGATATAGAAGAAGGTTGCGTTATCAAAAAAAAAATCGCAAAATGTCACTTTTTATGCATGTTGTAGCAAATAGCTATTTTCCTAACGAGTGCGGGAAGAGAAATTTCTTCCCGCAAGAGTTAGCTTGTCACCTTCAAGAGCCAGTAAAAACTGATACCTGGCGTATGATATACAATAATTTATTTGTTACTCATTTGTAAACAATAAATAAAAAATTAATACATAGGTTATACAATTTTAATAAATAATTCTACTGACCCTACTGACTTGTAATAGTTATTTACCTAACAAATGCGGAAAGTGATACTTTACCGCACGCAACGGCAGTTAAGCGGAGTTCGGTCAAGCCGTTAAGGGCGGTAAAGGCACTTTCCGCATGTGTTACGTACAAAATTTTACCTATGAGCATCTACATCTCCAAAAAAGGGCATTGATAAAATTAATTATTGAATCAGATTAATGAATGAAATTAGATTAGATTTAGAAATTATCAAAAATCCATTTTCTGGAAAAAAAAAAGGATTTTTGATTATAAATATCAAATTCTACTTAACCGCACACTATGCGGTAAAGTGCACTTTACCGCACACTTTGTAGTCCACTTTACCGCATAGTATGCTGTAAAGTTCACTTTACCGCACACTATGCTGTAAAGTTAACTTTACCGCATAGTGTGCGGTAAAGTGCTACTTTCCATTTGCAAATACGTGCGGTAAAGTGCACTTTACCGCACGCTCGTAGGTAAAAAGTTTTTACAGTCTAGCTGTCAATTTTACAAGTCAGTAGAGCCAGTAACTGGTAAAAATCAATTTTCGTTGTTTATGTTTTGACTTGATAAATGACGTTTTACAAATGAGTGACAAATGAATGTATTAACCAGTATTTACAAAAAAAAAGGTAAAGGTAAAGGTAAAGGTGTATTAACATACAAACAATTCGATGTCACAATGATTATTTCAAACTCTTCCCGTACCAGTGCGGGAAAGAAAGTCTTCCCGCACAGCAAATAGTGCGGGAAGAGCCATTACCCGCACGCTCGTAGAACAATAAGTTTTTCGCTTTTCACCAGTTTTTTATTTTATAAAGATGTAATTAATTGTAGGTATCCAATAATTAGGACTGGTTTCGAATGGACATCAAAAAACAAGTTAACAAACGGATTTTCTAGAAAATTCTAGAAAATTCTATAGAAAACCGCGAGTGATTGAAGGATAGTGATTTCATTACTGGTTTGGACATTGAAAACACTGGACTTTTAGCTGTGCCACAGAGTTTAAAAAAACGAGTTTCAAGAAAGATCCAAGAAAATCGACGATCGAGAGAAAAACAAGAAGAGCAGGACCGTCTTCAGGAACACTTTTAATTTCAGCGAGAATAAATGCAAACTGTTATCTCTGAGGAACAAACCAGACTGGAGAAAATCCAAGAGGGGCAAGATAATAAATTAAAGAATGCAATGGAAGAAGTAGGTAACGAAGTTGGGATTGTTCATCAGAAAGTTGGAATTATTAGCTCCGTCAAGTTAGCCCCGCCTATTGAATTTTTATATTTTTTTTTCATGCTAATTAACTGTGCTCCCAGTGTGCTCTACTGTGCTACTAATATTAGGAACTGTGCTGAGTTGCACTCAATGCTATATTCACAAAAATTGGAGGGGGGGCCAACTTGACGCTTAGCCCCCCCGTTTTTTCGATTATTTTATCGAACAAAAGCAAAAATTAATGCAACTTTCAGTGTGCTAAACTGTGCTGCTAATATTTTTAGCTAAGTTTTTCGTTTAACCCTCGTTTCTCTCAAAAAACCCTATGGCGGGGCCAACATGACGCTCGCCCCCGCCCCCCTGTTTTTTCGATTATTCTATTAAACAAATGCAAAAATCAATGCAGATTTCAGTGTGCTGAACTGTGCTGCTAATATTTTTAGTTCAGTTTTTCGTTCAACCCTCGTAGCACAAATGTGCTTATTAGGATCATATACATTGCTATGGAACATCTTATTATATAACTCCGATATTTCTTAGTTGGGTTGTAAACGCTTATATGACGTCTATAAGTATGAAAAAGGCCCAGGTTTATAAAATATTATTATTGTTTTAAAGTTGTTTTAGGATCGCGAATAGCATTTAATAAATATTATGAAGTGCTTTATAAAATCGTTATGAAACAGTTTTATAAGAGATTTATAAGTTAGGAAATAAATTCACCTATATAGCAATTGTGTCTTTTGTGAACCTCAGTATAAAACAGCTTTATAAATATTATTTGGAAATTTTGTAGCTGTAGTTGAAATTACTAATAAAACATTTATAAAATAATGTTTTATAGCATACTTAAAACAGTTTAATAATAGTATATTATATACCTAGGTAGAGAAGTTGGTCATTATATTATATAATGACTTTCTCTACCGAGGAATATATAGAATTTTTTTTACTACCTACTGCTAGTAAAAAATAAAAAAATTGTTTAAAATCTGTGTTGTAATTATTTTTTGTGAACGCCCTCTTGAAAGTGCTGCCCTCTATCAACAGCTTATATAACTTCCTATGTACCTACAGAAACCTGTATTTTTTTTCAAATTGACGTATGAAATTGAAATTGAACCAATAGAAACATGACAATATCCTTGCGTCATGACGTCATTTTCATTATTGACCTAGGTATTTTTTCATTATTTTCATTATTAACCTAGGGAGAGAAATTCAATTTTTTCTTAGAAAAATAGATTGAATAATGTCTATTTCTCAGGTTAGTAGTAAAAAAAAATATTTTTTCTACAAACGTGTTAAAAATGCAATTTTTAACACCGCCCCGAAGCATTAAAAATGTTACTTTATCGCACTAGTGCCATAAAGTCTTTATAGCACTAGTGTTAAAAGTGAAACATCAAATTTTGAGAGCGGACGTCAAAAAAAGTTTGTATTTTCAGTTATTTACATTGATATTAATGGTGAAATTTGAACAACTGAGGTAGCCCGATTGGCCGCCTCATCTATATTTTTCGAAGGATCGATGCAACCCTCTTTTTCTTCTGTATTTTGTTGCCTTTTTAGCAAAAAGCATTCCTGACCACGACAGACTTTCAAGAAACTGAAAAGACATTTCGTTACCTGTAAAACAAGGTGCTGGTTGTATGGATTTTTTGACAAATGTCAAATTCGAGAATTTTATGTAGGAAAGATGCTTCCAATTTATTATTCATTTAAAAATCCAATTTGTTACTGGTTATTGCTTTTTATTACGGTTTGTAGAAAAAATATTGTATGATATTTGTGTTAAAAGTATTTTTAAGGCACTTATGTGAATTGCAGAATTCGCTTCGCTCATTCTGCAAACTTTCACATGCGTGCCTTAAAAATGTACTTTTAACACTTATATCATAAATATCTATTATCGTATTTTCATAATGCCGAATACAAAACTGATTTTTAAATTGTTGTCCAACTTTCTCTGCTTTTATGGATTACGAATATGGCGACATGTTGCTAGGGATGGATGGGTAAATCAGGAAAAATATATAGCCCACCTAAATACCGTTCAACCACTCAAATCTTACTGCGAAGCAAATTTTACTGATCAATTGGGGGTTATTTTTTGGAGATATTTTAACGCGCTTCAATTTTAACAAGGTTTTACAGTTACAAAAAATATTTATTTCACGAAAGTTTCCAATAATCATCCGTGAAGTTGAAAATCGACATTATGTCATGTCCCTATGTCATTGTGAACTGATTTTATTCTTTTAGTAACGACACTTTTCTAAATTATATTATTTTATTTAATTTATTTTGGATACGACAAAATGGCCGACATAGGACCAAGTGAAATTAAACGTGAAAACATGGCGTCGACTAATATATCATTTTTATCGCCAAGAAAATGTTTAATAAACAAATTTGATATTTATAAAACATATTTGATTTATAACGCGTTTTATAATGCAGTTTCATAAAACATTTGTATTTTATTATCTAAAATGACATAGCGTAAAACTATTATAATATTCCAGACATTGCAATGTTGCCATGTCAAGAACAAACGTGTACCTTTATATATTTTCAATTTTGTATGGATGAAAATCAAAAGTTACTAGTAACTTTCGAACTTCATTTATGAAAAATCATACTTAAAACTCGTGGCCGACAGAATTGAATCAAAAAAGTTGGAATTTAAAATTGGAAGAAAATAGTCATAGGTACTTGATTAGAGTTTTTGGCCACACCGTAACAATTCCAACAAGTTTTTAATTGAATTATATTAAATAGGTAGGTATATAGATTAAACCTTCTCTGTATTTTAATTTTTAGTTCACTGTGGTTTACCAGCAGGGTTACAGTACCTACCGAGGTACCTACCTAATATAGACAGTAACTTGTAACGGTTCATGTGTTTGCGTATTTGTCTAGGGAATTCGATCATAATCAACCCTCAATAATTTTTATTGAATTTGAAATAAATATGGATACTTGAAGATAATATATTCAGTTTGACAACGTCGCATCGCCTGTTCTGAACAAGCGTCTGCGGATCACACGGAGGCAACGCCACGAATATGATCGAAAGTGTACGAACGAAACTTTTAAAATTTGGCGCGACGCGACAAACGTAGGTTCACTAGCATTTTTGTTTACCGCCTCTTTATTTATTTGACACAAAATTATTATTTATAATTCGATAGTTTGTCTTATTATCAATGACATGAGAGGGAGTTTTCGAGCAATTATCACCTAAAAAAACACATGGAGAGCACAATTCACAACAAAAATACATCTACAAAAATAATGAAGTCCATAAGATGCCCATTAAACTGTCATTTTATTACCGACAGCAAAGACATTATTGTTTTACATATTACAAAAGTTTTCACGGAAACAACTATGGTACAATAATTATTTATTTTATTTATCACCAAGATAGAAATTTACATAAACGCATTAAATTTACATTATGTAGGTACTGGGTGTTTGTTCATAACTGGAACACTCAGTAACTTTCTTATTATTGAAAATGAAGGGCATGTTTAAGTTGGAAAATTTCTTTGTAATTTGCAACCTTAAGCGCTACGACGATATTTTTTTGTCGTAAAAGGTATACAGGGTGCGACAAAAAGGTATTTTTTTCTAATGGAACGCCCTACATATTTTGGTTATTCAAATAGTGTTTGATATTTTTGTGAAGCTAATTTTCTAAGAATTTCAAAAATGCAAAAATATACAGGGCGTTCCATTTAAAAAAAATGACTTTTTTGGCGCACTCTGTATACATGGCGAAAAAAAAATAGTTGTAGCGATTGAGATCGCTGCAATTTATCAAGAAATTTTCCAATTTGAACATGTCCTTTATTTTCAATAATAAAAAAGTTACTGAGTGTTCCATTAATAAACAAACACCCTGTACCTATTACGCTTACATAAACAGGCTTTATTGAATATTGACTTATTATTTAATAGCCTCGCTCGCAAGCTCGCTCGGCCATAAAATTATTCGTACAATAAAGCCTTTCTTTATTGTACTTGTTATTTAATGCTATTTATATAAATAGCTATTATTTAACAATCTAGATTAAACACTGTGTCTTTCAAAATCTTACAGAAACAGCTTGGTTGTGATACAGCCTACAAATCAACTGTGGAGGGCGAAGGGCCATGTATCATTGGATTGTTTCACCTGACTTATCAATTATTTTTTTGTACGCGAGTTCTGGCTTGGGCTTGATACCCCATCCCAAAAAAATTAATTCTCATCAGTCTTTCTAAAAATTTTTACTTAAATATTATCGATAATAATCGATATTTTACGAAATGGAAATTGCAAAATAATCCTAGAATATAACAATAAATATTCATCAGGATTCAGGACAAGGAGGTGGAGGCGTCAATAAACAAGAAGCAAAAACGTCATGGGCGCTGTATTCGTGGCGTTGCCTCCGTGTGATCCGCAGACGCTTGTCTGTTCTGAATCATGTATATTTGTTTTCAGATCATGGTGCTAGGTGGCGTGGGTGTCGGTATATCTGAAGAAATTGCGATAATATTAAAACCCTTATAAAATACTATTGTTATATAGCCTTCAGAAAAATTGCTTAAATAACAATATTATTATTAAGTTTATCTCACTGTATCAGTTTTACGATACTTTTATCGTAGAATACATTTATAAGAAAATTAGAAATTGGATACCTTATTACTATACTATGTTATGTTACGTTATTATAAGCTAAACGCCCTTAATACAGATATATGTAGCTTAAATGACCAAATCAGATCTTTCGAATTTAGCCTGTACCTCTTTCCTGAAATTGCCACTTTTTCTTAATATTATCCAGCAAGAAATGCTTGACATATTGATAATTAGCAATAGGTATCTATATCAATTATCACTGGAATTAAAACTAGAAATGTCAAGATTTTTCTGCAGCGTAGGTGGATAAACTAAATTTTAGGTTAGTGCTATAACATTTTTATAAGGTTACCATAATAATAATTTTGTATTTTGTGAGAAACTTCTGTTATTTAACCCTTTTTTAAGTGCTTTATTCAATTTTGTTCCACAACAATTATAAAATAGTTTTATAAGAGTATTGAACGGAACTAAATTATTGCTAAGAATGAACTGTTTTATAAATTATTCTCCATAAATACTATAAAATCTTATAATAAAGCCGTAATAAATCCAAATGCATACTTTTATAAGTGATATATATCTGTTTGTGAATATTGCTATAAAGCAACTACAAAATATATCTATCTCAAACGAAAACAGTTTTATAAGTCTTGTCATATATATATATATATATATATATATATATATATATATATATATATATATATATAAATAGTGTAGGTATTCGTGACTGGCAACTTATAAATGGAAGATATTTTCTGGGGTATCAGTCTGGGTCTAAATAAAAGTCTTAAAACTTTTTAGCTACGCCGAGCTTTCGAAAATTTTTATTTTCTTCTTCAGGGCTATATAAAAAGAATAATATTTATACAAATAAATATTAAAAGGAAGGCTTACTTACTGCTATGTGTTTTAAATTGAAAAAATATCATTTACAAGAAAATTTGGCATACTTTTTAAATAAATTGTTACAATCTGACTTTTTTAGTATTACTTTCAGGTATGAGTATGATCTGAAATTTACAAATAACAATGGTTCAAGAAATGGTGGAAATGTTTTTTTAAGAAAATTTCAACATTATTCCAAAGAAAAGTTGGTTTATGTTTTGATAAATTTATAAAAGTGATATATTTTGACTATAAGTGAAGTTATTATTATTTATAGGTTTCATTGTTAGGATATTTGAATAGATAATGCTTAAATCATCTATGTCTGATCTTTTATTCATAGAATTGTTATTTAAAAAGATTTCAACCATCTCCAAAAACAATCTTTTATTATAATTTTGTTCCCTATGTAATATTTTGGTTTCATTATAATTAAAACTATGATCTAATTCATTGAAATGTGTAGATAATATAGAAGTATTTTTTCCTAATCTACAATCACTTTTGTGAGAAGTGATTCTATCTTTTAAAACTCTGGATGTTTGACCTATATAACAATTTTCACATTGGTTACAAGGAATACTATATACAACATTCGAAGATTTTAGATTTTCCTCTTTGTCTTTAATTTTTGTAAATAATTTTCCGATTGTTTTAGTTTGTTTATTTGCGATTTTTATTGATGGTGTATTTTTAAATAACTTGATGATTTTATTATTTATTATTATTTATTCTCACAAAAGTGATTGTAGATTAGGAAAAAATACTTCTATATTATCTACACATTTCAATGAATTAGATCATAGTTTTAATTATAATGAAACCAAAATATTACATAGGGAACAAAATTATAATAAAAGATTGTTTTTGGAGATGGTTGAAATCTTTTTAAATAACAATTCTATGAATAAAAGATCAGACATAGATGATTTAAGCATTATCTATTCAAATATCCTAACAATGAAACCTATAAATAATAATAACTTCACTTATAGTCAAAATATATCACTTTTATAAATTTATCAAAACATAAACCAACTTTTCTTTGGAATAATGTTGAAATTTTCTTAAAAAAACATTTCCACCATTTCTTGAACCATTGTTATTTGTAAATTTCAGATCATACTCATACCTGAAAGTAATACTAAAAAAGTCAGATTGTAACAATTTATTTAAAAAGTATGCCAAATTTTCTTGTAAATGATATTTTTTCAATTTAAAACACATAGCAGTAAGTAAGCCTTCCTTTTAATATTTATTTGTATAAATATTATTCTTTTTATATAGCCCTGAAGAAGAAAATAAAAATTTTCGAAAGCTCGGCGTAGCTAAAAAGTTTTAAGACTTTTATTTAGACCCAGACTGATACCCCAGAAAATATCTTCCATTTATATATATATATATATATATATATATTTATGAGCAAATTAATTGCCAAACTTATAAAATTGTTATTTAAATTAATCTTGAAAATATCTATATAGCAAAATAACAAAATATATTTGTTTTCATGATACATTTGTATTTATTGAGTATCTTAAAAATCAGTTTTGTTACTTCAAATGCTCTAACAAATCGGATATAAAGCACTTCAGTCCAATAGCAATATTTCTGTGCTACTTGGGTTCAGTGTGCTGAACTGTGCTGCTAATGTTTTTAGTTCAGTTTTTCGTTTAACCCTCGTTTCTCTCAAAAAATCCTATGGCGGGGCCAACTTTACGCTCAGCCGTCTTTCCGTTAATTTTATTGAACAAAAGCAAAAATCAATGCAGCTTTCAGTGTGCTGAACTGTGCTGCTAATATTTTTAGTTCAGTTTTTCGTTTAACCCTCGTTTCTCTCAAAAAAACCCTATAGTGGGCCACCTTGACGCTCAGCCCCCCCCCCCGTTTTTTCAATTATTTTATTGAACAAAAGCAAAAATCAATGCAACTTTCAGTGTGCTGAACTGTGCTGCTAATATTTCTAGTTCAGTTTTTCGTTTAACCCTCGTTTCTCTCAAAAATCCCTATGGCGGGGCGATTATTTTATCGAACAAAAGCAAAAATCAATGCAACTTTCAGTGTGCTGAACTGTGCTGCTAATGTTTTTAGTTCAGTTTTTCGTTTAACCCTCGTTTCTCTCAAAAAACCCTATGGCGGGGCCAACTTCACGCTCAGCCGTCTTTTCGTTAATTTTATTGAACAAAATCAAAAATCAATGCAATTTTCAGTTTGCTGAACTTTGCTGTAAATATTTTCAACTTAGTTTTTCGTTCGACCCTCGTTTTTCTCAAAAAATGCTATGGCGGGGCCAACTTGACGCTCAGCCCCCCGTTTTTTCGATTATTTCATCGAACACAAGCAAAAATCAAAGCAACTTCCAGTGTACTAAACTGTGCTGTTCGCATATTTTCAACTCAGTTTTACGTTTGACCCCCGTTTTTCTCATAGCGGGGCCAACTTGACGCTCAGCCCCTTCATTTTTTGGATTATTTTATCAGACGAGAGTAAAAATGAATACAACTTTTAGTGTGCTAAACTGTGCTGTTCATGTTTTTAACTTAGTTTTTCGTTTAACCCTCGTTTTTCGCAAAAAATGCTATGGTGAACCCAACTTGCCGCTTAGCCCCCCTATGATCCCACGTACGAAATTATTCCACTCAAGACATATTGTTGGTCATGAAAATAAATATTCTATGGAATGTCTGCCAAACGAATAGTAGGGATTTTTGGAATATTTGTATTTGTATTTGCTTTTGTTTGATAAAATTATCGAAGAAATAGGGGGGCTATAAGCGTCAAGTTGAACCCGCCATAACATTTTTTGAGAAAACGAGGCTTAAACCAAAAACTAAGTTGAAAATGTTAACAGCACAGTTCAGCACACTGAAAGTTGCATCGATTTTTGCTTTTGTTCAATAAAATAATCGAAAAAACGGGGGGGTTGAGCGTCAAGTTGGCCCGCCATATATGGTTTTTTGAGAGAAACGAGGGTTAAACGAAAAACTGAACTAAAAATATTAGCAGCACAGTTCAGCACACTGAAAACTGCATTGATTTTTGCATTTGTTCAATAAAATAATCGAAAAAACGGGGAGGCTGAGCGTCAAGTTCGCCCCGCCATAGGGTTCTTTGAGAGAAACGATGGTTAAACGAAAAACTGAGCTAAAAATATTAGCAGCACAGTTCAGCATACTGAAAGTTGCATTAATTTTTGCTTTTGTTCGATAAAATAATCGAAAAAACGGGGGGCTAAGCGTCAAGTTGGCCCCCCCTCAAATTTTTGTGAATAGCATTAAGTACAACTCAGCACAGTTCCTAATATTAGCAGCACAGTAAATCACACTGGGAGCACAGTTAATTAGCACAAAAAAAAATGGCAACTGTTACTAAATGTCATCTTATTTCTTGTATTTTTTAGTTCTCAATAAAAATGATGTTAAATAGACAAAAAACATTGCAAATCGTGATAATTGTGTACGGGTGAACCAGGATTTTACTCAACAAGCGTTAAAACAGTGGAACTTTTAGGTACATTATTGAATGTGGCCCTAACCTCTCCTGTACAAATTAATAAATTTTATCGTATTTTTGACAGTAATGTTATATATAACTGCATTCAAAATGCACTGATAAAGTGCAATTTAACCTGTAGGCATAGTAACACTCTACCATACGTAGCAACCATCAAGTACCAGTACTTTATGATTTCTCTCATTATAATTTTCAACCGTTTCTAGGTAACCGAAAAAAATATATATATATATATATTTTTGACGCACTAGAGACGTGAAACTTCTTCCTAAACAATTACAACGTTTATTTTGACGGTTCGATCCAGATCGAAACGCAAGTGGCTCGACTTTTAAATCTCTAATCTCAAGTGTTTATTTGGAAGAATCTAGGAGAATTAGCACGAGCGAAATCTAAGGTCACTTGTTCATGTTTCTTGTTTTAACTTTTCACAATTTGTCTTGGAGTTTGTAAGTTGTGTGTGAAAATAACATAACGTTCAGTGTTCAGTTAATTAATATTGTGATGGACAAGAGACGTTTGGAGTGACAAATAAACTATGGTATTATGTTTTTTGAACTATTAAAAAAAAAAAAAAAATTGAGCATGGACAACAGAAGTGTTTAAAGCCCTGGAGATTCAAATGCAAAAGAATGGATTTCGTAAAGATGCAGTGATGATGGATACATAACGTACATCGCAGTAATTATTACAATTTCCTTTTTATTTAGTTTCATTTTATTTTATTTATTTTTTTTTCAAAATTTAATTCACGATAATGCAACGGCCGCCAGTGTGTCAAGAATGTCATAGCAGATTCGAGATTTAACGTGATGTTCGGGAACAACGTCGATCGCGGTTCTTCTGGAATTTACAGGAATAAATTACGGCTATATATAAGGACGGGTTTTAGCTTGTAAGTTTTAAGTTAAAGTTTGACTGTGATACGATTTAAATAGTGATTATTATTGCGAGCTGTAAGAGTTTAGTTGTTGAGTTAGTTATTAAAGTAATTAGTGTCAGAGTGTATTGTTAAGTGGAATAAATTATTGCTGTGTTAATTGGACTTTGATTTTTGGAATAAACGAAACGAACCCAAGATTTCTGTCAGGCAATCCAAAGCCGTGACAATAATAATAGACCCTGAGATAGGGCCTGTTAAGTGGAGTAATTTTTTTTTTTTTGTCTGGCATTTCGAGGGATGAATGTGGCTAGTTAGCTGATGAGAATATAAGTGGTTTTATTGCCTGCCCCCTGTTCGAAATGTTCACAGAATGTTTCGCCGGAAAACTCGATTTCGAACTGTGATTACCGTCTGGCGATTTTTCAGCGTTATTTTCACAACAGAACCATTTATTCTCTCGATTGCCAGACAAAAAATAAACGCGGAAGGTTATTTTCTTTTCTCTTGGAAGTTGACAACCATCCCCATTTTTTCAGCTAGTGAAAAGCATCTAGTATTTTTCATGGGTGAATTATTTATCAATGTCAATCTTTTATTTAAAAGCCAGAAAATTTGAGATCATTAAAAAAAAATTCTTCATGTAAATCAATTTTTTTCTTCTGCAAATTTTCGAATGGGTGGCAGGTATTAAAATCACCCATAATCTCATCAACTTAGTAGCCACATTCAGCCCTCAAAATGCCAGACAAACAAAAAATGAGTTCACTAAACAGCCCCTATCTCACAGTCTATAATTAAAATTAGAAAACAACAAACTTTCTAGCTGATTTTGACATTTATTGCGGTTCAAGGCGACTGAAGTTAGGCACTGAAGCAAGATCCGGATTGAAAATTGATTAAACGCTTATTTCGTTAATTGGACTTGGCTTAACTCAAGCCAATCCAATAAATTTGTTGGATTGGCTTGACTTTCCCAAGTCGCCTGAACGCTTACCTAACCTTTACCGTTTGTATCAAGGATTAACACGAATTTAAGTGGGTTTCACCAAGCCGCTTGAGTTTCAATCCGGATCGAACCGTCGAAATAAACGTAGTAAATTAGAATTACTGATATTTATTTTAAACAAGAGATAACGATTGGAATAGTTAAGGGTGCGGGTAGGATGAGGAATGATTGAGCAAAACGATTAAAGCGTAATCTATTGAAATATATTTTACCAAGAAATTAGTTAATGGATATTGAATTTGACAAAAACACGAATAAATCATGGTAATTTTGAGGAGTCGACAACACCACTAACGTTACGAGAATTCCATAGCATTTGTTGCTAGCATGGTCCTTTCTATTGTTAACCCTCCGTACACACACTGGGGTCTACCGGACCCCACCAAAAGTTTGAAAGCGTGACAAATTACGGAACTTTTAGCGATGGTTTCAAGACTCCATGTGAATTTAGTTTATACCCCTTACTACATAAACCGCAAACGGCAGAATCAAGCATTTATTAGTTTATGACTGACAAGCGTGTTAGTAGGTCGCGGGGTCTAATTTACCCCAGTGTGTGTTGCGAGTAACTTATTTGTGAATATACTTTTTGTATGTACCGAATAATTTGATACCAATTTTTCTGTGTTTGTATTTTATTTTACTTTTTCGATAACAGAATTTATTAGATTTTATTCAAGAATATTGGTTTTCGTTGATAGAAAGTTATTTTTCCACTAAAACATTTTTATTGATTTTTTCTATAGGTACAATGTAACAGAATATTTATTTATTTTTTAGTACAAAAATATTAATTTTTTAACTGTTAGGTTTTGCTTTTTGAACAAATAAACATGTATTAATATCCTAAAACGTGTATTTTTTTTTTTGAGTTAAGAACCAGCAATAAATGCTTGGGGTATCATACACCCCAGTGTGTGTTTGGTGTTTTCAAAAAGTTGGTGTGTGTACGGAGGGTTAAGTAGGAAAGGGATAGCTCGAGTCACCGTTGCCAAATGTATCGTAATCAGTAGTCTTTGTATGTTGGTATTTTAGACTATAACTAACCCAAACTAACCTGTCCTCTTAATGGATGCTATATTCCTTAGGTATATATTGGTATTTTAGACGTAAAGAGCTGAGCCAAACTAACTCGTCCTCTTAGTAATCTTTAAATAAAATGAAGACCGTAAAAAAATATGGTTTCCAGCGAGAATAGAACGAATAATAAGAAAATGCAAGAAGTTAGAAAGTAGAGGATTGCTGGATTACGGCTATCACCAGAACTATCAAGTAATAGTTTTTGCAAAGTTGAAGAAGAAATTCGTTTTTCCGTGACAAATACCATTCGCATATGCAACTTGACTATACCAATTATAGAAAACCCGCAGTGTTAGGTATCTCAGGTATGATAAAAAAATAAAAAAGTTATGAGGCAGTTAATATTCGGGCTAAACTTTCCGTAAACACATTTTGTCTTTTTGTGGAAATAATTTCGTATACAATTTTCGACTAATTAAATTTCAAAGAGCGGAAAATGAGGAATGGAGGTAAAGGAAGATACTTTGACATTAAATACCTGACCTTCAGACCTTCAATAAACTTGATGATGTCAACAAAATATTATATGGTCGTGAAAAAAAAAACAGTGTAATATCGAATTGGAATATTTGGAAATAAAATTTTGGTATGAGTACCGGAAGCCTGAACGATGCCATCAAAGACAAGTAAGCGAAGCAATAGATACATCATTTCACGTTTGACAACAAATAAAACTAATGTCGCATAAAAATATTAATACGAAAGAATACTGAAACAAGTCATTGTTGGTTACACAACTATTACCGGAGATTTAGAACTGGGAGAGGTCGAACCCTAATTGATTAATGGTTAGGTATATATTTAATTAATTATTAAATTAATAAAGTATTATCAAAATTAACAAAGATAGAATAATAATGTATACCTCAAAAGTATAGCTATATATAAACCTAAGCCAATTACCACTAAAACCACGTTGGCTTTCGCCCCCAAAATTGTTATTCCAATGCCTAAATATATACAAATTCTCCAAAAGCTAAGATAACTGGCATGATGCAGATCATAAGTATGCAAATTTGGATAGATCAAATTTGTTCTGCGTTAAGGCTTCAATGAAACTTTTGTTGATTGATTTTAGAATTTTAGGGTGGAAATCTTCAAGTATCAATTTAATATTGGACAAAATTTGCATTTGAAACAAAACCGATTTGATGCAAATGGGGTTTTAGGGGTGAAAACCACATTTGATTTAGATAGACTAATGTTTTTTCTACTATGTGACCAGCTTACCAGCTATTGTGAAACTCAAATTGCATAGAGCTGATCTATTTTTTTGATTAAAAAGATATCAATGGTTAATCAATTTATCTTTTTCGCGATAATAAATTTGTATATAGTATTCGCCAGAGATATTCGAGATTCGTACAAAAAGTATGTCCCTTCATCAGCCGGCCTGCATTTAGTCAGAGGAGGCACAGGTCAGGTAACCGCTTAAGTAAAAGATTATATTTGTTTGAAATTATTCGGTATAAATTATTGTAAATAATGTTTAAAATTATTTTTCAATTTTCTTTCAAGATCATTCAAATATTTATTGCAAGAAATTAAGTAGGTGCCTAATCCAAACAATACAATAATACTATACGCAAAATTAATTCAATTGATGCTCTTGGACTAAATTTATTCTCAACCCTCATCTGTGGAGTTTTTGCTCCGGTTTTTGCTTTATCGCGGGGCATCGCCGTCAAAGAAATCATTTTTTGTAGAAATCTCGAACATCTATGGCGGCTACTATAACAATCTTGGTATAAAAAACTGTTTTGAAATTATTAAGACATCAAATAACGAGTGCAATGGAAATTATCGAGAGTTTTTAAGAAATTATCCCGAATGCATTTTTACTTGAAAAATAGCACGTAGTGCACGATGCACAAGTTCCTGTTTTTCCAGAACCAAAGAATCATTAGGCCCATTTTAGGAAATCATCTACTATCGTTCATCCTGAAAGTTCATTTCCAAATAAACACAAATCCAGTTTCATGATTCCACACTAATTTTTCATCATTGATCGAAATTAAGAAAAAATAGACCTTCGAGACCAATTTCACCACAATTGAAATTAAATTGAGCATGCAGCATTAAACGCACTTATTGCCTCTTCCCCATTCGGAATGTCTTGATGAGTGGCGAAATAATTCATTTAAATTCGATACTATCTCTGTTTCATGACAAAAAAGTCAATTGGGAAATAATTTCCTGGATAAAATTATCCTCATTTACTTTTTGTGTCAATTCGCTACATTGATTTTTTTTTTCAAAATGGGGAATTTTCCAGGATATTTTTTTGTGAGAAATTTTAAGTTAAATTTGCTAAAGTTCGGGTATTCAACCTAGGCACTTACCGAACATGAAATATAGCTTTCAGAATCAGAACGCAACTCTCCAGTCGAACAAATAATAATCGGAAACGTGCTAAGAATTTCGCATTGCTCCCCCGGATTGCACGGTAAGGCGTTTAAATCATTCTAACAATTAGTAAATTGAAAAGACGGGCAAAGTGGAAAAGTAATAACTCATCCGAAAACGAGCTTAGCTTAACGACACGACTTCAGTAAAAATTGCTGCCTTGTTATTATTTGACTTGTTACGTGCTAAGGATTTAATTGCTTTGAAGAGCAACGTGGGGAGTTGCTTATGACGTGTAAATGCTAATTTTTATGGCTCTTTAAGTAATCTGAATATAAGTCATTCTCAAAAGTTTTTTTTTTTATAGACTCCAACGGCATTGGGACTGTTCCGAGAATTATTTACCTTAAACAATTTAAAATACACACCTTTTATGGAGAGCTTAAAAATCCTGAAAAATTATTTTAGCTTAAATTAATTTTACGGAACAGAAATCAAGGCAATACATAAAGAAGCACCAGCAGGACTACCAAAAAAAAAAAGGTACCCTGCCAATTTATGAGCACATAAGACCACACGATCAATGCTTAATTTTGGTCGGCGAAAATAATCCCCTATCCGCCACGGGACGCGTCCGATATGGGAGATTACTTCAAACTCCACATGATTTTTTTTTTTTTTTTTTTTTAATTTAGAAAATTTTTATTAAAGAAGTAAGTCTCGTAGAATAAAAAAAAGTTTGTTTTTCTGCACCTATTCGACGTCCATAAGAACACATGTGTGTTTTAGCATCCTCCAATGGCGATCCGCAAGTCTTAAAATTACCAAAAAATCATCCACCACGGTTAAATTAATACTTAGGAGAAACCCTGTACATGTACAGCGTTGCCCAAATTCGAGCCTCATCATTGGGATCTCGGAAACCGTAAAAGATACAGGGTCGGTCAAATTATGGGAAAGCTGCGCAATTTTAAGGCTAATAAAATGCCGTTTTGAAATTAGAAAGATTCCGAATACTTCCGGAGATATTCGGAAGAAACCGAAATTTTGTAAAATCGTTTTTATTTTTTCCCGGGCTTATTTAAAGAGCAATTATAAAATAAAGGTCACTTCATCATTGTCACTTTTTCCTTTTTAGAAGATGGTTACTAAATTTAAAATCCGACGTTTCTTCTTCAGGCATCCATCTTCAACTTACTTTTTTTAAATATGGACCTGGATTTTTTATTTGCGAATTTGTCATCTTTGGGCATCCTAAAACCGAGAATGTTTATAATTTTTCAATAACACAGTAAAAAACCAGGTGCGTATTAAAAAATAAATAAATTGACGATGATTCCAGAGGAACTAAACGTAGGATTATAAATTTAATACGGCCATCTTGTAGAAAAGAAGAAGTGACAATGAGAATGTGAAATTAGTTTTTCAAAATCTTTTTAAATGAAATCAGGAAAAAATTTGAGAAATACGAGAAATTCATGTTTTTCCTTATAGTTTCGATTTTTTCTTGGTTTATTTAAAAATATTTTGAAAAACTAATTTCACATTCCTATTGTCACTTTTTCTTCTCTACAAGATAGCGGTATTAAATTTAAAATCCAACGTTTCGTTCCTCTGGAATAATCATCAATTTATTTTTTTTAAATACGGACCTGCTTTTTTTACTGTGTTATTGAAAAATTATAAACAGTCTCGGTTTTAGGATGCCCAAAGATGACAAAATCGCAAATAAAAAATTCAGGTCCGTATTTAAAAAAAAGTAAGTTAAAGATGGATGCCTGAAGACGAAACGTCGAATTTTAAATTCAGTAGCACCATCTACTAAAGGGTAAAAAGTGACAATGATGAAGTGACGTTTATATAAAAACGATTTAAAAAAAAATTCATCCAAATATCTCCAGAAGTATTCGGAATATTTCTAATTTCAAAACGGCATTCTATTGGTCATAAAATTGAGCAACTATGCCATAATTTGACCGACCTCGTATCTCTTACGGTTTCCGAGATCCCAATGATGAGGCTCGAATCTGGGCCACCCTGTACAGTGTAATTTGACAATATTCCCCCCCCCCCAGCGTGAAACCACACATACAAACAAATAAACTATAATGTATTTTTTTCTACAAACGTTTTAAAAATGCAATTTTCCTACGAGCGTGCGCAAAGTAGTACTTTTCCGCACGCATGTCTGTGCTCACAGATACAGTTATCGGCACTCAGTGCGGATATAGTATATTTCCTAACAAGTGCGGAAAGTACCACTTTTCCGCACGCGATTGCAGTTTGCCGAACGACGCGTAGCGGAGTTCGGCAAGCAATCAAGTGAGGAAAAGAGACTTTCCGCACGAGTTAGGAACACTATTTTTTCTACGAGATAGAAGGAACGTATATATATATACCGGGTGCCCACGAGATTACTTTCCGGCTGCCATTTTTTTATTTGTTCATTGATATCAACGAAACTTGGTAGGCTTGATATTGTAACGAAATGTCATTTTTGTGCATTCATGACAAGTTTTCCTCACTTCCGGTTTCACCGGAAATTACCGAAACTTTCGATTTTCAAATAGCACACCCTGTATATTTTTTGTTTTTTGGATTCTACAGATCGTTTTACGACCTAATGTACCACTTTTAAATCGAACTTTGTCCAAATTTCGTTTTCAAATTAAATTTTAAATAGAAAAAAAATATATAAACATAATAAAACAAAAATATATGAACGAAAATTAAGATAAATTTAGAAAAAAAACTTTTTGAAAACAAGCTTTTATAAAATGGACTAAAAAGCATAAAATAATTTTTTGAGTGTTCTGATATCATAATAATAAAAGCGATGGGCGTATTAAAGGAAATTTACCCGTTTTTGTTTTAGCCTTGTTATTTCGAAGTTTAGTGAAAATCCAAATTCATTATATTATAGCAGAGAAATGTAAGGGTAGACAATTTAACCCAACCCAACCAAACCCTGCTCAAGCTACCCTTACATTTTTCTGATATGGATGGACATTATTACGCCTGCTTCATATTAGGCAGATCATCCGCAGTGTGTCCATTTATTTTGTCACATTGAAAAAGAAGAGTCGGCCCATTATTGGTTGTGGGCGATCCACCAAATGCGCAAGGAAAGGCATTTACCTAATATTAAATACGCCCATCGCTTTTATTATTATGATATCAGAACACTCAAAAAATTATTTTATGCTTTTTAGTCCATTTTATAAAAGCTTGTTTTCAAAAAGTTTTTTTTTTCTAAATTTAGAAATTTAAAAATTTTTAGATTTGTCTAAGTCTATGCATTTCAGCTAGCGCATCGATATCGTAGGGAGACTTTCCTGTCAAAATTCGTAATCCTCATCCTCAAAAACCCCCAGATACCAATTTGGTAGAAATCCGACAAACTAAAATTTTACCCCCTCTCCGCCCTCCACGTTAGGGGGGTGGTAGGCAGTCAGTGATACCACATTATTGGATTGTCATCGGAACTATAACGGTATGCGAAATTTGAAGTCAATCGGATACGTGGAAGTCAGTTGAAAGTAATCAGAAAAACTTGAAATTAAATCGTCCATTTTGAATCCGCCATATTGAATTTTTGTAATCTGATCAAAAATTCGTAATCCTCATCCTCAAAAACCCCCAGATACCAATTTTGGTGGAAATCTGACAAACTAAAATTTTACCCCTTCTCCGCCCTCCACGTTAGGGGGTGGTAGGCAGTCAGTGATACCACATTATTGGATTGTCATCGGAACTATAACGCTATGCGAAATTTGAATTCAATCGGATACGTGGAAGTCAGTTGAAAGTAATCAGAAAAACTTGACATTAAATCGTCCATTTTGAATCCGCCATATCGAATTTTTGTAATCTGATCAAAAATTCGTAATTCTCATCCTCAAAAACCTCCAGATACCAATTTTGGTTGAAATCGGACAAACTAAAGTTTTACCCCCTCTCCACCCCCACGTTAGGGTGGAGGTAGGTACCCGATGGAACCATATTATTGTATTGTCATCGGAACTAAGACGCTATGCGAAATTTGAAGTCAATCCGATGTTTGGAAGTTCTTCAAAAATGAGTTGCAAGATTTGATTACATACATACATACATACATACATACAGGTGAAGTTAAATAAAACCTTGTAAAAAATGTCATAGTGTATTATATCGTTGGATTCGCTTCTAAATACTGCATTTAGTAATGTTATGAAAGTGATATGTTCCTATTCTAGTTTTTGAGCTAGAGCAAAAATACTGAAATAATGAAGTTCACAGCCCTCTATCAAAAAGGTTTACAAAGATAAAATTCAGTTTGTATTTTTCTGAAATTAAGTAAAGTATGTAGAGTCATTTTAGGATGATCATGGCGCTCTAGTTAAAAAATTAAAATTTAATTTAAAAACAAAATTTGGACAAAACTTGATTCAAAAGTGGTGCATTAGGACGTGAAACGATCTATAGAATCTGAAAAACAAAAAATGTACAGGGTGTGCCATTTAAAAATTAAAAGTTCCGGTCATTTCCGGTGAAACCGGAAGTCAACGAAACTTGTCAATAATGCATAAAAATGGCGTTTGGTTAGAATATCAACCCTACCCAGCTTCGTTGATATCGATAGACAAATAAAAAAATGGCAGCCGGAAAGTGATCTCGTGGGCACCCGGTATTTAACATCTCTTTTGCAACACTTGATATTAAAAACAAATCGAGTAATTTTTTCTTCTTCTCTTACAAATAAAATGTATTGAAAATGTATTGCTTTAATAATAAAAAAAAACTAATTCTAAAATAATGTGTCTTATTCTGAAGACAATAAAATCGAGAACTTTTAACAATAGTTTGTACGTTTGATGTAGGAACTATGAAATTTTCGAAATTTTTAGGCATAAAGTAACCATTAGTTTGTAACTTAACAAGAAAAGTTAAGTTTAAACCGAAATAAGTTTCAATAATTCGTGTGTCAGCTTATAATTTAAAAAGTCACATCTGTCACATTTCCGCACTAGTGCGGAAAAGTGGAACTGCACTGTACCGCACGCTCGTAGAAAAAAGTCTGTATCCGCACTGAGTGCCGAAAAGTAAAAATAATTGTCAAGCAACAATAAGTGCACCTGTCGACTTTGACACATGATGACAAATTTTTCCTCTGTTTCTATAGGCCTGTTCGCACAGCAATCACAAACCAGTCAGAGCAAATTTAATTGGTTGAAAACAAGCAGAAACAGTCAGAAAACTAGTTTCAGCCAATGAGATTCACTCTGACTGGTTTGTGATTTCTCTGCGAACAGACCTAATATCAGCCAGCATCTATATTAGCTTTGACACATTGTCAGATTGGTTCCCCATTTATATGCAAGAACTTACAAACTTCTCTCTCATCAAATGTAAACGCTTTAAAGATGAACAGCTCCGACGAGGATTATCTGTTATTTTTTTTCGTTATGTAATTTTTTGATGAAAGAATAGGTTCGCTTCTAGTTAATTAAAAATACTTGAACAAATTAAGTATCGTTTTTTTTTTTTTTTAATTTTTGTTTTTCTTAAATTAAAGCATTTTGATGATAAAAATATTTAGAATAGATGAAATACTAAAATACAAAATTATTTATTTTCAAACGTCATATAACAGTAATTTTTGTGATCATTTTGACAAGGTATAAGTGTCACTTCAATGACTTTGAGTTTGAGCGGCGTATAAGTGTTATACTCCGCCGGAGTATAACATTTATACGCCGTTACACATGTTTTTCCATAGTGATTTAACGTAGTTCACCTGTACATACAGGTATAGGTGCTTATAAAGGTGATCCTTCTAAACATGAATGTCATAATAGGTTTGTTCCAGAAAAAGTTGGAAACATGTTGGTGACATTAACCTAACAGTTAATATTGTTGGTGACAGATGTTTTTAAGTTGGCAACAAATTTCTGCCGGACCGAAAATGTTTGACATTTCCCAATAAGGCAATCCAACGAGCTGTCAAAAAAGTTCAACATGGAGGCCAATGCCAAGCGTCTGTTCTCTGACAAGAGCTTGGTGGGAGCCCCAAAACAATTCTAAAAGGTTAAGGCAAGGAGTGCTGCGTTGCCAAATTGACGTCAAAGTATATTATTTTGTTTGGGTTAGATTTTCCTGACAGGGGTCGTATTTTCGAATGTTTTCGTATACGAAATTTCATACGATTTCGAATGCTCTCCATTTAATTTACATTGCTGTCAGTCAAATTTCGTGTACGAAATGTACTCGAATGGTTTCGAAAAAAGCACCCCAGGCGCGGACAATGTTTATTGTTTAACGAGTGACGAAAACAGCAGTTTTTATGTAGGTAATGTTTTCAAGTTACAGAAAATGATTTTTGACGAGAATTGTTTATTTTTCAATGGTCAGAAAAAAACTTTTTGCAGATGCTAGTTTAAAATAAAAATGCAAACTCACATATGTTGTCAATTCACTATTAGATGCTAGTTTGTTTGTGCAATCAAAGATTTGGATTTTGTTGGAATTTTCGACATTTTTATGCAACAATCGTGATCAGTATTGCTCATCCTAATAAGGCGTACGTTCACCAATTCTTGAGCAGGCAGGGTCTGCGAGTGACGTCTCCACAGCTGCTAATAGTGATGACGTCACCCGCAGACCTCGATGGAAGGCTTGCTATTCAGGCTGTGCTCGTTATTTGATTTTTTCGTCGATTTAAAATGTAGAAAGGGTGATTTTAATAATATTTTAACATTGAGGTATGCAGTTGACACTTTTAGCTCAATAAGCAGTCCTACTAGGGATTGAAAACAGGATAATCTCTGCCATTTTCTGGACACCTGAAACTAAGATGATCTGTTTTTTCCCTACGAATGTGCGAAAAAAAAACTTTTGGCATGCACAAAGAATAATCTTTCCGCACATCCTTCAGAAAAATTGTGATCCTTGAGCCTAGTACTCATAACCGCGAAATTCGCTCTTTTTTTGACATTGCTTCGACAAATTGACGTTTGATTCACGCATAGAACGTCAAATTGTCGAAGGAATGTCAAAAAAGAGCGAATTTCGCTGTTATGAGTACTAGGCTTTAACACTTGCGAGAAATGGTATTTCCCGCACTTGTTAGAAAAATACCTATTTACCTAACCAGTGCGGACATAGCTATTTACTTAATAACAAGTGCGGAAAAATATTTTCCGCCAGTGTTACGTACAATATTTTTCCTACAAACGTAAAAATGTAGAATTTTTCTTTCTTTTTTTGACAGCCGTGCGGTAAAACTTTTTCCACACTGACAGCCATGTGGAAAAACTTTTTCCGCACTGATATGCGTGCGGTAAAAGTTTTACCGCACCGTGCGGGAAAACTCATTTTCCGCACGGATATCAGGAAATAACTGTAGGAAATAACTATTTTTTTTTCCGAATTTGATATGACTATTTCACTAGAGTGTTTTACACTGGCAAAATGTCATAGGAACGGCCGGTTTCCTACTGACAAAACTTCTACCTGTTCCTACCTGGACAAAACCAACATGATGGTTTTTCAGCGACAAAATTTTGTGTGGTTAAGGTAAAAAACTATTGAGTTTGAGAAGTATCACCTAAAGAAAATAAATTTTCCGAATGAAAATTTGGCTTGTTTTTTCCGTGAAATAGGCCAGCCGAATACCACTCAAGAAAAAATTATGTAGGCAAAATTATTCTCTTGGTTTTATTCAAGTTTGTTGCTTTTTGGTAATTTCGCTCATGAAATTTTTGACAAAACCAAAAGTGAGGCTTTTTTTTTTAACAGGATGTATATCTCACCAAAATAAGTTGTTTGGCAGAAAATTGTTTACATAAAAAATTTAAGATAACGGAGGTACAGCTATTTTGAGGTTAGAGGAGACTTCCACTATAAATCACTTTGTTTACATTTTCTAAAAAAAAAAAGCCGCAAAAAAGCCATTATAAGTTCATCATAATGAGTCTTATTCCATAATAGGTACTCACAGTTGCATTATTCCATTAGAAAAAAATTAATTTTCAACCTATCAATTTTCGTTTTAAAGTGAATCGGATAACATTTGAAGTTAATTCCACGAAACGAAATAGTAGAGGTCATCAACAGGCGGAGCTTAAAATTTCAAAGAAGGACTGCAAAAATATGAATTATAACCAGAATAATTTTGAACAATTTTTGTGATAAATTTTATCATATTTTCTCTACTAAATCTTAGATTATTGAAATTAGATTTTTAATGCACATAACCCTAAAATACCTGTAGTTCCGTTATCTTAAATTTTTTATATAAACAATTTTTTGCCAAACAACTTATTTTGGTGAGATATAAACCCTGTTAAAAAAAAACTCTCACCTTCAGATTCACCCTGTATATGAAAAAATTTGCCGCCGTGTAGGAAAACAAGCGAGTTTCTAGTTCCACTCCAACCAAAAGGCAGTGCTTCCAAATACAAAATTTGTAGTTTCAATTTTCAATTTATTCAATCCTAAGCAGTATAATCGAGAGTATAATCAAATTATGAAAGGTTATTACGTTCTGTGTCCACTCAAAACTCAAAGGGCTGGTATAATAATAATAAACAACTGTGGTGGCATGGCGTGGCGCTGATTCCAGTCCAAACATGAAAATGCCAAAAATTGCAACGTCGCATATAAATTGTTTCGGGGCTACCACCAAGCTTTTGTTGTACTCTGTGGTCTCTGCGGGGTGTGTTTGTTTATACCATTGAGGTTTATACACTACATTTTATTGCGATTTTTGATTTGTGTAAAGTAGTAAAGTGTTGATTTTTTGAAAAATGCCTACGTTATGTATTGTACTCATAGTTGTAGGAGCCGTTCTAATCGCGACAAAGTTTCGTTTTATGCCGTTCCTGCAGATACAAAACACAGGTTTTTAACAGAAAAAAATGATGATTTGTCTGTACTTCGTAGAGCTTCATGGATTGAGAGAAAAAATCTGATGAAATCCATTTTAAAAAACCAAAAAGACTCTCCACATAAACGTTTTAAGGATCCAAGCCTTTTACTATCCTCAACTTATGTTGATACCTTGAATAGCAGACAATAAACTTCAAGATTTGGTTGGAAAAAAAAACTAAACAGAAAATCCTGGCGAGTAGGTAGGTACCTAATTATTTAGTAGATAAAGGTTTGTCAAAAAGAACTCATACCTTTCGCCAACATCCGGGTTTTCCACTAATAACTTCATGAAATAAAAACTTCATATCGTAAAATTCGAAAATTATTCTTCCAAACACTAAAAAAATCACCTTAAAACACCACAAAATAAACAAAAAAACAGTTTTATTATGATGAAAAATCTCCTGGTTGTTTGAATTAAATTTATGCCGCTTGGCATTGGTCGCCATTTTTATTGGATTGCCCTATTCTGTAATGAAAAAATTGATCAGGTGGAGCCTTAATCAAAGGTCAAGGTCAAAGTTGGGTTAGGAATTGAAATGTTTGAAGAAAATCGACAAGCTTTTCGAATAGTTGCCAACACGTTATAAATGTTTCAACCATCTGCTGAAACAGCTGACACTTGCAAATTGTCACTAACACTTCTTTGCTACAACACAAATTTGTCATTGCGCATGTCACACGCTGCTGCCAACATTTCTGAAAGCCTGCTGGAACAAACCTAATTTAAATTGAAAATCCTGCACTATTCGGAATAAAGAGTGTTTGAAAATAATAGATATTTATTTTATTAGGAGTATAAGTAATACTTGTGTGACGCGCATGGAAGTTTGAACGCCGAGCGCAGCGAGGCGAATCAAATCCATGCAAGTCACATGAAGAATACTTATACTCCGAATGAAATACAATATTTTATTTTCAAACAATCTTTATTCCGAACAGTGCAGAATTTTTAATTTAAATAATGACATTCATATTTAGAAGGATCACCTCTATAAGCACCTATATCTGTATGTACAGGTAAACTACCTCGAATTGCTATGGAAAAACATGTGTAACGGCGTATAAGTGTTATACTCCGGGGGAGTATATTACTTATACGCCGCTCAAGCGGAAAGTCATTGAAGTGACACTAATACTTTGTCAAAATGATCACAAAAATTACTGTTATATGACATTTGAAAATAAAATATTGTATTTCATTCGGAGTAGAAGTATTCTTCATGTGACTTGCATGAATATGATTCAAACTTCCATGCGCGTCACATAAGTATTACTTATACTCCTAATAAAATAAAAATCTATTATTTGAAGGAGTTAGCACTTTTAATAGGTCCATTATAATTAGAAATCATAAAAATTAAGGTTTTTACAAGAAAACAGATAATATAAGACGTAAATTTTCTACTTTTACACAAAATGAAGTTTCTCCAAAAAATGGCGTCTTAAATTTTCTATAAAACATGGCGTATATTATTCAACGCTACGTTGAAGTTCCTCTAAATTTGTTAAAGTAGAATTTACCTATGCATAAGTGGCGCTCACGAATCGGTTACCTTACAGTGTTACTGTGGCTAACTTTAAAGTGTTTTCTATTGTCCCTCTGCGATTCTGGTTACCTTCAAAAACACTTTGTAGTCACGCCTACTCAAAAGATAAATTTTTGACGTTACGGTGACGAATATTTGTTACTTTGAAGTTTTGGTATTGAATAAGTAGCTAAACTTTGAGGCGCCACGGTTTCAGCAACCCTGAAACTTACCACAATGTAATGACACCATGAAGTCACCAAATTGGGTAAGTGTTACGGAAATTTTACTAATTCTTCTGACTTACTAGGGGTTACATAGTTAGTTATTTGGTACCAATTACTATTTTTTTACCAAATCATAGTAGCAGTGTCGATCAGTGAGGGTTTCTATAACTTTGATGCTAGTTGAGACGTTCCTAGTACATATTATTTTGGTCTCAAGACGTACGTACGTAAACATGACCTAAAATGGACGTTTTTAAAACGTACTGTGTTGTTTGGGATGTTGAAACTTGCCATCGGGCCGCAAAAATGAAAGGCTACCACTATAAATTACGACTTATGACAAATCAATATTAGGTCATTCGGAACAGGTTTCATTGATCGGAAAATCGACGGTCGTGTAAACGTGTCGGCTCGTCGGCTGACATATCAACTTCATTATCAGTATTGACTAAAAATGTGGACCTCCCTTCCATACAAGGATACAAATTTTGTGCAAACCGCTCTCGTATATTTTGAAGTATTTGTCGGGTGATTCGACGATATTGATGAAATATTCGTTGTTGCAGGTATTCCAAAGAAATTGGCTGGGTCGCATAAATTTTAGTTTTGAATGACCCCTTGAGAAAAAAATCTAACGGGCGCAAATCTGGAGAGTGTGGAGGCCACTCAATAGCTCCTTTTTTTCGAATCCATTGTCCTGGAAACGTTTGGTCCAAATATTGACGAACCACTGCAGCAGAGTAAGGGGTCGCACCATTTTGTTGGAATATTAGATGGTTTTCATGTATCGGCTATCATTCTCTCTCCAATTCTGGATGAATCGCATCTTCTCATAATTCTAGGTACATTTATCCTGTTAAATTTCTAGGGGCCTATTATCCGGTTTCCAAAAATGCCAGCCCTAGCATCCAATTTTTCAGGATGTTGAGTATGCACCTCACGAAATATTCTGGGATTTGAATTAGCCCATCAATAGCGGCAGTTGCAACGATTCACCTTATCGTTTAAGAAAAAAAAGCATGCGTCAAAGAAACATACATTGAAAATAAACTACTGCTAATTTATGCCCTGTCATAGTTTCGGAAAATTGCAATCGCCTATCCAAATCGTCTACGTTAATTTTATATACAAGATGTATTTTATAGGAATGAAATTTGTGTTTTTTTTATCACCTGAATGGTGCTTTTTTTGAAACCAGACACAGTCGACAACTTCCTTGTACTCAGTGGGTTCTTGGAAGTAGCTGCGTCAGGAGATATGCACCCAGAATTGTTAGAAGATGCGATTCATCCTCGGATTTATCCAGCATTAGTGGGGACTACTACACTAATAAAAAGGATATCTTGAAAAGAGATAATTAATTCTCTTGGAATAATATTATCTCAAAAAAAGAAAATTTCCTCTTTTGAAAATAACGAACTCTTGCATTAAGATTTTTCTTGGCTTTGATAATTTTCAGGAATTCTCTTGCTTTCAAAATTTCTTATTTCAAGGATGATTTCTTCAAGTGAAAAACATAGTTAAGTACTGATCTGAAACCAAGATATTGTATTTTGGTTCAAGATCTCAGTCATTCAACTGAAGGAATCAAGCTGTGAGTTAGTTTCCTTGAAACAACATCAAATAATAACCCAACATAGTATATTTTAGTCCAAGTACACAGGCATTTGATTAGAAGAAACCTATAATGCAATAGGTAATCTTCAACTAGGATAATATACCTTGATTAAAAAACCCAATCCTTGGCTTGAATCCTATGGTCGGATATCCCTTCCCAATTTTCCATGGGATGCGCGACGCGATGCAGAAGGTGTCCTTTGTGGTGGTGACTTTAGCAGTGTCGTCCTCGTTTTTACAACGCACATGCAGTACAAGTTTTTTTTTGAGGAGGAATTTTTGGATGTGTTTAGACAGTCTAGTGGAAAAAGTGTACCTGCTGTTAATTTATTCTCATTGAATACCTAGGTTGAACCAAAAATGGACGAAAGCCAGAATCAGGTCAGTAGTTTTCTGGACAAAGCGAAACTAGGACACTTGTTACCCATATTTGAAGGTAGGTTGTTGTCTAGCATAATTTTATTACAGGGCCAAGACTATTTCGTAGCTTTTGCGTTGTACCTAAAAATGTTTGGGTACCTACCTATATTTATTTTTATATTGAAATTCAATAATTATAATTAGATAAAAGCCTTTTTATTTTATAATGGCGTTCCTTCTCTTCGCTGTGCATGGAGAAGCAAGGGTCATCTTCTTCATTTAAGTACCTTGTATTTAATCTAAGTATAATATTTTGAAAGAAGTATTTATGTCCTTGTATGAAGGACAGTTGTACTTCCTAAAATACCAATTGCTTTGATTTAAGAATAATTCTTTTCAAGCGAATATGCGAAAGTCTTGGAAGAAGTTCGTACATTCCGATTATGTTTCCCGCTTTTTAAGCCATATTCTGTTGTGCGCAATTGAAGCCATGTTTTTTTTTTTTAAGTTTCTTCTTCAGTTTTGAACAATAGTTTCACTTACCCATTCATGTTATTTATCAACTTGTAAAAAAAAAATACTTTGAATTTGCTTCAGGTTTCTTAATTCTTTATTTTTAGGTATACTTTTACTACTTTTCAATACTGAAACATAAATTATTAGTTAATATAACTTACCTACATAATCGCATAGTACCGCATCTATATTTTTTTTTGTTCTCATTTTTTGTTTTAAAAAAGGTTCCAGTGAAATTTTCTATTATATGTTATTTCCATAAAGCTAAACAATTATTTTTCTTTTTCAGCACAGAAAATTGATGATATATCGGATGTTACCAGTACACAGAAAAAAATCGCATTCTGGCGACAATTACATCATGTATTTGACTCGTATTTAGTTGAAAGAAATAAACACCAATTTGAAATCATCGAATTCATTGCATTGATTATATATAGCTTGAATCAAAAAAATTAATGTAATTGATTTTACCTTGCTAAATATTTGACTAGGTATGAATTTGAATGAAGAATTTCATATTTGGCTTACATACATTTTCTCTAGGTGTTTGAGATAAATTTTCAGTAAATTGAATTAAACTTGTCGAAACGTAACATATTCACTGACAGAATATAAAATACCACAAAATCACACCAAACTCCTGTGAAATTGATATGAAAACATGCAATTTAATTTAAACAAAGACATTGTTCTCCCAAACGCAATTCTGTTTGGGTGAAGTACAGGATCTTGGGTTACAACAGGTTTCGTCCATAAATTTTCCCCACTACTCCATACTTCAATGCGATAGTTGATGCGACCGGCATCGAATCCCCAATTCCATCCATAACTCTCGAGACTCGAACTATCTTTTGTTTCTTTAGTACTGTACACAGGTACTGTACTTCCTTCCGAAGAAAGTACGTAGACGGCGTGCGACGCGTGAGTAAATTGTGCAATGGGTGAGAAAAATGGCTTTTTCAGTGAAAACAATTTACTCCATTAAAGCGCTGTGTTTGAAGGTTAGTATACTTACACATTACTTATTTTATATAGATATATAATACGGTAGAAGATTTGCGGGAAAATAATTCAGTAAAATCCCTCGTTTTGATTTATTATCAAACAGGAACTTATTTTACTTCATCTTTTTTTAGGTTCTAGCAGCAAAGCGGTTCGGCGGGTGGTCATGACGCCGGACCCAGCTCGGATCCATCCTAAACTTTCACCCCGCCTAGGCCCAACTCGTTAACCAGGACCTGCTTTCTCGCCAAGCCCGATACATCTCCCTGCTAGAGTATAGTCCATGGGACTCGAACGCTCATGCAGAAAACAAGAGCTGCGTCAATTTAGCCCCCCACATTCGAATTTTATAAAAAAATTGCAACCACTAACTGTGCTCGAAGTGTGCTCTACTGTGCCGATGATATTTTGAACTGTGCCGTTTCGATAACAAAGTTATAGGATAAAATAGATGAGGAGCTAACTTGACGCTCAGCCCCACCAAAATTTTAGAAATCAGATAAAACCAAAAAGGATTCTCATCCAATTTGAAGTGTGCTGAACTGTGCTGTATCAGGTTTTTCCGAAAATTTCCACATTCGGTCATTTTCCGACAAAATCCTACTGGGGGGCTAACTTGACGCTCAGCCCACCCAAAAATTTCGAAAATCAGTGTGAATAAAATTGAATTCTTATCCAATCTGAAGTGTGCTGAACTGTGCTGTATCAGGTTTTTTTCAAAATTTCCATATTCGGTCATTTTCCGACAAAATCCTACAGGAGGGCTAACTTGACGCTCAGCCCCCCCAAAATTTCGCAAATCAGTTTGCACAAAATTGAATTCTAATCCAATCTGAAGTGTGCTGAACTGTGCTGTACCAGGTTTTTTTCGAAATTTCCATATTCGGTCATTTTCCGACAAAAAACTAAGAGGGGGCTAAGTTGATGCCAAATTTTAGAAATCAGATCAAAGAAAAACGGACTTTTAGAAGTCACAGAATACAAATCCTCACGGATAGAAGACAAACTGTCTAATAATTCTTATTAAATCTGAAGTGAGCTGAATTGTGCCTGATCAGGTTATTCCAAGTTTCCATGTTTGGCCATTTTCCGATATAAACTTAATGGATTGTATGTATCTAAATTCTCAGAGCTGAACGTCAAGTTAGCTAGTAAGATTTTGTCGGAAAATAACCGAATAGGTATGTAAATTTTGAGAAAACCTGATACAGCAGAGTTCAGTACACTTCAGATTGGATAAGAATACAATTTTGTTCAAACTGATTTTCGAAATTTTTGGGGGGCTGAGCGTCAAGTTACCTCCCCAGTAGGATTTTGTCGGAAAATGACCGAATATGGAAATTTTGAGAAAAGCCTGATACAGCACAGTTCAGCACACTTCAGATTGGAAAAGAATTCAATTTTGTTTAATCTGATTTTCAAAATTTTGGGGGGCTGAGCTTTAAATTGGCTTCCCACTCCCCAGTATGATTATTTTGTCGGAAAATAACCGAATATGAAAATTTTGAGAAAAACCTGATTCAGCACAGTTCAGCACACTTCAGATTGGACAAGAATTCAATTCTGTTTAATCTGATTTCCAAAATTTTGGGGGGGCTGAGCGTCAAGTTAGCCCCCCAGTAGGATTTTGTCGGAAAATGACCGAATATGCAAATTTTGAGGAAAACCTAATACGGCACAGTTCAGCACACTTCAGATTGGATAAGAATCATTTCTGGTTCCATTTCATTTCCAAAATTTTGGGGGGGCTGAGCGTCAAGTTAGCCCCTCATCTATTTTTTCCTATAACTTTGTTATCGAAACGGCACAGTTCAAAATATCATCGGCACAGTAAAGCACACTTCGAGCACACTAAGTGGTTGCAATTTTTTTAGAAAATTCGAATGTGGGGGGGCTAACTTGACGGAGCCGAAAACAAGACCTATCCCGCATCCCGGATCTCCCGACGGCGTCTCCCGCGTCTCCAAGTGTTAAATCAAATCCAAATACTTCATATGTTAAATCCAATAACAATGTATCGAAACCAAATATATAGTTTATTGAGCAAAAAAAAATATGTTTTTGTCTGAAGAGAAACCTAAATTGAAAGAAATTTATCATATAATTGGTTCAAACAAATGCAAACTTAATTTAAACATTCATAAATTGAAGTCACAACTCTGACAAAATTCATTCAACTATATAAATAAGTAAATTCAATTTGATTTGTGTTTAGATTAACAAATTTTGAGCCTAACGTCCAAATATAATGTGCCTTTGACTCAAGTTTATGTGTATTTCGCCGTATTCAAGAACTTATTTTTTTGAGTGAACGCAAAATTTACTTGAGTTAAAGGCAGTGGCGTAGCAAGGTTGGACGGGGCCCCGGTGCAAATTAATTGCAGGGGCCCCCAGTAAATAATTCTTTAAAATTTTTAATTTGCTAAAGGAGCATACAACAGTCAAAAATAATCGGAATGCCATATACACTTGAGATAAGTCACTTTCTAATCCAATTTTTTCAAGTATTAATTCAAAATATTGCCTGACGCTCATAGAGTTGTTTAGATGGTCCTTGGCTAAAGTAATAAGTTGAACATATTGGGGTATTAAAGAATGACTGACTAATTCAGAGTATTTGATACAAATTTTTTTTACGTTTTTCAACGATTGTCGATTCAGAAGAAGTAAGAATAATATTTGGTTGTGAAAAGTCAAAATAATCTTTAACATATTCCATACCAACCTGTGTAATAGTTGACCAACTACTTCGTCAATTACACGATAATAAATAGTCACTTTTAATTTGGTTTCAGAGCTCTCAAATCTGTGGTCGTTCGCGAGTTCATCAAAATAATTTTTATATCAGACTTGCGTTTTTTCTGGAAACAATGGATTAATATTCCACTTTTTTACTAATTCCACTGCTTCACCTTTAATTTCTTCGTATGAATCTCTCAGCTTTAATACATTATTTCGAACTTCTCTTAAAACTTCTGTCCCTGTGAGTTTTCTCCACTATTGTTCGTACGAATTTTTGCGCGAGGCTTCGGGGCCCCTTTACCACCGGGGCCCCGGGGCGTCGCACCGAATTGCCCTACGATAGCTACGCCACTGGTTAAAGGATTTCTTTTTTGTGTGTAGTATTAGTTTTGACAAAGAAGAAATATTTTGATTTCCACCATCAACATAGGTAAATGCTTTGAGCTTTGTTATGTTGTTTTTGATGGTTGGCTATTAGACTTTGAGTAGGTTGCTCACTTTTATAAACGTTACTATTTTTGTTCGTTTCATCTATATTTAGGTACAAGTAAGTAATATTGTAGTTGCAGTGCCTTATTGAAAAAAATACAATTTCATTTTCAATAATGCTTTTCTTTAGCCGAGAACATACTTACCACTTACCTCCTTTGGAATCTACAACTCAATTGCATCTATTTAAAATCCAGCATTTTTGAACAATATTTGTATGTGTATAGTAAAAAAAAATAAGCTTATGTCAGTACAACTGAGGAATAAATTTATCCGAACTTTAGCCGAGGAAAAATAACCCAAAACTTACATTATTGTTCTAATAAAGGGTGTCTGGAATAACTTGATGTACCTACAGGGAGGATAATGGGTATTTTGGAAACCATTGAAGATACAGAGTGGGCCAGATGGGAAAAAAATTGCTCAATCAAGTGCCTATACAAATAATGTCATCAACTTCAAAACCTAGGAAGTTGATGGCAGATTATTTTCTAGGCAAATGATTGCACGACTTTTTCCTCATTTGGTCCACCCTGTATCTTCAATGGTACTAAAATCCCCATTATTCCCCATGTAGGTACTTCAAGTTCTTCCGGACACCCTGTATACTGGATTTTAAATAGAAGTAACGAGATATTTGATTTAAGATAATTATTCCTTGAATTAAGGAAATCATTATCTTGTTTTGATGCAACAAGATCTTGAAACAAGAGCATCATGATATTTAAAAAAATAATAAAAATTCAACGAATGTCACTGGTACTCAAATAAAGGTAACCCAGGTATTTGATTTAAGATCGCATTTCTTGAATCAAGGAAATCGTTCTCTTAAAACAATATCACAAATCGTTCATCGAAATCATTTGAATGTCAAATTAAAGCTTTCATGGAACTGTTTTAAAGTAACGAGTCCTTAAATTAAGAGAATTACGATATTTGAGAAGGAAATAAAACTTTAAATGAAAGACGATAAAATATTCAAAATCTTTAATACAAGAGTATTGATTTTGGTCTACACACATAAGTTATCTTAAATCAAAGGAATAGTGCTTTGAGATAAGATACTAACTAAGCATATACGCATCAATTGTGGTGATTTTAAATTAAGAGTCGATCCTTAAATTTATGTAATGGGATTCCAAGATTATGGCTGTCTTGAATCAAGAAACGATTCATTTGAATATATACAAATCCACGGCGATCTTGATCCAATTTCGATTTGCTTTTAACCAAGATATCCTTTTTATCAGTGTAGAGAATGATAACGGAAAACCGTCTGATATTCCAACAAGATGCTGCGCCACCCCACTATGCTGGAGTGGTTCGTAAATATTTGAACCGCTCGTTTTCAGGACCAATAGATTCGAAAGAGAGGAGCTACTGAGTGGCCCCACGTTTAAGCCCATTGGATTTTTTCTCAAGGGGTCATTTGAAAACTAAAATTTATGTGACCCTGCCAATATTTTTTGGCAGACCTGCAACAACGAATAGTTGTCAAATGACCCCACAAATACTTGAAAATGTACGAGAGCGGTTTGAACAAAATTTGTAACATTGTATGGAAGTTGTAGGTCAACATTTTCAGCATTTACTTGATTGATTTTGGTTGCAAAGCATTATACCAAATACAAAATATCCCAACATTTTTTTGTAACTTTAATTAGCCCCTGTAACGGCTAGGTATATGTAGTGATGTAAAACTCGGGGTTATAATCTATATAAAAATACCTTCAAAATAAACTATCAGTCGACCCCTAATTCCATTCAAAATTTTGGGGGCAATTGTCATCCCCACTAGGGCTTTGCCCTTCAGGAGGTGAAAATGACAAAAAAAATGGTTTCTCCATAAATTGAAAATCGACGGGTACGAGGGTTTTTTCTTAAATGTCGCCCAAAGTTACCTCTGTTTCGTTTTCAAATGGCCACTTTGTATGCTATTCATGCCTATAAATAATCCAAACACTTCAGTATAATTATGGGTTTTCCATATCTTTTAACAATATATCCTTAGCAAAACCTGGCAACAATAAATGTTTAGTCATCAAGTGAATTACTTTAATCATATTTCTTCTGGACTCTAGATAAGGGTTGTTATAACTCAAACCATTTTCTAATGATATTTTCCTACAACTGCCTCTGAAAATGGATTTTTTCACACGCTAGGCAACCTCTGAAAACAGAGTTTTCCTAACAAATAAAAATTAGATGTTTGATTGTTTCATTTTGCACTTGTAGAAAAAGCATTGTAATAATTATATTGTGCAACAAGTCTTGAAAATAGCACTTCACAGACGCGTGGGGAAGTTTGGTGGCACGAGCCGCAGGCGTGTGGCACAAACCGCACGAGTATGAAAAGTGCTTTCCACACTCGTTACACACTAGGTATACCTTTTCTACAACTACGAAATAACTACTATATTCACATTGAGATTTAATTTTTTTTTGTTAAAAAATTATTGCTTAAAGTTATAATTAATTTGGTACGTACGCTGAATGCACTCAGAGTTGCTTGCAGAACAAAAATTCAGTGGAAGTGTCATTTTAATTTCAGCGTGAGAAAAGTATTTTTCTCAAGCTCGAGAGCGCGTGGAAAGTATTTTTCGCACGCTGTGCGGAATAATTGATTTTCTAGGTAAGTAGTTTAGTAAGTAAAGTCCATTCCAAAATAATTCGTTGACTCTTCAAGTATCAATAAAATGTTGATGATACCCTCAACCACAAACTTCGACTACCTGTGAGCAGGTCCGGGTTGATTTTATTTATTATACCTGCCTAGGTGAGATGTACATGTAAATGTGGGTGAATATTTTAGTTAAATTATTTAGTCTTTGTGCAGAACTAGAGCTGTTATATTGACAAAAAAAATGTGGCGTCCATGGGCAAATGATGGTAGTATTGCAACCGGAAGTGGTATTTCAAAAAAAAAACATTTATCGCTAGATGCCAAGGAAATTGTGGGGAACGTTTATTTAACCCTTCTGCAGAGAGGCTATAATCATAATCAAAGTGTGAGTGAATCATCCGTTTTAACCAAAACTCCATTATCTACGGTTAAAGATATCGTAGCCAAACGCATCCAGCCAAGGAAGCAACGGTGTGACAGCGGCAAGTCAAGAAAGGTTGAAGAAGCGGATAAAGAGTTGATTCGTAGGAAAATTTATGATTTGTACAGTAAACAAATAATACCTACAATAGATTCTCTAAAAAAGGTACTTATAGAAGACGAAACTGATATATTATGTAGCAGAACAAGCCTTTGGAGAATTGTGAAAGCAATGGGTTTCAAATATCAAACCATTAATAAGAGGCAAGTGCTAATGGAATCCCAGCGATTACAAGCATGGCGTCGAGAATATTTAAGTTCCATAAAACAATATAGGGCAGAAAATCGTCCGATAATATATCTTGACGAAACATGGTTTGATACCCATGACACTCCCAAAAGAGGATGGAGCGACTCAACCTCCAAATGTCAAACCAAAGCACCCTCAAATAAAGGCCAGAGGATTACAATTTTGCATGCCGGATCAGAAAATGGTTTTGTTCCAAACTCTTTGCTGCTATCCGCAAAAAAAATAGCCAATTCATCATTAGATTATCATCAAGATACCGATGCAAAATTATTTGAAGAATGGTTTCAGAATCGCCTTCTTCCGAACATACCAGAAAACAGTATAATTGTGATGGACAACGCTAGTTACCACAGCCGTCAAAAAAATAAAGTGCCCAATGCAAGTAATACAAAAGTAGAACTTCAAAAATATATGATGGAAAATGATATGTATTTCGAAGAAAATTATACAAAGAAAGATCTTTTAAACGTTTTGAAATCATATAATGTTAAAAAAGAATATATTTGTGACGATCTTGCTAGCGCTTGTGGTCATAGAGTTTTGCGTCTTCCTCCATATTATTGTATTTTCAATCCAATAGAACATATCTGGCATGAATTGAAGGCAATGGTTAGGAGAGGAAACACCTCTCCTACACTTAGTACTGCTGTAATAGATTTAATTAGAAAATGTGTAGATAATATTCCAGTTCAAAGCTGGAAAAATTCTGTCAATCACGTTATAAAAGTTGAAGAAACCTATAATTCAATAGGTATTAATGTTAAGCCATTAATAATTAGTTTAGGCATAGATGAAGATGACAGTGACAGTGAAACGGAACTAAATATAGATTAGGTTTGGTTGAATTGTGTATTGTATTATATTGTATTAGATATTAAGTTTTGGTAATTATTAAGATAGTATAAGATTATAACATAAATAAATAATATTATGAAACGCCTTTTTCGTTTTCATTATAATGGGCACAAAATCCGTACCTGTAAACCTTTGAGTGGGTATTAAGGAACCCGGTACCTACATAAAAGAACCTGGTACCTACACAATAGAGGCTAATAGCTATCTAATTTATGGTAGGGTTTTATAGCCGTGAAGTCAACGAAATATTTTGGAATGGACTTTTTTTTTTACCTAATTTAGTAGTGCGTTTTTAATAGCTTTCAAGAGCAGTCGTAGAAAAACTTTTTTTCACACTCGCTCGACTTGTGGAACTCGCCTACGGGTCGGTCCAACAAGCTGTCTCGGCCGGGCTAAAAAAGGCGTTTTCAAAGCTTGTTGTTTGAATAACTTTTATCGTCGTATTTTACCTGCCGCATTTGCGGCAGATAAAGTATTTTTTTTATTACTAACCTGAGAAGTAGGCATTATTCAATCTTTTTTTCTGGGAAAAAATTGAATTTCTCTCCCTAGGTTAATAATGAAAAAATACCTAGGTCAATAATAAAAAAGACGTCATGACGCGAAGATATTGTCATGTTGCTATTGGTTCAATTTCAATTTCATACGTCAATTTAAAAAAAAAATACAGGTTTCTGTACGTACATAGGAAGTTATCATATTCTGTTGATAGAGGGCAGCACTTTCAAGAGGGCGTTCAAAAGAAAAAATTAGAGCACAGATTTTAAACATTTTTTTTTATTTTCTACTAGCAGTAGTAAAAAAAATTCTATATATTCATTCCTCGGTAGAGAAAGTCATTATATACCTCACGCATTATAATGACCAACTTCTCTACCTAGAAATATAATGTACTATTACCTGCCGCAAATATTCTTGCAGAGTCCTATTGTGGAATATGTGCTCAATAGAACAAAAATCAAATCAAATTGACACCATAGTTGTTACCAATGATAATTCTAATAAAGAAGGACTTCCGCATTGTTAACATATTGAATCTCCTCGACTCTAAGAATATATTGATGTCATACGACAGGGTGTACATTCTCGTTCAACATAACAACAATAAGTAGATGTGTTCTGTGCTTGTTCTTATAATAAAATGTGTTAAGTTATAATATCTTTTTTACAGTAAACAATTTTCACGGTTGGCGATAAAGTTTTGTATGCACCATGTCAGTAAAGTGTCTTTATCGAACTCGCCCTTTTACTCGCCTCGCTCGCTTCGCTCGCTCGACTCATAATCTCAGACTCGTTGGATAAAGTATCACTTTACTGCCTTGGTACATAAAAAAACTATTATCTATATAGTTCAAAACCTAAAATCGTTATTGGTTAGATCATAGAGGGTTAGATTATTTTATAATTAGGGGTAACTCAACACAGACCAATTAAGTTGTTTATTTGTACTCCGTTACCTACCTAAAGTTTGTAGGTATTTTACGAACTACATAATAGTACTTCATGATCCAGAAGCAAACCTTAAATAAATCGGTTTGTTAATTAAATAATTCGATTAACCAAGGAGTCCGATTATCTATTTCAAGCCCTGCCAAATAAATTCGCACTGTGTTCAAAAATAACAGCCAGTAGTTGTGTTGTGACCAGAATCTTATTCATTTTAATGAATATGTTAGGTGAAACAAGAATTAAAACTGATCTGGATATTTTATATTTTCTGAAATTGCAATGGCTTTAAGTACAAAATTTCCGGCCAAAACTTGCAAAGCAAATCATACTATGGTTTGGATTTGCCGAGCGTCACGTTGCACACAATACCTAAACCGTTAGTCCGAAAGCCCCTGTCCCGTTGTTCTATCGCGACTTGAAAAGTGGTTTATAGCAGTCGGTGTTAATTAACACGCCAACAGCCATAATTTACAAACTTTCAGAACAAAATACAATAACTTACGGCTGCGACCTGATAAAGGATTTAAGCCAGGACATGTTTTTGTTGGGTCTGACCGAGCCTATGCATTTGACGGGGGTCAACCTATAACCTATATGCCATGACGTAATGGTGTGCTATTAGTAGCAAATTATATATTAAAGTAGTGAATTTTTCCAAATTTAATGATGGTTCTTACCTACCTACTCATACTACATATTTTATCAAAATAAAAGTGCAAACGTTGTTAACATAAACTTTAAAAGGATTGAGGATAACGGATGGATTTTTTTACGTTTTCTTCTTTAGATAGCGTAATTTTATAATTTTAACTTATATAATTTTAGCCCTGAAGAAGATACAAAAAATTATCGAAAGCTTGGTTAGTAATAAAGAATTATTTTAGAAAAATAAACTTGTTTGGCTGCTTTACCCGCTATCTAAAGAAGAAAATATAAACTTTAAAGCTCTTCTCTTGTCTGGTTTAGGCGTTGTAAACACCTGACACTTTATCACTTTTTTCAATGGTACCTATAATGTTCGATTTGTATTGTCTACATTTGGTCTGCAACAATTCAAACTGGTTACACTGCAACCCACTAGTTGCGCGCGCCATGTCATCTTTAATACTTTCTTACTTGTATTTATTATAATTAAGGTATCTCTTTCTATTTATGCGAGACAGGTCAATTACCGAACCCAGCCATTGTAGTCAGGTGTAGGCCAACTAGATTGGTGTGCGAGGAACAGCTTGTTTTTCAAAGTCAGCTGTTTTTTATAATCGTCCATAACTTCTCACCCTACGGAGATATAGAAAAAGTGCAAGAAGGAAAAATACGTCTTTTTTTACGTAGAATCCAGTTAGAAAAAATATGGGGGCTTGGTGAGCTCGAACGAATGGTATTTCGCGTACTAGGTACAAGAATAACTATTTTCTACTACCAATAAAAATGTGTGAAAAAATAAATTAAGAAAAATCCTTCACACACTAGTGCGTTAAGTAATTTACTAGAAAAATACTAAATTGACATTTTCGACATCTGTCATTGACATTGCTTTCGCTGGTTTCGTGTGAATTACTTTACGCACTAGTGCGCGAAGTGAAATTTTACATATTTTGAATAGTGCGTAAAGCGAGTACTTTACGCACGGTAGTAGAAAAAAAGTATACAATATGGTATGTAAAGCACACACTCATGTGATTGTCGTACTAGCCTTCGGCTCGTGCGTCAGAAGTCATATTCGTGAGAAAAAGTTCACTTCACACACTTGTTGCATAAAAAGCTATTTTTAAATTGCTTATGCAATAAATTGTTAATTCTTTGTTTTTAAAGTGAGATTTTTCAACTTTTTTTCAATGTTATACCTTTTCTAAAATATTAAATAGTTAAAAAGTTTTTAGTAGTAAATATACCGTGGTAACTACTGTAATCAACTGTCTAAAAACTAGGTTTAGTAAATTCAGAGAACTTTTTTGACGTTGGCTCTTGGACTATTAAGTATAATCGTAATAACAACTAATTAAATCTTGTTCAGATAAGTACCTAGTTATACCATTTCGAAAGGAAATTTTCTGTGGATTATTATACTCCTTTGATATTTTTCCGAAAATGTGATTTTCTTGGAGACTTTGGACGGCAAAGCACAGGTAGGTACTTCGAGGTAGAGAGATTTTTATAAAAACCAATCCTTTCCACAGAGCAATTTTCTCAAAAAATGTTTCGATTGACAATATTTTAATTTTCTCGACTACTAGGCAATAATTGTGAAATACTTCAAAAAAGACCCTAAACATATTTTCAATAAGCCATTCTTCTGCATTCTTCGCTCCCTGATTTTTTATTAGCTGCATGCTAGTGCCCTCTTCGCTGTTATCTTTTATCTGACATTTCTGTCTCCGGGAGGTAACGGCAGCCTCGACGCAAGATACCGCCAATCCTATCCGAAAAGTGATATGGCCTTTTTTTGTCACAAAAATTTGTAGCGATAGCTCTATGTCAAAAGCTTTAGAAGCAAGAAATGATTTTCCCAGTGTTTTAATTAATAATTGTATTATTATGCTATTAAGTTCGCTGATTTTGTGACAGAGGGTTTAAAAAAAAAAAAACAGGATCGTATAGCATTCCGATATTTGTTTTATTCATTTGTGTCATTACCATAATTTTATTTTGATGAACCAGCTGATAATCGGATTAATTGGGCTTCCCGAATCGCCCTAAAGTTCAATTCCGAAATTCAATTATCAATCTAAACGACTGGTGTGAATTTTATTATTCCACTTCTGTCAGCCACACGCGTTACGATATACAGGGTGGGCCAGCGAAAACGAAACAAGGTCGATATCTCGTATTCATCATTCATTGAAAAAAATTGCTCGGACCCGTCGTTTTTTATTCAGAGGGGGAGATCTTTTGCACATATTTTCAATGTTGTCACTTCAACCCTCTCGCGGGGGTAAGCTCCAACCTTTAAATCTTAAATGACAGTAGGGGTCAAGCGGTACCTCATTTCAAAGGTCATCGAATTCTCTTTTCAACGGTGCCTATTTTTTTGAATTTACTGAGTTTTTTTTTTCAAAAGATATTTAAAATTAGAATGTATTCAGTTGAATTTTATTGAGTGATGAAAAAAAACTAGACTTTAACCTTGTCATTTCAAGTTGGATAGCACAAGACTTCAAAAAAAAACAGATAAAATCACTTCTCAAGAAAAAATTGTTATAGCTACAAAGTTGTTAGTGCTCAAAATGACTAAAACAGTACTAATTTCGTCTATTTTTAAATGCGTTTTCTCAAAAACCACTGCACCAAATTCAAAAAAATAGGCACCGTTGAAAAGGAAATTCGATGAACCTTAAAATGGGGTATCGCTTGACCCCTACTGCGATTTGAGATTTAAGGGTTGGAGCTTACCCCCGCGAGAGGGTTGAAGTGACAACATTGAAAACATGTGCAAAAGATTTCCCCCTCCGAATAAAAATCGACGGGTCCGAGCGATTTTTTTCAATGAACGATGAATACGAGATATCGACCTTGTTTGGTTTTCGCTGGCCCACCCCGTATAGTGAAATTATTAAAATAATGGTTGCAGGTCATCAATGACGTCGAAATTATTGCCATTGCAGTTTTTAAGAAATTAAAATTCGTGTTAAACTCAGAGCGCATTTTCTCTTTTTTTAACCCTAGTTAAAAAGAGATAGAATGCCGTCGGATCATAAAACCGAATCTGTCGATAAAATGGGATTTAGGTTGGCACTCGTGGGTAATGTTGCCAATAGTTGCCTTGTGCAAATCTTTGGTTATTGGTTTGGTTCCCAGAAGCATGGTTCATTTCTACAGTGAGGACATAAAGTCCGTCACTCCCGCTCTAACTTTTGAACCGCTTGGTATATTGCAACGAAATTTGGAATGATGATATGTGAGCATTCAAATTCTCCATTTTTTGAAAAACAAACGACCGCTTCGGCTGTCAAAATGACAGCTGGTAGCAGTTTTGAAACGTTTTTATTAATAGAAGGCGGTATCGAGTGCTATATCGTTTTAAAGGTCTCTTTATTCTTAATTTAATCCCCTATTCTGAAAACATTTGGTTTAGCGGTTTTCAAACGATGACGGGGGGTTGTTTTGGTCATAAAAACTCATTAAAATAGTTATTTAGAGACCATTAAAACGATATATCACTCGACACCGCCTTCTATTTAAAAAAAAGTCTCAAAACTACGCCCAGCTGTCATTTGTTTTTCAAAAAATGGAGAATTTCCTCATACAGTGTGTCCACTTAAGTACGCAGCATATGGGAAACTTTTTTATTATCAATTTTACGAAAAAAAGTTATTCTTTATAATAGTTTTTGCTTCTTGAAAAAATAGTACTAAACTATTAAAACTTGGAATAGCATGTACAGGGTGGTCAGAAAATAGAAAATAATACAGGATTTTTTGGTAAAAGTAGAAAAAAAATGGCACATCACTATTTTTTAAAACCTCAAAGATTAGAACGACGAGGTCGTAGACCGAGTCGTTCTAATCACACGAGTATTGTAGTCATGTTTAAATGCACGTGTGATGTACAACTTTTTATCTACAAAGCAAAAAATAAGAATTTTTTTTCAATCATTTTCGTTTGCTAGTTATTGTATACCTTCATTTCACCTTTACAGGTTTACCTTTGACATTTGTCAAATCACCAAAAATAGTTGTGTTATGAATTCATAACCTAGTCCATAACATAACTAGTTGTGTTATGAGCCTCATGACATAACTCAAATACTGGAAAAATAGTTATGTAAAAACGTCATAACCAAACGCTTGTAGATAAAACTAATTATTCATTTGATTATTGTAAACGATATTGAAAGATTTTTGGGACAACCTTTGGACTCATGCAGGAACTGGCGGCTCTATCTAAAATATGTTAAATATGTTCTGGTATTTCCTCGTTCTCTTGTGCTTCCATTTTTTGCGAGTATCTAGGCATGACTCACAATGTAGATAAAATAATGGCCAAAGAAAAGATGATAAATTAATTTGTTTGACACTGACCGTGACACTGACCAATAAACACTGACAGCAAATTTCATGCAATCATTTGAAAATAGTCAGGAAACTGGTTGTTGGCGATTTGAACCAATCAAAAACGCTCTAACTGGTTTGTGATTTCTGTGGAAACAGACCTTTGAGGGTATGAATATTTTTACTGGTAATTTATGAAAATTGGATGTTGTCAGCACTAGTGCGCAAAATTAACTCTTGTCCGCACTAGTGCGCAAAAGTGAATTTTGGGCTACCAACTGCGTATGCAAACCACCTATTTTGCGCACCCTCGTAGAAAAAAAAAATCCTACGAGCGTGCGCAAAGTAGTACTTTTCGCACGCATTTTCATTCTCAAAGTTGCACTTTTCCGCACTCAGTGCGGATAAGACCTGTATCCGCACTGAGTGCCGAAAAGTAAAAATAATTGTCAAGCAACAATAAGTGCACCTGTTGAATTTGACACATAATGACAAATTTTTCCTATGTTTCTATATCATCCAACATCTATACAAACACTGAATATAATTAACTTTGACACATTCTCACACATACTCAGATTTGTATTCTCCATTTTCATACAAGAATCTACAAACTTGTTTCGCATATCAAATTTGAACGCTTTAAGATGAACAGCTCCGACGAGGATTTCAATTTTCTGTTCTTTTTTTTTTTTTGTTATGTAATTTTTTGATGAATGAATAGGTTCGCTTCAGATTAATTGAAAATAATTGAACAAATTATCGTTTTTTTTTTTTTTTGTTAGTTGTTACCTATCTGATATGAAGCTCGTAGGAAAAATTTTGTTCCTAACACGTGCGCAAAGTGTCTTTTTCGCATCAAACACTTACTCGAACTCCGCTTCGCGTCGTTCGTATAACTGTGTTTGCCTGCGGAAAAGTAACACCTTGCGCACTTGTTAGGAAAATAACTATATCCTACGAGCGTGCGCAAAGTAGTACTTTTCCGCACTTATTTCCGTTCTCAAAGTTACACATTTCCGCACTCAATGCGGATAAGGCCTGTATCCGCACTGAGTGCCGAAAAATAAAAATAATTGTCAAGCAACAATAAGTGCACCTGACACATGATGACAAACTTTTCCTCTGTTTCTCTATCAGCCAACATCTATACAAACACTGAATATAATTAACTTTGACACATTGTCACATTTGTGTTCTCCATTTACATGCAAGAATCTACAAACTTCTTTCGCATCAAATTTAAACGCTTTAAGATGAACAGCTCTGACGAGGATTTCAATTTTCTGTTCTTTTTTTTTATGTAATTTTTTGATGGATGAATAGGTTCGCTTCAGGTTAATTGAAAATAATTGAACAAATTATCGTTTTTTTTTTTTAAATTTTTGTTGTTACCTACCTGATATGAAGCTCGTAGGAAAAATTTTGTTCCTAACACGTGCGCAAAGTGTCTTTTCCGCACGCAACACTTATCCGAACTCCGCTTCGCGTCGTTCGTATAACCGTGTTTGCGTGCGGAAAAGTAACACTTTGCGCACTTGTTAGGAAAATAACTATTCCCGCATAGTGTGCGGGAAAATGTTTTTCCCGCACAATTTTGAGAAAGAGTTTCTTTGCGTACGTAAAAGTGTTTACTTTGCGCACACTCGTACAAAAAATTGTTTTTGAAGGCTTAAAATAAACTTTTTTGGGCGTTACACCCGGGAAAATTTTTCGCCTCCGGCGGCGCCTGCGTCCGGCTTTTCGTCTCTAATATCTTCTTCTAATAAGCAAATTTTACAAAAGCAAACAAACAATTTGTTAATTCCCCCCCCCCCCTGAAAAGAAGAAAAGACGTCCTTGCATAATTATGCGCCCCCTTATATGTTTGCTCCCCCCTCCGCTCCGCAAGGCTGGCTGAGCCACTAAACAGATCGAACACCTTTGCCACACATGCTCAAGTGAACTTGCGCAAACCCAAACTTGCGCATGTCTGGGAATGGAAAATTGGAACTTTCAGAGCAAAGATTTTCCTTTCGACTGGAGAAAAACTTTTCGGAATGCAGCAAACTGCTATTTTTACCTTCTACCATGGTGGAAAGTGACAGTCTAAAACATGTAAAGGCCTTAAGACTTCATGTAACTTTAAAACACTCGCATTGGATTTAAACACGCTGTGGCGTATTTTAATTAGAGGCAAAATGGGGTACCACCATAGGTATACCTGACGTATATCGCAGGTTATTTCGAGCTGATGAAGCAAACAAATATGAGATGAAAGTATGCCATCTTTGTATAGGTAGAATTTTGTTTTCTAATGCGCATGCGTCGATATGAAATTATTCCACCAACAAACATTAATTTCAAGCAGCATATTGCAAATCATAAAAAAATTAATTAAAGAAACTACGAGAAAAATAAAAAGTCAAAATGACGCCTATATGCCTTTCAACTATATTTGGCATCGCATTATCCTTGAAAATTTAGCAGGTTGACCCTCGTATAATAATTTTTTTTTCTTTTTTTTTTTTCATTTGTCAAACACATTGTGTTTATTACATTACAATCTATGGTCCAAGAGCCCAGAGCCGCCAGACACAACTTATTTTCTAAAGGACAGAATATGTGGGATTGAGTAGCACTTATAGGTACTATGAACGTATGTATACTCGCTAAGTTGGGTAGACGGCCAGTTGACTGTTATTTGTAAATAACGGTTTTTCCCATTATGAGAAAAACCGAATCCCATTTCTACTCTAGCCTGAAGTAGACTGTAAGTTTAAGAGGGGGAAATAGATATCTCGCTCACTCTCAAACGCATGCATAGTACCCTCGCGCTCACACTCACGGAAAAACTATTATTGCGTCTGGGGGGATGTTTGGCCGGTGCGATTGGTCTGGCTGAGCACACGTAGTTATGAAATAGTCTCCCCAATAACATGTATAAAAATCAAGCGTTAGAAAAAAAGTTAAAGTACTTCTTAAGCTTTCGCACCTGGTGTCGGTAAATTGGCCGTCTACCCAACTTAGCGGGTATATACATACGTTCATAGTACATATAAGTGCTACACAATCCCACATATTCTGTCCTTAAGAAAATAAGTTGTGTCTGGCGGCTCTGGGCTCTTGGACTACTAGTCACTAAGACTAATTAGCAATTTTGTTTTAACCTAATTTACTATAAAGTTTACAATTCTTGAGGTTCACTCAACAGTTTTCCCCACTTTGCTTAAACTGTAAATCACAATTTTGATGTATTTATAGCACTATTTTGTTGTGTTTTTCAATTTCAGTTCACTAGCTCGAACGGCTTCACCCTTCTCAGTCTTCTAACTAGCTCAGTGTTGTCTAGGAGCTCAATCACTTCCACATTCACATGCCGATGTAGTCTATCTTCATGGCTTTTTGCGTACTTTCTTATAGTCTCTGTTACAGTATCAATTCCTAGTTCCCGATGTAGATCACTATTTCGAACGTACCAAGGTGCATTAACAATGTTTCTTAGTACTTTATTTTGGAATCTTTGAATAACTTGTATGTTACTATCTTTAGTGCAACCCCAAAGTTGAATTCCATATGCCCATACTGGTTTCAGTATTTGCCTATAAAGTAGTAACTTGTTATGTATGGTTAAATTGGACGTCCTTCCAATTAACCAGTACATTTTTCTATACTTAAATTCAAGCTCTTTTTCTTAACCTGTGCTTTCCAGCGCAATTTCGCATCAAGAGTCATACCAAGATATTTAGCTTGATTTGAATATGGTATAGGGGTGTCATTAATTGTGATTTGTATGTGATTTACGTTTTTGTTTGTAAAATAAACGTGAATTGATTTGGTTTCATTCAATTTTATTCGCCATTTTTTGGTCCAATTTTGAAATTCACTGACAGCGTTCTGCAGTTTTTCTGTTGATTGTTCAATACTTTTTTCCACTGTAATTAAACCAGTATCGTCGGCGAATGTTGCTAAATGACAATTTTCTGGTTTTGGGATGTCGCATGTAAATAATAAATATAAGTAGGGACCTAGCACGCTACCCTGAGGTACACCTGCTTTTATTTTTCGTAAATTTGACTCAAAATCTTCCTGTTTGACTCTGAAATGTCTATCACACATATATGATTCCAAAATATCAGAATATTGTTTTGGCAGAAACAGCTTTAGTTTATAGTTTAAGCCTTCATGCCAAACTTTGTCAAATGCTTGCGCTACATCGAGGGAAACTGCGGAACCGACTTTTCCCTCTTCCAGCGATTTTTCTATTAAATTCGTTATTCTGTGTACTTGGTCGATCGTAGAGTGCTTGTCGCGGAATCCAAATTGATGAAATTGATGAATTGGAATGATTTCCTGTCTTTCTATGATCGGTTTTATTCTTTTTAGCAGTATCTTTTCATAAAGCTTAGATAAAACGGGCAATAATGATATCGGTCTATCAGATGACACATCATGAGGTGGTTTTCCGGGTTTTGGTATCATGATAACTTCTGCAACTTTCCAAAGTTTAGGTACGTATAATAATGACAATAGTATATTGTTTTATTAGGAGTAAAAATGATACTTTATGTGGCGAGACTAAATGTTTGACGTCACTTTTTTGTCCGGCCGTGAGCAAAAAAGAAAACTTTTTTGTACGTTCACGTCACGGCCGGACAAAATAGTAACAAAAAAATGACGTCTGTGAAATGAAAACTTCAACATTAAGAATTGAGGTTACAAAAGTCGCAATTTTTTGACGTTTGCGTAAAAAAAAAAATTAACAATCCCGAATTTTAAATAATGTCATTAGATTTTGCCGGTATGCAAAAGAGTTAGGCCCCGTTTATAGATTGCACTATTGAAAAATACATTGAAAAATGTGTCAAATTTGATTGGCCAGATAGGCCATAGAATTTTAATAACGCGACACTTACGGAATTATCTAGAACACACTTAGAACTGACTGGAATTCATAGAAAAGTAATTATAAATTCTTAAATAGAACATTCACTGAATTCATCCCCTGCACTTTTTGTTTTAGTTCGTGACTACACCGCTGTGCGCCCATATCACCGTTTCTCAACGTGCCCCTCGTTTTTATTCTAATCTCTGACTTCTCCGATGAGTTACCTATCTTTGTTTAGTGAATAGAAAATGACAATGACCGACATAGAATGGTGGATATAAAAACCAGTCATAAAAACGGGTCCATTTAACATCATAATGCATATGTCATCTTGTCATCTGAATTAATTTGTTGACTGCATCGTCGTTGAGTGTTGAGTTTATTGTTTTGAATTGTAAGTTTGTGAAGAAGTGATAGGTGCATCACAAGCAGCTGGTTTAACAGTTGTTGCCACAAGATGTGACCATCAGACGGCAAAAAATAAATCGGCCATGAGCGAATTGCAGCGACAGACCAGGGAAATCTACATAAGAAACAACACAGAAACAGGAATTTTGGTTTTATTGGAGATAAACAATCTAGTAATCGTGCCACTGTATGTCTGATACTTCATACACATGCTCAATAAGGGAATTAGAAATAGCTTGATCAAATATGACGGCCATTCAAAAGGAAAAAAAATTAATAAAATTTTAGTTTATGACTTGTTGGCGCACTGCCTTAAGGCCGTTTTACAGCTTGCAAGAAAACTTGAATGTAATTTGTTGCATGCAAAAAAATTGCATTCAAGATTTCTTGCACATCGTTTTACACCTTGCAATTTGACTTGTTTTCTTCTCTAACCTTAACCATACTTTTTTGTTTTTAATGTTCTGTTGTTGATGTTTGCATTTTCCAAAAATAAAAAAAATGATTATAAGTCGATATAAAAAGAAGAAAGCAATAGCAGCAACTTTAAGCATCATAATTGCTAAAAATTTCCCAGCTTGCACGAAAACCTTCAAGAAAAATGGCACCAAACCGATTGCCTGCAATGCCATTCAAGTTTCAAGAATCTTGCAGAAACCAATCAGCTGACTCACTTCTGCGCATGCCCTCGTTCAAGTTTCTTGCATATTGCAGATAAAATTGCAAGCTGTAAAACGGCCTTTATTTTGAAATAATTGAAATGTCAAGCCAGTCATTTAAAACCGATTCAAACGGCCCGCCAAATATTAGTTCAATGACTACACGGCTATGGCAGCACCGTCGGAAATGTCACTTGGCGACTACAACAGAAGTGAGAATTCTATATCAAGAATAAAAATCACTTTTCTATGCTAGAATTTGATAATCCAGGTATTCTTTCGATCCGAACAAACTGATTTTAATCGCATAAGGATTGTTCATGAGGCGTCAAAAAAACAGTTATGGCCATTTAAATCGGTGTAAAACCGAATGACAGTTGTTTGAAACAAACCTCAAGTGAGTTCGATCAGATTGTTCCGATCGAAAGAATACCTGTAATATGTTAAATAAATGTCATTATTATACTAGAGTCAACCTGCTAAATTTCCAAGGATGATGCGATGCCAAATGAGGCTGAAAGGAAAATAATATCCTAGACTTGATATGACAACACCACACAGAAGCATGTCACAAAATGCCAATCGCAGGCCAATAATAACGCATGCGCAGTTGATGACCTCGTTCTACTTTGATAAAGATAATTTTTTGCGAGATCATATGAAGTCTGTTTTTTTTTAAAGATTATTCCCCACAAGTCAAAAATTTAGTAACTATGTTGACAACACAAGCCTTTTTGAATGCGTGAATACAGGGACACTTCGGTCCCTGTTTGGGAATGTATTCACGTTGGTCATTACCTGTAAAAATCTTTCTAACAATTTCTATTGCCAACGAAAGCTCAGACCAATTAGTGTAGTTCAACGCCGGTAGGGGTATTTGCCCTCGGAGTAGTTGTTTCTGACTGGTCAACGAAGTTCAATTTTGCTTGGACAGGGAGCTTCAGCCTATGTCCTTCTGATGAGTCCTAACAAGGACGAAACGCGTCAAGGATTGGCACGGGAAGCCTGAGTCCACTGCTCAGTGGGCCGATTCCCAAACAGGGACCGAAGTGTCCCTGTATTCACGTTGGTCATTACCTGTAAAAATCTTTCTAACAATACCCAGGTTCGTTCAGTAAGATTGAACGATGATAATTTTTATTACCTTTTAAACAACAAATCTTCTGAAAAATGAAATGAGAAACAAATAGGACCTACGTTGTGAAAACTTACTCAAATTTACTTACTGGACATGCGCCCAACATAGCAAATATTTGGGAAATTTAAGGGAAGCTGTAATATGTAAAAGAAACGCAAAATTTGTGAAACGCCTCCTTTATTTTCAAAGAAAAACGTACTGTTCTCGACCTGGAATGAACGAGGAAAAAGAGAACGGAAGAGAAAACCTCGTTTCCCCAAAAATCGAAACATACTGTGTCATTTTAGGTAATTAATCATTGTGAGTCATTAATTCAATAATTTAGGTCAATAAAAGTTCAAATTAGGTACCGTCCCTGTTCTTGTGTTAAAATTTGAATTACACACTCAACATTCAATCAACACTACCTATATTCCAAACTGAAGAGTTTTTGGTTAGTTAGACAGTTTCCCAGCAGGTACTGAGGTCCCGGGAAGCTACTCAGCTATAGTTGAGATAGAGCCAATATCTCTAGATTGATTATTTCAATTTGTTAGGATATTCTCTCGTCAGGGTAGGAAAAAGTTAGTAAATTCAACAAGGCTCTAATGCACGCTCTAAATCCAAAAATCAAAATCCTAGCACAAAAAGACAGCACATATTTTCTTAGGTTTTAATTTACTCTTTATCTGTGTTGTTTACAGTATGAAACGATTTTGGTTAAATACATAAACAATGCACATGTTATAAAAAATGGTTATAAACAAACAAAAAAACATAAAAATTGGAAAAAAAAAATAAAACCAGACCAATCCGGATTATCAAATTATTCGGATTACTAAGGCATTTTACACTTCGCTTTTAAAACTATTTTGAAAAAATAACATGCCGTATTTAAGCAAAAAAACTTTATATTTATTTGAAAGCTCGTCTATAATCGCTAACTTTTCGTTGAGACTTAAAGTTTTGTGTTTGCGTTTAATAGGTTCCATTTTCTTAAAAAAAAAAAACACACAGTCAGGAAGGACGCCGCGTATTAAATGATGCGTGTAGACATGTAAAAACTACCTATTCACTTGAACACAGTTACAAAAACGACAAGTGAAAACCTGTGCATTTATTTTCAAGTGTCATGTGAATAAATTCTGATTACCAAATCAAGTAAAATCCTGATTACAGAGTACATTTATTGAGACACTACTATACTTGCGTAAATTGAACTCTCAAAAACCAAATAATAATTAATCCACTAACCTGTACGTTCCTTACACACACACACTAATAACAAATTGAATTGAACAATTAATTTTAATGCAAAATAGGAATGAAAATTGAAAAATGAATAATTACAGACGCGCGTCTCAGAGAGTCGCCGCTTGTTCTCCATTCCAAAGCCTAATCGCTTATTCTTCTTTACCTCCCTTTCGGATGGTACCCTCGTTGTCCTCTAAACCTAAACTCTGTGGCGCAGTACATGGTTGCAACATTCAATTTTATTCAGTAAACGTTTTTTTAAAAAAAATTGAGTTTTGAAGAAATATTATTTTTAATAGGTGGTTCTTCTCAACTTTACCTATCTCTACCGCACATGAGGTGAATAGGATAGGCGCGATATCCATCAGTATGATAGGTAGGTATATAGGTAAGGTCCGTTTCTCGAGGGTTCATATTTGTGTTATCGAACACGTCATAAATTAAAAAAAAAGGTTGTCGCAGATTAAATCATATCACAGATTCAATTTTTTTGACAAATTAAAATGAATGACTTCTGGCTTAAGAACCGACAAACGTTTTTGACGTCATTGATTTGTTTCAGTCAATTTCTATTTGTTAAAATAGGAAGACAAATTTTGTCAAAAGTAAGACCCTTCATAAAACAAAGTTTACCAATAATAGAAAAGAATAAATAATAATGATCTATTTGACAAATCAATGTCATCAGTAATTTTCTGTCATATGGATTTTATAACTGATGAAAAACGAGTTTTATCAGCGAAAGTTCACAGGTTTGTGCAAAAGTGAAATGGAAAGCCAAAAACGCTCCTTCGGGCATTGAAGAAGCAAAAGCGGCAACTGGCTCCCAAAAAATCAAGTGGAAAATATCATGGTTTTCATAACAGGAAAAGCAGGAGGAAATAGTTATTGCACGACCGGGCCGCATTTTTCCGTTTCCTATTTGGTTACCGCTATATGGAGCGCTAATCCTTTAGGACTTGTAAAATTATATCGGGCATCGCGTTTCCTATTAGGCCATTGCACATAGTCTACCGCTACATGGAGCGCTAATCATACAGGACTTGTTAAATTATATCTGACGTCGCGTTTCCTATTAGACCAGCGCACGCCGCACACCCTCTGCGATCGTTTGCAGACATCCATTGTAATTCATTTCATTATCATTGTGTTATCGTTATCATTTTTTGAGGTTAATTCTCGTATAAATTGGTTTCAGGTGGGGTAATAATTTTGTAATATTTCCCGTTGTGTTCCGTTTTATTATTTCTGTTGATTATGGACTGAGAAATCCTCTAGCCCAAAATTCTTTACTTATGAATTTTCGGCTATCATAGCAGACATTGTAGCTGTATTCAATGTAGAATTTTCAATTGTTTGGGTAGGATCGGAAAAAAAAACGCAGAAGTCTGGTTTTTAAAAAAGTCGACGTTTCGCAAAATTTATTTGCATCTTCAGGACACTGTAATGATAAAAAATAAAAGGGTTCTTTACAAACTTAGATGATGAACTACAAAAATACAAAAGACAAACAAAAAACAGAGCTATCCTCCGATTTCGCACTACATTACTTGAATAAATATTTCATAAAAACAGGAAGAAAATAGCAGAATTACATGAAACCTTCAAATAAATTATACGTATATAAAAATATATATAGCTATATTGTAAGTGGGGAGAGTAGCATCATAAAACATAGAAAAAATACTTATAGTTAACAAAGGGTAGTGAAATTGACTTGATTACTTACATTTAAATTAGACTTTCCTTGTCATTGTTGTTTAACAGATTCACATAGGTATAGAGGTTTCTCGAAAACATAGTTGATAAAAAATTAAAAAAAACACACAATTACGTAGCACAACAATAACAATTTAAAATTTAAAAAAAGCAAAAACAACAAACTTTACACACCTCAAATGAGAGATAAAAAAAAAACAAAAATTAACCATTCATCAAACGGAAATGCTATTCAAAAATTAATAACATAAATTATCTTTATAAAATAAGCTTTTAGGACGCAATTGTGTGTGTATTAGAACAGCTACATACACGTACTGATTTTATTTAGCGTCATCATTAATAGGATGGGAAACAAAAAACTGAATACCACACATTCCAACGCTAATATCTTGAGGGTTATTTAATTGTTGCTAATATATTAAAATATGCATTACTAAGATGTTCTATATCTGTTCTTTTGTTAACACAATTCTTATTTTTCTGGATCTCAATCATCTCCGCTATCAACCTTTTTTTGTAATTGGATTGTGTTTGTAAAATTGTTGTATTGTCATATTCAAAATCATGTCCAGTTTCTATTTTATGTTCGACTAGAGCTGTTGGATTCGATCTTAAGAGGTAATTCTTCTGATCGTTTTTATGTTCTCTCAATCGTGTTTTTAAATATCTACCAGTTTGGCCTATGTAGCATTTATTACATTGGGAACAAGGAATGTTATAAACTACATTCGATTTATTTAGCTTTTCTATGCTGGACTTAGTCTTGGAATAAAAGCAGTTCTTCACTGTATTCTGACTTTTCATCGCAATCTTAACTTTTTCTCCTCTCTTAGTCACCTGATCTTTGAATATGGTTTGTATTCTTTCGGACAGGTTACTAATGTAAGGTAGCTTACAGAACGTGAATGGTTCATTTTGTTTAGGTACTACTCTTGCTGAAATTGTTTTGTTAATAATCTTCTTAATAAGCGATACAGGGTAATTATTCTTAACCAACATGTTCTCTATGTACTTTAGGTTCCTTTCATGGAATTTCTCTGTTGAAAGGGATGTTGCTCTGTACTTAAGGTTATTAATGATATTAATTTTTTGTTTAAATAGGTGTTCGGATGAGAAATTAAGAAACCTTTCAGAGAAAGTAGGTTTGTGATACCAATCAGTTTCAATACTTTGTTCGTGTCTAATGAGTAGTACATCCAGAAATGCAATCCTATTATCATTCTCTTTCTCAGAGGTGAACTGAACTCTAGGGTGGTAACTGTTAACTCATTAGACACGAACAAAGTATTGAAACTGATTGGTATCACAAACCTACTTTCTCTGAAAGGTTTCTTAATTACTCATCCGAACACCCATTTAAATAAAAAATTAATATCATTAATAACCTTAAGTACAGAGCAACATCCCTTTCAACAGAGAAATTCCATGAAAGGAACCTAAAGTACATAGAGAACATGTTGGTTAAGAATAATTACCCTGTATCGCTTATTAAGAAGATTATTAACAAAACAATTTCAGCAAGAGTAGTACCTAAACAAAATGAACCATTCACGTTCTGTAAGCTACCTTACATTAGTAACCTGTCCGAAAGAATACAAACCATATTCAAAGATCAGGTGACTAAGAGAGGAGAAAAAGTTAAGATTGCGATGAAAAGTCAGAATACAGTGAAGAACTGCTTTTATTCCAAGACTAAGTCCAGCATAGAAAAGCTAAATAAATCGAATGTAGTTTATAACATTCCTTGTTCCCAATGTAATAAATGCTACATAGGCCAAACTGGTAGATATTTAAAAACACGATTGAGAGAACATAAAAACGATCAGAAGAATTACCTCTTAAGATCGAATCCAACAGCTCTAGTCGAACATAAAATAGAAACTGGACATGATTTTGAATATGACAATACAACAATTTTACAAACACAATCCAATTACAAAAAAAGTTTTATAGCGGAGATGATTGAGATCCAGAAAAATAAGAATTGTGTTAACAAAAGAACAGATATAGAACATCTTAGTAATGCATATTTTAATATATTAGCAACAATTAAATAACCCTCAAGATATTAGCGTTGGAATGTGTGGTATTCAGTTTTTTGTTTCCCATCCTATTAATGATGACGCTAAATAAAATCAGTACGTGTATGTAGCTGTTCTAATACACACACAATTGCGTCCTAAAAGCTTATTTTATAAAGATAATTTATGTTATTAATTTTTGAATAGCATTTCCGTTTGATGAATGGTTAATTTTTGTTTTTTTTTATCTCTCATTTGAGGTGTGTAAAGTTTGTTGTTTTTGCTTTTTTTAAATTTTAAATTGTTATTGTTGTGCTACGTAATTGTGTGTTTTTTTTAATTTTTTATCAACTATGTTTTCGAGAAACCTCTATACCTATGTGAATCTGTTAAACAACAATGACAAGGAAAGTCTAATTTAAATGTAAGTAATCAAGTCAATTTCACTACCCTTTGTTAACTATAAGTATTTTTTCTATGTTTTATGATGCTACTCTCCCCACTTACAATATAGCTATATATATTTTTATATACGTATAATTTATTTGAAGGTTTCATGTAATTCTGCTATTTTCTTCCTGTTTTTATGAAATATTTATTCAAGTAATGTAGTGCGAAATCGGAGGATAGCTCTGTTTTTTGTTTGTCTTTTGTATTTTTGTAGTTCATCATCTAAGTTTGTAAAGAACCCTTTTATTTTTTATCATTACAGTGTCCTGAAGATGCAAATAAATTTTGCGAAACGTCGACTTTTTTAAAAACCAGACTTCTGCGTTTTTTTTTCCGATCCTACCCAAACAATTGAAAATTCTACATTGAAAACCTACTCGGATCGACAAAACCACATTATTGTATTGTAGCTGTAATTGCAAAACGATCCTATTCTAGTAGTAGAACGCACTTTACTAAGTTAGCAAAAAGTAGGTACCTACCTTGGTTGCAACAGTGAAGTTCTTTGCTGCCACTAATATTTTTTTCTTGTTACAGTAGAAACACTTATTATTAATAAATATATTTTCTACCACGGCAAAGTGCTTGCCTGCAATTATGGAAAAGTTTTGCATGAGTTCTTTTTTATTATTGCTGGAAAGAATTTGGCTGCTACAAAAAAAGCTAAACTCTGCGAGTTGTTTTATTAATTATTAATAAAAACCAACTCAATGTCAAAAGTCATGTAACAGCATGGCTGGCAAAATGAGCGTAGTTATTTAATTTATGTGCGCTGGTCTAATACGAAATGCGACGTCAGATATAATTTAACAAGTCCTTTATGATTAGCGCTCCATATAGCGGTAGACTATGTGCGCTGGCCTAATAGGAAACGCGATGCCAGATATAATTTTACAAGTCCTAAAGGATAAGCGGTCCATGTAGCGGTAACCAAATAGGAAACGGAAAAATGCGACCGGGCCGCAACGCACCTATTTACGTCCTAATTTGCGGGTGCAATTTGATACTTTTCGGTCCACAGGCCGAAAAAATACCATCATGGTGTGTATAGGTGCCAAAAATTGAGAAAATACTGGTACCACTTGGTTATTTTTATCCTTCAGAATGAATCAAAATGATTGAATTGAATGTTTGTTTGGTTGGTAACTGCAGTTTCTACTGGTAATTTACGAATAAATAACTTTTTTTTAATCATTATTTCACTTTGAATTAAAACATAAGTAATTAGTCGCAGTCGTACATAAAATTTTGTATGTACCACAGGTGCGCAAATGTTGTTCGATGCCCTTCGCGCCGAACATCAAATTTCATCTGTAGGAGGAAAGCTTACACTTTATTCAGTTGTTATACCAATAACTATTTTACTATTATTCGTTCAATTTTTAACACCTAAATCGTAGAGGAAATTTTTGTTACTTTGCCGCCCTAAACCGGCCAAGTATCAAATGCGTCCGCAAATTATTAGTCCAGGCAATGGGTATTTTTTTGCGAGAAAAAAAATAGTATCGTTTTTAAATTTTGACAGTTTAGAGGGTGAGCTTGCTCAATGGGGCCGGTTTTTTGAAAAAATGGCAGTTGTGGTAGAACGCTGCTAATACGGCTTAACGAAATTGAAAAAAAAAAAAAATTGATAAAACTCTTCAGGGTATGGTGATTAAAAAACTCCGTGACAGCCCTATTCTATTTTTTATAGTTACCGCCCTAGAGCGCGTCAAAGTAAGAGGTGTGTGACCTTGAAATTGCCCTTGCCGCCCCATTTTACGAATCGTGCGTCAGAAATAGAACGAATTATCCAATTCCAATTATTCAAAAACTATCTAAATCACCAAAACTTGCTGAGTTTGGAAAGGAGTTTTTTTTTAGAAAAAACTATAACGCTCAGCTTAATATTTTTTTCTCCATTTGATAGCTCATAGTTTCCTGCATTTAAATTTATTTTTGTTTTTGTTATTTATATGCATGGTAATTTCTGTAGAAGCCATTTTATAGCGCGCGGTCGACCCCATTTTGAACAGGCCGAAAACGGTCCGCGCTCCCTTTCCTGCATGTGCAAAATGGGATCGACCGCGCGCTATAAAACGGCTTCCACAGAAATTACTATGCATAAATGAACAAAAACAAAAATACAGTTAAATTCAGGAAAGTATTAGCTATCAAAAGGAGCAAAAAACATTGATCTGAGCCTTATAGTTAAAAATAAAAATATTTTCTAAACTTAGCAAGTTTTGCTGAATTTAACAAAAAAGTTGGAACTTCAATAATTTTTAAAATCGTTAATTTCAAAGTTAACGGACCGCTTAAAAAACGCACTTATGGCAAATTTATTTAGATAGTTTTTGAATAATTTGAAATTGGATTATCCGTTCTTTCTCTGACGCGCGAAACGTAAAATCGTAAAATGGAGCGGCGAGGCCAATTTCAAGGTCACACCCCTTACTTTGACCTGCTCTAGGGCGTTAACTATAAATGCTAGAACATGGCTGTCGCGGGGTTTTTTAATCACCCTAAAGAATTTTTACAATTTATTTATTTTTTCTCAATTTTGTTTAGTAGCAACGTTCTACCCCAACTGCCATTTTTTCAAAAAACCGCCCCCATTCAGCGAGCCCACCTAGTAAACTGCTGCAAAATGAGATTTCGACTCACTATGTCCATCTGAATAAACTGTCAAAATTTAAAAACTAAACTATTTTTTTCTCGCAAAACACGTTTTTTTTTTTTTTTTTGCTCATTGCCTGGACTTTAATATGGTGCAAATAGGCATTTTGCCACTTGGTCATACATAATAGTTATTTATGTATCAAGGGAATTATGCAGGTGTTAATACCCCAGGGCAACGTTTGTGTCCCGAGGGCCTCCGGCCCGAGGGACACCAATTGCCCGTGGGTATTAACTCCTGATAATTCCCGTGGTACATAGATAATTTTATATCCTACTGAATTTACTGTATTCTGTCTATTTTTATAAAGGAATAAGCCATAAATCAAAATTTCTATTTTATGTCAAAGTGTTACCTATTCAAGGTAAAAGCGGGAGTTATGGAAATCCTTAACTCCCTTGGGAGTTATGATATCCTTAACTCCCTTCCTTACCTCCCTTGGGAGTTATGAAAATCCTTAACTCCCTTGGGAGTTAAGACCCTGTTTATGATTATCGTAACCAAGGTATTATATGGTTTTAATAGTTCAGTAGGATATAAAGTACTTTATCTCCCAATAGGGAAAAAGTGCACCTTTACACCCAAAATGAGGTGGGAAAACCGAATTTCCATTAAGGCAGTAGAAAAAAAAAATATTCAGTTTTTGTACTTTTCAAAACCAATGACTTCGCTTTCTCCCAGAAACATCAACTAACTTGACTACGTGTTTCGATTTTTTTTTTCCACCACCAACTTGTGTCATTATTCATTCATCCAAGGTAATTTCAATTTGTAAATTGCAAAAATAACTCAATGCTTTAAGGCCAATAATTTCGTAAGGCGGCGTTTTAGTATTCCACGTACGTTCGGTATTGTTATGGGGGGTCCCCGGTTGGGGTTAAATTCTAGGCGACTTTGATTTTTTGGTTCGTATTTTATGTGGAGTAAGTGCCGTTAACTATGGCTGTCTGGGGGAAACTTGTGGCCCGGATAGGGTCAGATGTAACGACGAAAAAGTTTTAGAATAAAGTAATTTCGTTTTATAGATTTGCCCCGTTCAATATTCGAGGTTTATTTTTGAAGATATTTATGAGGGTTTTATTTAGTCGTGGAAGTTTTACGTTGTTGTTGATGTCTTGCTGCTCGTATGTAGTGGATGTCGAGAGAAATTTATTGAACATATTTTTTTGTACAAAATTCCAACTGGCGTACTGACAAACTTTTTTTTTAATTTAGTTTTATATATTTTTTTCCCGAATTATTCGAACCTTCTTAAAAATTTCTCATTTATCATACTATTTTTCTGTTCTAATTTTAATTTTTACCTCTCCGATTTTTTATAATAATGGGGGCACACTGATGCTTAGTAAATTGAGTAGATATTAATGACAGATTCCATGTACTTATTCACATCAAATGAATAAAGCTTTTTTCTCCAAACGTCAAAAAAACGTCACTTTGTCAGCACCTGTCAAGTTGTTAGAAATTTAATTTCTATGCTGGTAGGCAAATCTAGCGGGTTAACACCTGTCGAGGTGGTAGAAATTTAATTTCTATGCTGCTAGGCAACCGCAGCGGCAGTAGAAGTACTTTTAGTGCCGCTGGAGCGGCAGCAAAAGTACTTTTAGTGCCGCTCGTACTTTTACTGCCGCTTGACCATTCAGTTGCGCCCGAGCTTACCCATTCGTTTGGAGAAAAAATAGCGTGTTGCATACGGAGTAGAAGCACTTTTTTGTGCTTCAGCAGTATTGCAAGCCTCACTACGTTCGGCTCGCAAAAAAGTAAAGCGTCTACTCCTAATATAACAATATACTATTATGTACACCATCGAAACTAAAGTAACAAATTAGGATTTGCCGCAATTCATATTATCATTCATAATAAACTAGTCATCCTGTCCGGTTTAATTGGAGCGTTATATGGTAGGTATTTCATTATGTCTGTTACATAAACACGGATGTACACATTCCAAAGCGTGGCAATTACGCTCGATTTTGGTAAATACTGCATTCTGCCTAATAATGACATTGAAGTTTTGTTGCACTAGCTGAACTGCTGCTAACATTAATTAAAATTGTTTTGGCTGATTTGGCACCAATAACAGAAAAACTAATATAGATATTATCCTACCTCTGCGTGCCAACAATTCGAAATCAATAGAAACTAGAGTCATGCATTTTGGGTGATCAAAATTCGCAAGCAGCAAATTTGCTGCTTGTTAACTGACATTAGTAACATCTGTCTAAATTTTGATCTTTGAGCATTTATTATTATGAGAACCGAGCTATTTCAAAATAGTTATATAGCAGGCCAGGAAAGAGAGGTTGAACCTCGCAAACTCGACACAAGTTCTGTTTTATTTTTTTTTTTCTGGTAGGCTTGTTATGGGTCTAACTTTTTCCAACAAAATTTCACCCTGGAACACCTCCTTTCATCCCCCTAAAGGTCGTTTTTTGTGGTTTTTCTGAAACGTAGCGCTTCCGCGACGTTTTAAAAAAAACCTCTATAGTAAATTGTAGAGGACTAAATTCCCTTCAATTTATCCAACGACAGCATATGCCTATCACCTACCTTTTATCCGGGGTGGCGCTCCAAAGTTGAATGACCTTGAAAAAAGATGTTTTGGAAATTATCATTTTTTTACTAAACAGTAAAGCGAATCCACCACAAATAATACAGCAAATACTCATAAACAATTGACCGATTTTTTGGTATATGTTTTATTTGAAAACAGTTACCCGTTTAAGATATACAGGGTGTTGAAATTTAAACAGCCCCTTTCATATCATCTGAAGGGCTAATGCTAGGCTGTTCAAATTTTCAGGGATTATTGAAGTAGGAATGATATTGAAAATTTCGTATAATGCACCTCTATTTTAGACCTGCAACTACCCCAAAAAAATTAAATTTGAAAAAAATGCCTTTTTTTTCATTTTCTCGCAAACAATGCCCTTTATGTGAATGGTTCAAATATTATTTTGTGCACACCTCCAACATACTTGCATAGATACCAAAATCATTTTTCTAGTACAACCCCACTAGACGGAAAAAAATATATTAAGGAGGTGAAAAAATAGTTATTTTTGTATCTAGGGCGCGAAATGCTACTTTGGTGATCGAGATCTGATTTTTTTAACGAGGCGCAGCCGAGTTAAAAAAATAGTCGAGATCACCAAAGTATTTCGCGCCCGAGTTGCAAACAATATTTTTTCTACAACTGCATTTAAATATCGATCATTCGAAGGCAAAATTGCATTTTCACTCAAAGGTAGGTGAATTTCAATAATTTTTGGTTTCCTGACAGGTATGTGTCACCATGACACATCAGTGTGCGAACTAGCTATTTCGCGCACCAGTGTGCGAAATAGCTAGTTCGCGCACGGCGTCATGGGAACGTTAAAAAATCAATACCTGGGAAAAAAAGTGTCACTTCGCAAACTGTCATGAGTGTGCGAACATCATCATTTTTTGACAGTTGTAGAAAATAGTTATTTTTGTATCTAGTGCGCGAAATGCTACTTTGGTGATCGAGATCTGATTTTTCGATAGTCGAGATCATCAAAGTATTTCGCGCACAAGTTGCAAACACTATTTTTTCTACAACTCCGTTTAAATATCGATTATTCGAAGCTTAAATTGCATTCACAATCAGAGGCAGGTGAATTTTAATTATTTTTGGTTTCCTGTCAGGTGTCAGGTATTTGTTACCTGAGTGTGCGAACTAGGCATTTCGCACACTGGAGAATTATTTCGCGCACGGCATCATGGGAACGTAAAAAACAATCTAGGTAGGTACCTGAGAAAAAAAGTGTCACTTCGCAAATTGTCATCAGTGTGCAAACATTTTTTTTTTGGCTTTTTGTTTCACATAGGTCAGGAGCGCACTAAATAAGTTTGTATGGGCAGGAAATTTATACGAAAATGAAGACCACCATATGCTCGACAAAAAAAGTCTTGATGCATTTTTTTTATATTTGCAATCGTTACGCTACAGTGGCGTCCCAAAGTTCAGTAATAATTTAGGAGCGGATTCCAGTTTTATTCCATTATTTCGTCACCTATACATTTGATCGCTAAAATTCATTTGCTGAATTGAAGGCCAGAAATTTGTCACGCAAATTCCATTTTTGCTTTTTTTCGCCAGTGATCCCAAGTACCACATAATATGTGGTAAACAGCGTTTTTCAGTTGGGCCAATATTTATTCATTTTTGTTGCTAAATCAACACAGTACCAATATTGGGGCAACGTTAGTTTTAACTATGTGGAAACAATATTTAAAAATAATCTTGTACCAATATTGTTTTCATAGATTAATAAAATTTTCAGTAATTTGAATATTGGCCCAAGACTTCTCACTACAATATTGATTTATGAAATATTGGCCAAATATTACATTTCATATTATCGAAACAATATTGTAATATAATATTAATTCAATATTGGGATCCAATTTTTCATTGATATTTAAATTCACTTCAAAAACTTTGTACACCCAATATTTATTTTCATTTTTTTCTCAATATTGATACTTTTTGAAAAGCCCAATGAAGGGCCAATATTTACATACCAATTTTTACCAAGGTAAGATTTTCTGAATTGAAAATGTTGGTCCAATATAGGGTATTCAATGTGCGCACTTGGTGTGCCGACCAAAACATAGATGGAGACTCTGTCTTCACTTTACCTGTCTTAAACCTGGTTCCGGGATGAAGCCAAAAATTGGTTGTTTTCTCTCTGCGGGACCCTGGCGGTACTTAACCGTGCTGATGAGTTGTGATACAGCGAAACGGGTCCACGGATGGTCCAGCAGAGAGAAAACACTTCTTAGTCGGTCCTTATAATTGGTCCGTTACCTTAATTAAATATAATATAAAGCCAAGATTTACATACGTCTTATGGCCAATATTGGTAATTTCAATTGGCTCTATATTGCATAAAGTTCTTGATATGATATTGATTAGTTCTTTTTGGGCCAACATTTGGTTACGTTATTGTACCAACGTTGGTATTTGTTTTTGGGTATATATATTGACATACATTCTTGGACAAATATTGCAGAATGTCCACATCTTTTATTGGGCCAACATAGAGAATCTGACTTGGGCCAATAAATCGTAGTTATTGTCCCAATATTGGCCCAACATGGGAGTGCTGCTTGGGATCTTCAGCTCATGTTATTATAAGGGCCTATGTAATTGATTTATTATTTATAAATAGCAGTATTAAGTATGTACTAATTATATTTCATGCATTATATTTATTGTGATGGCCCCAAAAGGCCTACTACACGTTAATGTGTGTATTTTTCACCTCTCATCTCCTCGGTTGTTGTTGTTGTATGTTGTATGTGTTGGAGGTGTCAGTTGCACCGCGACCTGGTAGATCTATTGTACCCCTCCTTCTGCTGCTAGGTCAGGGCTTCCTGCTCAAAGCAGCCCCTCTAGTCCTAAGTCCTCAAGGAATCTTAGGATATCCAGCGGTTCCAGAGTTGAAATATCTTCCAACTGTATGGTTGGGCTTCCCAGATTCTTCATCCTTGAACGACTAATGGCATTACAATTCAGTAGAAGGTGTTCGCAAAATCTGCAGGTGCCATTTTCTTCTAGACCTAATTTGTTTAAGTGTTTTTTGAGTCTGCAGTGTCCCGAGAGGAACCCGGTTAGCGTTTTGAGACTTTTCTTGTTAAGGTTGACTAGCAGTTCTGATCTTCTTTGGTTAAAGTTGCCCAGTAGATCTTTGGCCTGCCGTAGTCCTGGCTGTTTGGCCGGTTTTTTTCCTTTTTGAGGATTCCCTGGAAGTGCTTATTGCGGAGACTGCAGAATGGTTCTGGCCCAGTAAAGGGGGTAGAAGCTCCGGTTCTTGCGAGTGCATCTGCGCATTCGTTGCCCTCAACTCCCATGTGCCCAGGCACCCAGAGAAGAGTTACTTTGTTTTCTTTTCCTAACTCATTGAGTTTCTGTAGACATTCCCATACTACCCCAGTAGCACACAATGTTGGTCCGATGTTGCGGATACATTGGACCAATATTGTATATTGGCCCAATATTGGCATTTTGTAGCCAACATTAGACATTTATTGGTAATACAACTTCTTTCATCATTATAATAATATATTTATCCAAGAATGGGCCAATATGCACAAACAATATTTTTATCGGCAGCATATAGCCAAGATTGGCAATACAAATTTTTCTTATACAGGGTGGTCCATTTAACTTGAGACAGTCGAATATCTCGAAAACGGTGCGTTTCTGAAAAAAAAAGTTCAAACAAAAGTTACATGGTGTCATGGGGGAAACAAAATGGCGGCACCGATTTTTGACTTTGACAACGTCTTCAAGGTTATTTCAAGGTCAATTCTTTTTTTTCAATGGAAACGTATTTTTTTTATTGCAGATCCCTATTCTACGGAAAAAAACAAGTAGCTTTTACTTGAAGCATTTTTCGATCAGGTTCCAATTTAAGCTGATAAACAAGAAAGAATAATATTTTTTTTTATTTTCCTCATCACACAATCTAAATTTGATAAATGCTACCATAGTGAAAAAAATACCTCAAAAACTATAACAAATGTTCAAAGTGATGTCCGCCAACTTCAACACACTTGTCAATTCGCTGTAGAAAGCTTTCATGGCACCGAATTAGAGTATCTCTACTGACAGCTCTACAAGCATTTCTTATGCGTTCCATCATATTTTCCGGTGTTGTGGGAGCCTCTTGATAAACAATCTGTTTGATATTGCCCCATAAAAAAAAATCGAGAGGCGTTAAATCAGGTGACCTAGCAGGCCATGCAACGGGACCACCTCTTCCAATCCACCGATCACGGAAATCACGATTTAACTTCTCTTGGGAAATTCTGGCATAATGAGCAGCGGATTTTTGAATTTCAACGAATCAAGTATAAATTTCAAATAATTTGGACCAATAGGAACAATTCAGCAGAAAAATAGTTCACAATTCGCGTACATGAGGGCTTAGCTTTACAATGCTCTTTTTTTTCTTTAAACGTCAAAAATCCGACATTTTTGCAAGTAAATTGTGACACATATTTTTGATTTTGAAAATCTTTTGGCTCTTTTCATCTGTGAATCCCAAATAGCTAATACCGCCATCAATTTTAAGATTATCCACCAATTAGCAAATATGGAATATCTTTCTATCGCAGCTAAAGTTGAGATGATATTAATTTATGGTGAATGTCAAAGAAGTGTTGTTAATGCCGTCGCATTGTACGCTGAACGTTTTCCAGATAGAAATGCCATATCGCGCGCGTCTTTTTATCGGGTTGTTAAAGAGTTTAAAGAAAATGGAAGTGTACAGCCAAAAAAAAGGAGACGTCGAGCCACGACCACTGGGGAAAATAATGAAGTCGCAGTATTAGCGGCAGTTGCTGTAAATCCATGTATTTCTTCTCGAAGAATTGCAAACGACTCTGGAATTTCTAAAACCAGTATTCTTAGGATTTTAAAGCGGCACAAGTTCCACCCATATCATATCTCTCTACATCAGGAACTTCATGGTGATGATTTCGCAAATAGAGTGACATTTTGTCAGTGGGCACGAGAAAGAACAGATCTAGATGAACATTTTTTCCGTAATGTGTTGTTTTCGGACGAATCCGGTTTTACAAACCATGGGCAGGTAAATCGCCATAATATGCATTATTGGAGTATTGAAAATCCACGGTGGTTGAGAGAAGTAGAACATCAGCGCCCTTGGTCGGTGAATGTATGGTGCGGAATTATTGGAGACAAGTTGATTGGCCCGTATTTTATTGAAGGTACACTGGATGGACCAAAATATCGAAGATTTTTAAGCGATCATTTACCAGCCCTGCTTGCAAATCTAACACGTCAACAAAGAGCAAATATGTGGTATCAACATGATGGTTGCCCTGCTCATTATGCCAGAATTTCCCAAGAGAAGTTAAATCGTGATTTCCGTGATCGGTGGATTGGAAGAGGTGGTCCCGTTGCATGGCCTGCTAGGTCACCTGATTTAACGCCTCTCGATTTTTTTTTATGGGGCAATATCAAACAGATTGTTTATCAAGAGGCTCCCACAACACCGGAAAATATGATGGAACGCATAAGAAATGCTTGTAGAGCTGTCAGTAGAGATACTCTAATTCGGTGCCATGAAAGCTTTCTACAGCGAATTGACAAGTGTGTTGAAGTTGGCGGACATCACTTTGAACATTTGTTATAGTTTTTGAGGTATTTTTTTCACTATGGTAGCATTTATCAAATTTAGATTGTGTGATGAGGAAAATAAAAAAAAATATTATTCTTTCTTGTTTATCAGCTTAAATTGGAACCTGATCGAAAAATGCTTCAAGTAAAAGCTACTTGTTTTTTTCCGTAGAATAGGGATCTGCAATAAAAAAAATACGTTACCATTGAAAAAAAAAATTGACCTTGAAATAACCTTGAAGACGTTGTCAAAGTCAAAAATCGGTGCCGCCATTTTGTTTCCCCCATGACACCATGTAACTTTTGTTTGAACTTTTTTTTTCTATAACAGTGATATATATTTATCCATCATTGCACCGATAAGCACAAAAAAATTGTTTTTTTTGTGCATTATTGAGCCAATATTGGCAATACAACTTTTTCTAATGTTACTATAATATTGTATCCATTAATGGACCAATATGGACAGATAATGTTCTTATTTGCATTATTAAACCAATATTGGATAAATAATGACAAAATAATTTTTTCTAATATAACAGCGATATATTTATCCATATTGACCAAATATTGATTCTGTATTGGTAAGATATTGTAAATAGGTCCAATATTGGCAATTTGTAGCCAATATTGGTAAAATATTGGAGATTTACCTTTTTCCTACATTTTTATTATATAATACCTATGTGAATCCAAGATTGATCCAATATTGGATCCGATCCATGTTTGGCAATATCTTTTATTCATGTTTATATTTAATATTTATCCAATATTGGTGATATATAGGAGATGTACCTTTTCCATATCAATCAGGACTACCGAGAGAGGGCACCACGCGCTACTGATGGCCTTGCTCTTTCCTGGTGTTTGAGTTTCCTTCAAAACTGTTTCTTTGAGTTGGTGTGCTTCGCTAACAAGCTCGGAATCGGAAACCGGTCTAGTCTGCAGGTGTTAGAGCTTTGGTTAAATACATGTGTTTTTCCAAAAAAATATTTCTAGGAAATATTGTAAATAGAAATATTTCATATTTATTAATTGTTAATATTGGAGAAATGTTTATATTCAATATCGGATTCATATAAAAAGTATACATTGTACCAATCTGAAAAACAAATATTGGGTATAATTCTAAAGGCAATATTACATGTTTATTAATTATCAATAATGGGACAATGTTTTTCTTCAATATCGGATTCATATTTACAATATATATTGGACCATTAAAAAAAATCTGTCGTTTCCATTCTTGGGCCAATATGTAAATATAATATTTTATCAATATTGTTGTGCTACTGGGGTATCTTAAGAATTGATGACTGGTAAGTTCAATGCTTTGATAGCTGCCTAGCTGTCAGACATTATCGTAATTTCTCGTTTCCAGTATCTTGGTGACTTGCCCATAGGCTCCGAGTATCTGGTCCGCGGCCCGAATACTCCTATTTCAGTTCCCTCAGCTGTTTTGGAACCGTCTGTGTACCATTTGATGGTGTTTGCTTTCAGGGATTGGATAGATTCTATGTTCCATTCGTTTTTCGTGCTTAGTTCGATGGAAAAAAGTTTCTCGAAGCTATATTTCTTGATAGTTTCATCTTTTGGTAGATCCATAAGCTGTGAACAGTTTGGAAGAGGAAAAGCTCTACCAGAGTGCGATTTTCCTTGAATACCGATCTTCGCCAGTCTGAGGTGTGATCCACTGGCAACTCGCTTCACTATTATGTGAAGTGGTACGAGGTAGACTATGACCTCCAGTGCCGCAGTTGGACACGATCTCATTGCTCCTGTTATACAGAGACACGCAAGTCTTTGCACCATTCCTAGGGTTTTCCTAGCTGTTACTAGCTCGGCTTAGTCCGGACGTTGAGCTGCAGAAACAGAACCCACCTTGCATTTTGGGTTCAAGAGTTGAAATTTGGTACAGATGATCTTTAGACCTTACTATTCGATTTAAGAAATGTTGCCAAGGTGGGGGTCATGGTGGGGACCTCGTTTTGGCGGGTTGCCTACCTTCAGGGGCAACATGTTTGTTTTATCGCGTCGGAGGCTATTTTTCGCCCGATTTTTGTGCTATTTAGCTGAAAATTGGCGAGCACTTTTTTTTAGTGTCTGAAGGCACTCCATGGCCATCGGGACCGATTTGATACCTGGTTTTAACATGGCGGCGGGAAAAACGCTGTAACTCAGTTGGCAGCGGAATGACCTACATTTGGGGCTTTTTCGCCGCGAAAAACTTCTGCACGGGGGTTTTTCACCTCGCTGAAGCTAAAAAAAAATACTCAGGAGGACGTCAGACTAGCCATTAAAGCGGGTTGCCTAACCACATAGAGGCAGGAACTGCGCAAACCACAAAATTTGCACCCAGTGTTTTTAAAATTCGCGCGCGTAGCTTCCCGGCAGGGTCCCCTGTGGTCATCTCTGCCCAGCGGCTCGCGGCCGGCTGCGGTGTGCCGGAAGGGTAAGGGAGGGGGAAGTGCGGGAAGTTTGTTGCGGAGTATTCTTTTGTGGATAAAGTGCGGTGTTAACTGTGTGCTTCATTATGAATAGTGCTTCTGGTATTACTGTGCGTTAGGGACTGTTCTCTTCATTCGTCGGAAAAGCTGTTGGAGGTAAGTCTGACTCATCTTTCTTTCTCGCGTTCGTCCATGATTCCCGCCATAACACTATTGTTACTTGCAAGTCTTTCGCGGCGAAAAAGCCCCAAATCTAGGTCATTCTGCTGCCAACTGAGTTACAGCGTTTTTACTGCCGCCATGTTAAAACCAGGTATCAAATCGGCCCCGATGGCCATGGAGTGCCTTCAGACACTAAAAAAAAAATACTCGCGAATTCTCAGCTCAATAGCACGAAAATCGGGCGAGAAATAGCTTCCTAAGCGCTAAAACAAACATTTTGCCCCTGAAGGTAGGCAACCCGCCAAAACGGGGTCCCCACCACGACCCCTACCTTGGCAACATTTCTTAAATCGAAGAGTAAGGTCTAAAGATCATCTGTACCAAATTTCAACTCTTGAACCCACAATGCAAGGTCGATTCTCTTACCGGCCGGACTAGTTCGGCTGTGCCAAGCTACTGCTCCGTAGGTGATAATGGGTCTCACTATCATGGTTTACATCCATCGCAAGATTGATGGGTTACAGCGCCACGTTTTACCCGCGATATTTTTGCAGACCATGAGTGCCGAAATTGCTCTGTTTTTGTGTTCTCCACGTGTCGATTCCAGAGAAGTTTAGAGTCTAGGATTATTCCTAGGAATTTTACTTCTTGCTTCCAATTGAGTTTGTTTCCATTGACGTAAATGTTTCTCAGATTTGGGAGTTTTGTTTTTCTTGTGAATGTTACCAGCATGGTTTTCGCTGAGTTTAGATTCAACCCCACTGACTGACACCATTCCTTCGTGGTTTGAAGTGCTTTTTCTATAAGGTCACAGAGTATTCCTTCGAATTTTCCTCTGGCCATAATGACGATGTCGTCGGCGTATCCAAAGCAGGTGAAGCCCTGGTCGGTCAGTACGCCAAAGAGATCATCAACCACTAGACTCCACATCAAGGGTGATAGTACTCCTCCTTGTGGACATCCTCTAGTTGTGTTGACTTGTATGGTTTGCTCACCTGCGTCAGATTCTGCAGTTTTTGTTGCAAGCATTTCGCACATCCAGGTGGATGTTGTTTTGTCTACTCCTTTCCTGACGAGTGCATTCTTAATTGATTCATGAGAGGTGTTATCGAATGCCCCCTCTATGTCTAAGAAAGCACAGATGGCTACTTCCTTATTTTGCAGTGTGTTCTGGATGCTATCAGAGAGTTCAAATAAAGCGGTTTCTGTTGATCGTCCCGCTCTGTAAGCATGTTGCCGAGGATCTAGTGACGTTTTTTCCAGAACACTTATTCTGATGTAGTTATCTATAACTTTCACCGCTGTTTTCAGTGAGAACGACGTAAGGCATATAGGTCTGAACGACTTCGGTAGAGTGGCGTCCTTTTTCCCTACCTTTGGGATGAAGGTTACCTTGGCTCTTCTCCATTGAGTTGGCAGATGTCCGGTCGCTAAACTGAATCTGATCAGTTTCATTAGATACGGCATGATTTCATTTTGCCCTTTTTGCAGCAGGGCTGGAAAGATGCCGTCAACTTTAGGCGACTTAAATAGTTGGAACGTGTTGATCGCCAAAATAAGCCGTTCGAGAGTGCAAAGGTTCTTGGCAACCTCCCAGTTTTCTTGCCTGGTTTTCTTGGGTTGACCTTTGCTTTCTCTAGTACTATTAATTGTACTTCCTGGAAAGTGAGTTTCCAGTAATAGAACAGCTCATTCTTGCTCATTTTCTGTGTAGCTACCGTCTGGTTTCTTAAGTGTCAGTGGTCTTTGCGTCCTGCCTTTTGCCAGGGTTTTGTATAGTCTGGCTGCTAGTGGAGTTTCTATGATGGAGCCACAGAAATCTCTGAAGTTTTTCCGTTTGGCCCTTCTAATTTCTTTGTTATATTCAGTAAGCCTTTCGGTGTAACCCTGCCATTCTCCGTCTCGTTTTGCTCTATTAAAGAGCCGACGTACTTCGGATCTAAGTAGTGACAGGTGGTTACTCCACCATGGGCTACTACTATTTTTGTTTACTTTTTCTTTTACGGGACAACTGAATTCATATGCCTCCATGATCGCCCCGTTGAGAAACTGGAGCGATTCTTCTGCTTCTCGTGTGTTCTTGCACCTAAAGTTATTTTGTTTAAGATTGCATTGCAGGTTGGTTGTGTATTCTTCCCAGTTCGTGTTCCTGGGGTTTCTGTACCAGATGGTTCATTCCTGCACTCCTATATCAAATATTATGATTCTGTGATAAGAGAGTTCATTGGACACTCCCCAATTCCTATCATTTGGTCGATATTTGGACTACAAAGTGTTAAGTCCAACACCTCCTGTCTTACCCTAGTAACGAATGTTGGTGTATTCCCTACATTTAGTATATTAAGGCTAATTTGAAAAATGAATTCTAACAGTTGCTCACCTCTTTGGTTTGAGTCGGTACTTCCCCAAATGGTATTGTGGGCGTTGGCGTCGCAGCTGAGTAGGAGCGGTAGGTTGCTCCTGTTACTGTTCTGGTGCTGCTTGCCCATCTCCAGCAAAGTATCCTGATGCCAGTACTAGTTTGCGGTGTGGATGATCGGTGGTAAGGTTTACCCGGAAGGCAATCAAGTCCCGCGACGTGAATTCTGAAAGACATAGGTGATTAATGTTTTCTTTCAAGAGAATGTATGCTCTGGGGTCGTTACACCGAGTGTCCCAGATTACTTTGGCCCGTCCACCGGGAAGGCCTATGACCTGCTGAGAAAAATACTGCGATACTATCCTAGCATGTAGATACAATAATTTTATTGTATCCCATTCACAACATTGGACATCTTGAAATCACACCTCTCTGTCATCAGATAAACAAGAAGACAATCAGATGGCGAACTCCCCAGAAAGTAAAGGCCATGATCACTAAAAGCAAAGCCTCTAAAAGTTAGGACTCCGTAGAGAACACGGAATTCGAAGATTGGGATGGTGGAAGACAGAAACAGAAGATGAATGGATGGGAGAATTGGAAGCTAGAAGAAATCAGCGTAGATAATTACTCTATGTGATTCCCACCACCACTAAAATGGTTTTAATTGAAAGTGATGATGAGTTATTACATCACCACCTCCTGAGATAAGAGACCTAGCGCGATCATTTTGCTTACCTCATTGCCAATTTTAATTGGAATTATCACTTGGAACATTGCCTGGCAGTAAAAATAAAATTTTTAAGCCTGTCAAGTTTCATTTGGAGAAAATAGTATATTGTTTTATTAGGAGTAAAAGTGATACTTTTTGTAGCGAAACTAAATGTTTGACGGCCGAACGTAGTTTTTTTTTTTTTTTATTTGTCAAACACATTGTGTTTATTACATTACAATCTAGTCAGTAAGACTAATTAGCAATTTTGTTTTAACCTAATTTACTATAAAGTTTACAATTCTTGAGGTTCACTCAACAGTTTTCCCCACTTTGCTTAAACTGTAAATCACAATTTTGATGTGTTTATAGCACTGTTTTGTTGTGTTTTTCAATTTCAGTTCACTAGCTCGAACGGCTTCACCCTTCTCAGTCTTCTAACTAGCTCAGTATTGTCTAGGAGCTCAATGACTTCCACATTCACATGCCGATGTAGTCTATCTTCATGGCTTTTTGCGTACTTTCTTATAGTCTCTGTTACAGTATCAATTCCTAGTTCCCGATGTAGATCACTATTTCGAACGTACCAAGGTGCATTAACAATGTTTCTTAGTACTTTATTTTGGAATCTTTGAATGACTTGTATGTTACTATCTTTAGTGCAACCCCAAAGTTGAATTCCATATGCCCATACTGGTTTCAGTATTTGCCTATAAAGTAGTAACTTGTTATGTATGGTTAAATTGGACGTCCTTCCAATTAACCAGTACATTTTTCTATACTTAAATTCAAGCTCTTGCCTTTTTTTCTTAACATGTGCTTTCCAGCGCAATTTCGCATCAAGCGTCATACCAAGATATTTAGCTTGATTTGAATATGGTATAGGGGT